>CM035440.1:90350250-90355250 GCA_020310875.1 Ceratopteris richardii
GGCTTAATCCTCATCACATCATCAAGGAGTAGAAACAAAGGAAAAGATCAAAGAGGGCTGGTACAAAGCAGGATTAGCAGTACCAACTCAATCTTCTGAGTGCATCCAACCATCACTCCCAACAGTGGTATCAGAGCGAATAAGGTAATCATGGGTGATGGTTTTCCTTCATTCATTGACAAATTGGACAGGAACAATTACCAAGCTTGGTCTCTAAGGATGAAGACCTATCTACAAGGAAGGAGCTTGTTTGGATACATATCAGGAGACGAGGAATTGCCCTCGTTCAAGACCAGAGGCCTACCTACAAAGGATGAACATGAGAAGCTAAATCAATGGTGTGCAAAAGATGCTTTGGCAAGGTCATATCTTCTAAACTCTATTTCTGATTTCCTTCTACCTCATGTAAGGAATTGCAAAACTTCCCAAGAGACTTGGGAAACCTTGTCAACATATTTTTCATCAAGCACAAGGGCCAGAAAGAATCAGCTATGGATTGAGTTTACAACTCTCAGAAAGCAATCAAAACAATGTGTCTCAGATTTTGTCACCAAAGTCAAGGACATTGCAGATCAACTTGCAAGTGTTGGAGAAGAAATTGAGGAAGAGCAAATAGTCAGACAAGTGATCAATGGACTAAAGGCAGATGACAAGTGGGAGAGCTTTACCACAGCAATGGACTTGTACATGGACATCCAAGCACCTGATCTAACAACTCTGATTGGACAACTCTTTACACATGAAGCAAAGATCACAAAGAATGGAGAACAATCAAAAGGTAACAACTCTTCTGCCCTTTACACTGATAAAAAGGTAAAAGACAAAGGTAAAAATAAGAAGGTTGATGAAGAAGGCTCTACCTCCCAAGCAAACTATGCAGGGAGAGGTAGATCATCTAGAGGAAGGAGCAGAGGAGGTAAGTCAGGTAGGGGGAGATCCTACAATCAATCTCCATGCAATATTTGTGGCTTGTCTTATCATACCACAGATGAGTGCTACAGAAATTATAAGAATCAGAGAGGAAGAGGCTACTCTAGAGGAGGATACTCTCAAGGCAGAGGCAGATTTAACCAATCTCAAGGCTACCATGGCTACAACAATAATTATAACAACAACTACAATCACAATAGCAACTATCAAGGTGGATACAGAAATAGGAAAGACTACAACAATTATGCAGAGGAGCAAGATGATTCCTTGTTGATCATGAACATGACATCTAAGTCAGGTATCAATGATGATCACTTATTCTATATTGATTCAGGTTGCTCTAATCATGTAGCTGGAAATGTTGCATTACTTTCTGATTTGGAAGAACCCAAGGGCAAACATCAAGTGCAGACAGGTGATGACACTAAACATTCAGTTATTAAAGTAGGCAATGTCAAAACAAGTGATGGTAATCAGAATTTATTAAGCAGAGTGTTGTATGTTCCAACAATCACCAAGAATCTGATGAGTGTAGGTCAGATTGTGGAAAAAGGTCTACAGGTCAGATTCACACAACATGGAGCATATGTGGAGGATCCAAGACATGGATTCAGAAGAATAGCAAAGGGAGAAAAATCAGGTAGGTTATTTACTTTTGAGCTTGAAGACACCAAAAACATTGCTCTATACAATTACAAGGATCAAACGCTATCGGAATTGGAGATTTGGCACAAGAGGTTAGGTCACATTGGAGAAAGGACCTTAAAGCAAATGTGCAGGGATCAATGTGTGCTTGGGATACCTAATATATCCAAGCAACACATGATATACAAGTGTGAGGCTTGTCAATTCGGTAAGTCACACAGGTTGCCTTATACCAAGAAAGGTTTCATGCATAAAGATTATCTAGAATTGGTGCATACAGATGTTTGGGGACCTAGCAAGGAGCCATCCTTATCTGGATCAAGGTATTATGTGTCCTTTATTGATGATTATAGCAGGTGGACTGTCTTATACTTCATGAAACATAAAGATGAAGTATTTAATTGTTTCAAAAGGTATCTTGCATTAGTTGAAAATCAAACAGGTAGACATTTGAAGAGGCTAAGGTCAGATGGTGGTGGAGAATACTTCTCCAATGACTTTGAAGATTTCTTGCAGGAAAGAGGCATCAAGAGGGAGATTACTACAAGGTACTCACCTGAACAAAATGGGGTAGCTGAAAGAAGGAATAGACTCATTGTAGAAACAGCGAGGTCTATGCTTAATGAAAAGAAGTTGCCAAATTACTTATGGGCAGAGAGTGTATCTACTGCCACATATCTAATTAACAGGTTGCCATCAAAGACACTTGATGGAATGACACCCTATGAGGCTTGGCATGGTAAGAGACCATCTCTGGATCACTGCAAAATCTTTGGGTGTGTTGCATATGTGCATATTCCCTCACAGGTAAGGGGAAAGCTAGACCCTAAGGCTGAAAAGTGTATCTTCATTGGTTATGACTTGAACCAGAAAGGGTACAGATTCTACAACCCCTCAAACAAAGGCTTCAAGGTAAGCAGAGATGTCATCTTTGATGAAAATGATTCATGGTATGAAAATGAGTGCAGGAAGGTTAGTCTACCTTATGACATGGAAGAAGACTTTCCCAAGCTTATCAGGCAAGAACCAATTCAGAAAGAGGACACAAGCTCAGATGATGAAGACACCATCAACATTGAAGAGTTCAAGGCCTGGAAATCCAAAGGGAAGATGAAGATGAAGCAACTAGAAGATAATCCAGAATCCTCAACTCAAGCTATGAGGAGATCTTCAAGAGAAAAGAAGAAACCTATTAGGTATGGGTATGATACTTCACTTGTAACCAAGCACTCTGTATATCTTGCAAAGGATCTCTTGAATGAAGAACCAGGTACATTTGAAGAAGCAATCACTAAACCAGAATGGAAGGAAGCAATGGATGAAGAAATGCAGGCTCTCAAAGAGAGTGACACTTGGGACTTAGTACCCAAGAAAGAGTCTATGAAGGTGATAGGATCCAGATGGATCTACAAACTCAAGAGGAACTCAGATGGTACAATAAACAGGTATAAAGCTAGGTTGGTAGCCAAGGGTTTTGCACAAACCCAAGGCATTGATTATGAGGAGACATTTTCTCCGGTGGCCAAGATGCCAACTATCAGAGTTATGGTGAGTATAGCTGCATCCAAGAATTGGAACATGTACCAATTGGATGTGAAGAATGCATTCTTGAATGGATGGATATCTGAAGAAGTCTACATGGCACAACCACCTGGCTATGAAATTCCCAATAAGGTAAATCATGTTTGTAAATTAAAGAAGGCTCTGTATGGTTTAAAGCAGGCACCTAGAGCATGGAATTACAGGTTGACAACATATCTCCAAGATCAAGGATTTGTGATGAGTAAAGCAGACACTTCTCTGTTCATAAAAAGGAGCAGTACAGAAGTAATATATTTATGTGTCTATGTTGATGACATCATTATTACAGGAAATGATGTTCAGGGAATTAGACACATCAAAGGACAGATGATGAAGGAATTCAAGATCAATGATCTTGGATTATTGAAATACTTCCTAGGACTTGAATTGATCTACACAAATTCAGGTATCTATATTACTCAGAAGAAGTACATACAGGACATGGTCAAGAAATTTAATTTGCAGGAAGCTAAAGTCTCAAACATTCCTATGGAGGTCAACCACAAACTCAGTGCACATGAAGGAGAAGAACTCAAAGATATTACAGGTTACCAAAGTTTGGTAGGTAGTTTAAATTATGCTACCTTAACCAGGATTGATATATCATATGGTGTTAGTGTGCTTAGCCAATTCATGCACAAACCAAGGGTACCTCACCTAGAAGCAGCTAAGAAGATCTTGAAGTATCTAAAGGGAACTCAGAACCATGGTTTGTACTTTCCCTATACATCAGATATTGATATTAAAGTGTATTCAGATGCAGATTGGGCAGGTTGCAAGGATGACAGGAGGAGTACATCTGGTTACATATGTTTTGCAGGTGATAAACCAATTTCTTGGTCATCCAAGAAACAACCCACAGTAGCTTTGTCATCTACTGAAGCAGAGTACAGAGGACTAGCAAATGCAACTCAAGAAGCCATATGGTTAAAGCTTTTATATTCAGAACTAGGCTTATACACAAGGCCTCCAGTTATCTTTGGAGATAATACAAGTTCTCTTCATCTTGCAGCGAATCCAATATATCATGCTAGAACTAAACACATAGAGGTTCATTACCACTATGTGAGAGAGAAGTTGCTTAGTAAAGATATTCAGTTGACTTATGTGTCTACTGATATACAATGTGCAGATTTGCTTACTAAAGCTCTGGATGGAAGCAAGCTATGCAGATTTAAATCCATGATTGGATTGCAGGAAATAATTGAAGACTAAAGATAAAGACTTGAGCTAAAGACTTGAGCCAAAGTGTTTGGCTTGAGGGGGAGCTGTTGGTGCAACACAAGCCTTCACATTTGGCCTGGATATCTACGTTGAAGACTATACATGACGCAAAGACCATAGGGACTTATGCCTATGATTTTTTACCTGTTTATCTATTGTAAAAATATAAATGACCTGGTGCATCATTATGCAATCACGCCGAATTGATTGGAAATCGTGAAAAAGCGGTTGATTGTTTGAGAGAATATCTCAATCAATTTTTTAGGTGAGAAATTTTAGGAGATTGATTTGAATTCTAATTCAAGTCATCACTCAATTCCTATAAAAGCTACAAGGGAAAATGTCGCGAGCGGCGCTCCAATAACCCCGAAGCATTACTGTATCAATCACTGAGGTTGTGAGGTCTACTATATAGCCTACACCTCTGAGTACCATTGAGCTATGTTTATCATGCCAATGGGAATGTACATTTACATGATCTAATACAAATACTTACATTCATTTACTCTGTGATTCTCTGAGTCATTATCTTCAAGTCTCTCAACCTTGAAGAAGTATATCTCAGGATCTACTGAACCAAATCAAGCGATTCAAAGCTTGATAGATTCAGCTCTAAGCAT
>CM035440.1:90362750-90630250 GCA_020310875.1 Ceratopteris richardii
AAAATGGATGGCCTCTTGCCATCTCAAGGTCTTCCTCTATTTCACTTCCTTGACCGTAGACTTTCATGGCTTCATTTAGAACTTTCACTTGCTCTTCTTAGCCTTCTCTTTGTGAAGCTTTTCCAAGCTTCCTTCTTGTTGCCTTCAAAGCTCCTCTCTTGAAGCTTTCTTTCCTTGTGAAGCTTCCAAAGTGTCTTTCATGTAGCCCTCTTATTTGTGAAGCTTCCATCTTGCAACCTTCTTCCTATCCACTTCTTCTTGATAGATAGTCTTTACTTTGAACCTTCGATTGCTTGCAATGAACCTGTAGGTTACTTCCAACAATAGCTCAAATGTGTAGCTACACTTACCAGAGTATCTCAATATATATGTGACCTTGAGCTCTTCAAGATCTGACGGATTCCGACAAAACTTCATTACCCTCTATAGCTTTACATAAGCTTGTAGGCAACCAAGGTTGGCTTTGATACCATGTTGAAAAATTGGGTTTCGCATGCGGAAAAGTGGTGAGCCCATAACCAAAGGCATATGGATGTTGTTTTTGACACCTAAAAATTATCACTTAATTTATTTGTACTTGTAGATCCTTGGCTACACACGAATACAAGCTTA
The DNA here is from genome assembly GCA_020310875.1 of Ceratopteris richardii. NCBI lineage: Eukaryota > Viridiplantae > Streptophyta > Polypodiopsida > Polypodiales > Pteridaceae > Ceratopteris > Ceratopteris richardii. The sequence goes on from CM035440.1 coordinate 90,363,363, forward strand.
TTTCCTCATGAATCATACATAATCCACATGGCCAATACATTCTTCTACCAGTTTTACATAAGTTGCATGTGAAATACATTCACTTACCAATCATACATAAGTTGATACATTCACTTACCAAAAAAAGGGTCATTACATCAAAACCTCAAAGGTACTCAATATAGCTTTACTCAATGAGCTTAAAGACTTTATTTTACATATGTTCACTATCATGTCTTACAGAGCATAACATCTGAGAGTAAATGTATGTTAATACTCTGTCAACACAAAGGTCAATATATGACAACCATGTGAACCTCTTCAATATTTATGTAATACAAAATCGTATCTTCCATAAGAATGCAATCATATCATTGTTACATGCAAGGTCATATCTTTCACAAGAATGCAAACATATGGTTCTGCAGCAACAAGTGAAAGTCTGCATATATTAGTCCAAACCCCGTAGGACACTTTATGCCGATATTCTATATCACGTTAGATTATGCCAATTCATCAATGATATATAAGACCTACTCTGGTAAAATGCATACCATACACAAGTTTCTGTGTACCTGACGCTTCATAAGATACTCTCATATAGTCATGTCTACATATACAAAGCTTACTCTAGAACCTGCAAATTCACCAAGTAGCTACACTTGCTCGTTCATATTCATCTATCCAAAAGATCATCATATATTCATATCTTCTTCATATCATGATTTGTAATAACTTGCATCTATGTAGTAATTGCGCATGTAGCTTTGTCTGCATACAAATCTGGACCATATCACATCACATAATGTTTGTGCAAAAAAACTCATGGTCATATTCAAACCCATCACTTCGAGATATTTATTTCTTAATCTAATGTTTTACATGACATTGTGAACAAACAAGTAACATCAACCATGTTTGCAGGAATTGTCAGATAAACCATGTATATTATGTTATGCCATCGTAAATGAGTTGAGCAACTGTTTATTAGCATATGCAACAATAATATGAGCAAAAAGCATGATATCATACAAAAAATAACATCTCACTCTAAATATGCTCATTAACTCTTCAATTACATACGCAACGTTCCATGAAATTCTCTTATAATACACATCAACATATATGACTATTATAATAGGCTTGCACGAATGCTTATTTTCATATGAATAGAAAGATATGATTCAACAATACTTATCTTGAATGATTCTTGGATAACTCTAGCCTTGAACGCAAAAATGAACCTCCGTCAGACACATATTTGTCTTCATAAGAAGTGATCACTTCATAAGTATCTTCATGTGCACATTTAATGAATCATCATTCCCGTATCACTGACAATATGTATGATGAGACAGAGTGATAGAGAGATGTAATAATATCTACTAAATCATAAAAAAAAATACAAAGTAAAGATGAGTCGGCTGATTTGCATGACATGCCACTAGAGGTCTTCATGTACAATCGTCTATTTATAGACCTGTATGCTTCACGTTGTGACTTCCTAAATCATGTGCTGAATGCATGTGAATAGATTTGCACGCGGTGAAGTTTCCTATATCTAAGGAATGGAAAAAATGATAAGTCAAGCTTGCATAGATTTGCACGCGGTGAAGTTTCCTATATCTAAGGAATGGAAAAAATGATAAGTCAAGCTTGCATAAAATAAGGAGAGCATTCTTTTTTATACGACTTAACATAAAATGCTAAGTATAAGAGCTTGATCATATGGATGGGCTATGAGTAAAAACAAAAACATGTTCCTATAGAGACAACTCTAGGGGCAATCTTTTAATGAAAAGAAGCATAGCAAGAGATATGAGAGGATTCTCAAAATGATGTCTTAAGGCTTCATTGAAGCTTGATACTTTTTAACGCTTATCCATTGACTCCATAGCTTCACTGCACCTTGGAATATCTATCATCATGGTAGAAAATTCCAAAAAACCTCTGATTCCTACCTATTGCCAAACTTCATGATGTACACACTCTTGTTCGATTTGTGGATGTCCCTAGTGGCTATCATGAATTTATAATTCCCAAACTTCACCAAATAAATCTCTTATGCCATCTAGCCAAGTGCTACTTGGCTTCCTCCAAAGTCTCTACTGCATCCAGGAACCAATGGCCCCTTGCTGGAGTGATCACCATTCCTTTGAGCATTTCCTAAGCCATTTGCAAATCGCTTCATTGTACTTGTGATTAGTTTTCATCTTTTTTGATTATTTTTTGCTTTAAAAAACCAAGATTCCAATAAAACCATCACATAATCAAAGAGAAAATAATTTATATATTTAGTTTTTGAACTCTCTTGATTATTGAAGCATAAAAGATCTCTTGACTTTTGGAGCATAAAAGAATTCCTAAAAAATCTATCTCTCAGTGTAGGATTTTATTCTACAATTAAAAATGCAAATTTATTACCTTATGAGTGTTGATATATTTAGTTAGTGATATGTGTGAACACACTAGGACTGCCGGGGCACTTTTTTCTCTCTTTAGGAGGTTTTTTCCTCCAGCTTGTATATACGCCTATTGCCCTAATGGGCTACTTATCTTTTGTACATTCTCTAGTAATACATTCAGTATTGTGTGTTGTGCTCCAAGCTTCTTCTCATTCCTTGTGCTGTTCGTGTGCTTCCGCAGATGTCTATCTCCAACAATTGGTATCACAGCAGGTCCTTGCTTCATCTAGGGTGCCTTTGACACTCCTCCGTTTGCAGTCTCAGAATCGTAGAAATTTTGATGAGCATACTCAACATGCTTTTGAGATCAAAATGGCCTTCGCTTTGTGGTGCCGGAATCGCAATCTGAGCTCGTTTTGGCCTTCGAACGCACTATCGTAGTGCTTGTGTAGGCTATTTCATTATTTTGTGCCAAAGGTATGTACCAATTTCTGTTCGCCAGTATAAGCGTCTCAAAGTCTGGTATAGGTCTAGCATAATTCATCTGTGCAGTTCTTTCCAACATTTTGAGATAGAATCAATTTTCTCCATCAAGGTATTTTAGTCACTGGCCATGGCTGAAAGTAGTGATGTATTTCGTATGTTGGTTGTTGAGAATAAGTTGGATGGTACCAACCGGTTTGTTAAAAATAAAGAAGTAAGGTCATATATATTTTTGCAAAAAGGATTTTCTTCAAATAGAAGAAAAATACAAAAACAAAAAATGGAAGCATTTACTTTAGCAAGTAGTCGAGGCCAAAAGAGAATCAAATCTAAAAATTGAACTGTAATAGGAGTGGCTGTCCAAAGTAGTGGAGAAGTTATGGAGAAGAGCTCTCAAACTCATCTTGAGAGTTTTTGGTCACTTGGCTATAAAAGAGGCAAGGGAGTATATGTGTGTATGTGCATGTATATGTGTATATGTAAGTATGTGCATGTGTGTGTATGTGCATATGTGTGTGTACATATGTACATATATATGTGTATATATGTGTATGTGTGTGTATATGTACATATGTGCATATGTATGTGTATGTGTATGAACATATACAAGTGTATGTATATGCATGTGTATATGTATGAAACATGCATGTGCATGTGGATGCATTTCGGGCACTAAAGAAATGGCCTCTAACACTCCTTTAGCACTCACGCTCATAAGTAGGGATGGATATGATGGAAAGGAAGGGTTCTTAGCTCCTTAAACATTCACTTCACACATATGCGCACAACACAATGAGCACTCTAGGGTACGGGTGGTCCACACTACCCTCTTAGCACCCATGCAAAATAAAAAAATGCTCTTAGGACACAAGTGTTCTGCACTGCCCTCTTAGCATTCACATAGGTAACACATACACATGCACATTCACTGTTACAATAAATGCTCTTAGGACACGGGTGTTCCAAACTGCACTCTTAGCATTCACACATGTAACACATACACATGCCCATTCATTGTTACAATAAATGCTCTTAGAACACGGGCATTCCACACTACCCTCTTAGCATTCACATAGGTAACACATACACATGCACATTCACTGTTACAATAAATGCTCTTAGGACACGGGTTTTCTGCACTGCCCTCTTAGCATTCACACAATAGACATTTAGATACATAAACACAAGGCAAAAGATAACCTTACTTCCCAATGAATATAAGCTGAAGGGATATAACGAGGATTTAGAAATGAAGGGAATGTAGAGAAGGAATTAGAAGAAATAGAAAGGGTCAAAGAGAGAAGAGGAAGGAAGAGATAGTTGGATTCAAAAGGAAATAAAGCTCATATTACAAGATATGGATACAAAGAATATGGATACAAAGGAAGAGAGTGTAGCACCTCTCTTGTAGCCAAGATCTCCACCTCCAAACGGGTAGCACTGCGATCACCACACTGCTGATATCATGTACCTACACACCACTTGCTTGTTTTGAAAACACCCAAGGGGGTCCTTTTATAGGCCTTTTGGGAAGATATTTGGAGATGATATTATTTTGGATAATCTTCTAGAGGTGATACTTGTGTGGTAGAAAATACAACTTTGACAAAATCTTAGAAGATTTTTGGCCATTCTAAGCTATGCATCTTATCCCATATGGTCATATCTTTCATATTTTCATGAAAACTCATAAAAATACTATAAATAACACCTTCATTTCGTGGGAGTGATCGTTATATCCGAGTTTGGGCATTTGGAATATTATATGCTTGATTTTGGTCCCAAAAGTGAATCATATGTGTCCCATTTAGCAAGAATCTTTGTGTAGGACTCAAAAGTCTATGGTAGGGCTTGAGTCTTTGAGATGTTTTTTGGACTCTTTCAAAAGGGAGAGTGGGTCAAGCTTAAGTATTTGAATTTATAAGTCTACTTGTCCCACTCCATATTTAACCTAAGATTTGATTCTACCATTCCTTACACGTAAGGGTAGCTAGTTTACTAGGGTGGGGCTCACGTTATTCTTGGCTTTTATTTCCTTAAAATGCATATATTTATGGTTTCCATGAAGGTTTGAAAAGATGCAAATACTATAGGGGTACATACCTATACATAAGGTATTATTATGGAGGGGTTTCAAAAAATATTTCTTGATACTCAGCCCTCCCCTTGGCTAGAGCCATTGATGTCTCTAGCCTTCAAAGAGTTGTTGATGTTCCAAGGGGGAGTCATCTTCTTGTAGAACTACTGATATGTCCTTCTCCCTTGATTGATCATGTTGTTCATTGCTTTCTTCTATCCTTTGCCAGTATTTCTTCAACCTCCATCTATTGACCTTCGTCTTGTGCAACTTCCGTGGCATATCCATGAGTTGATAGCTTCCATTGTTGAACTTTGTCTTGATAAAAAATGGTCCTTCCTATCGTGGTTGGAACTTTGTATCATGCCTGTTATCAAAAAAATTATCATACCTTAGAACAAGAGTTGCTTCTGTTCACCCTTTATCTTTTAGTTGTTTGTTAAATTCCTCCCTTCTTTTCTCTGCTTGATTGATGTAATGCTCCATTGCAAGTTCCCTTTTCATACTCAATTTTTGTAGATCTATAAGCCTCTTTTGGATTACCTCTTCTTCACGTTCTGCACTTTCTTTTAGCTATACACGGAGACTTGGGATCTTCACTTCTATTGGTAATAAGGCTTCTTGTCCGTACACTAAATGAAAAGGAGTGAATCCTAAGAATGCCTTGTAGGATGTGCAATATGCCCATAATGCTGTAGTGAGGTTCTGGTCCCATTCCTTAGGATGCTTCTTTACCTTCTTACTAATGATTTTCCAAAGAATTCTACTAGTCTTGTCAACAAGACCATTACATTGAGGATATTGGGTGTGGAGTATCTATGCTTTATGTTCAATCTACACAATAGATCATTCAGAACATCTGATCTAAAACTTGGACCATGATCAAACACTATCTCTAAAGGTATTCCAAATCTACACCATATGAACTCATAAATGAACTTCCCAATATCCTGTGTTGTCCTTTTTGTGCTAGCTGCCTTAGCCCATCTAGTCATGTAGTCCAATGCCAAAATGATGTATTCCTTTCCTGAGCTTGTCCATGTTAGGGGCCCAATTGCATCCATTCCCCATTTCTCGAACAGTCCATAAGAGATTATTGGTGTCCTTGGTTCATATATAAGCTACTTATTTCCTGTAATCTGACATTTATTGCATGTTTTATGCCAATATTGAACATCTTTGTGGAGTCTTGGCCATGTATATCCTGCTTGAAGTCCTTCCCTTATTGTTATTTCATGTGAGAAGTGTCCTCCACATGCATGATCATGACATGATTCCAAAATGCTCTTTATTTCATCTGATGAGGGGACCTTTCTAAGGATAAGGTCCTTACCTTTCTAATAAAGATGATCTCCTATGAGTTGGTACTACAAAAGTATAGTTGTATTCTTGAAGTTCAAGAATCCATTTAGCTATTCTAGATGAGATACTCATATGATGTACCACATATGGGAATGCATGATCTCTTGTAAGAACAATGAAAGGCCTAGCAAGAAGGTAAAACCAAAACTTCCTTACTCCAAACATAAGTGCATACATGAGTTTCTTTGCATCTGTGTATCTCTTCTCATTTTCTTCCATTACCTTGCTAGAAAAGTAAACAGGATGCATGTGAGATATCTTCATATCCTTTTGGACTAAAACTACTCGATTGCTTCTTCACCTGCACTTGGACACACATAGAAGGTCTCTCCCATATTTGGGGGCATCAATGTGGGTAGATTGTTGATTACTATTTTTATTTGATCAAAACATTCACTATGGATATCCTCCCATGCAAAGACACTATCTTATGCAAGCTTTTGTAATGGAGATATGATTTTAGACAGAAGGTGGATGAACTGTGAGATGTAACGTACCTCTTTTACCTGAAAAGTGAGGGTCTACTTTGTTGTTGTTGGAGGAGCTAGAGCCAATTAGGCTTCCACTTTCGATGGATCAACGTGAGTCCCTTTCTCTGATATGAGATGTCCAAGGAGAACTACTTCCTTCTCAGTAATATGACACTTATCAAGATTCAATTGACCTCCAAGCTCATACAATCTTTTTAAGCCTTCTTCCACGTTTTGACAATGCATAGATCTAGTACCATATATGCAAAAGTCATCCATGTACACCCTTATTGACAATCCAAAGAATGGTTGAAAAACACCAACACATTTAAAAATATTATTATTTTCAATTTTCAATTACACCAACACATTTAACAATACTATTATTTTCCATTTTTGCTTGGTATGCAGATGGTCTTGTCACATACAAGCCTAAGCTATGCATTGTTTTTTCTGTCATCACAGACATCTGTGCTCCGCCATCCACATACACATTTGAAATTCTTTTTCCTTTCACATATGCATCCATTGTGGGTACCACATCATCACATGCATTGGCTCTTATAAAGTTAATTTCCTTATTTTTACTCCTCCTAGTGCTTACTAACTTGGACCATTCCCACCTAGTTTTTGAAGATAGCTATAGTAATTGTGCCCAAGTGATATTTGGCTTTTGTGTGGAGATATCCTCAATCACATCATAAGGTTTCATACCCTTACCTAGAGGAAAGTCTTCCATCATGATCTTCCTTCTCTAGCGTCTCTTTCTTTTACTAGCTTCTCCTTCTGCAATGCTTCCTTTCTTTGTTTGTGTACCCATGCTAGAATCTTCATCTTGAGATCGATCTATGTCTTGCACCCTTGTCCTCTTGATTGGCATCGTATTCATTGTCTCTTGTTCCTTAGTCAGCTCTAAAACATTCACTTGCCTCTTGTCACCTTGACCCGTTGGGACAGGTGGAATATTTGCTTGCGGTTGTTGTTGTTCCTGCACATATTTGCTTGCGGTTGTTATTGTTCCTCTTCACAGGATACATATCACCTAGGTTCCTATGAGAGTGAGGAAAATTATACATACCATGACCATGTTCATTGTAGTTGTAGCATATATACTCTTGTGCTTGTCCTCATTGTCCCCGATTTTGTTCCCTTTGTGGTCTATCTTGCTGACTCCTTACCAAGTTGAGTGTTAGTTGTTCCAGCTGTTGTGTGAGTTTTTGCAAGATATCTTGTTGTGAATCTTCTATGTTCTCTACCTGTGCAACTGGTACAAGGGGAATACCATCCATATGTTATACTTTTTGAACCTTTGAAGACTCAAACTTTAATTTTCTTCACTTCACTCTTCCTATCTGTAGTGATTCTTCAAAGGTCCCAGGAAATTGAGACTCCACCTTTTGTTTCAGAGAAGGGAAGATTCCTGAGATGAATCTATCCCTTTTCAAAAATTGTGGAGCTACTTCATTTGTCGCTAGGCTACTTTCCCAATTATTCCACACACACTGAAACTTGGACTCATAATTTAAAAAGTCTTAAAGTGTTACTTGCCTTAGTGAGAGCAATCGTTGCCACAATCCTTTTGGTGTATCCTTTTTTCCATATCGTTGTGGAGGTGATCGCAATCCGGGTGGATCGGGTCCGGTCGTGGCACACACAGGGTGTATGAAGCTAATGAATGTTGGATGGTTTAGGGACATGAAAGTGAAATTAATGTTGAGTATGGAGAAGAGAGAGATGTTGAAATGATTATGGGAATGGGAAAGTAGGAGTGCAAGTTAGATTTATGAACATGAATGATAAGAATGAAAGAGAACCATACACACGAATCAAATTTGGAAGGAAGAATGGTCCATTGAAGGAGCTTCTTAAACACTTCCTAATTCTAATCCATATGCATAGTCTTCTTTGGATGATATGTATGCATGACGTGAATAGATGGAATCCTTACACGTAAACCAGTTTCAAAAGGAAGAATGGTCCAATATTGGAGCTTCTTATACACTTTCAGAAACTAATCAATATGTATGGGTATGTATGGATTATATGCATGCAAGTGAATTATGATGATAGAGTTTACTCACAAGCTCAAAGAAACATCCTCACTGGTTCAACGCAATACTGCGGAGCCTTCTCACACATAGAAGAAAATAGAAGGCATTTAAAAATACTTAAGAGACTGAGAGACATGCGAGAAGAGATAAGTGACAAGTGATATGAATTAAAAGAATTTGAATTAAGTTACATGTAAAATATCATCGTGGTACGTCATGCTAAGCAGTCTACTGATCAAAGGTGGTTCCGACCCTCAAACCATGACAGTTCAACCGAATGTCACACGTAAGAAGGTGAGTTCCACTCCAGTGACCCTATGTCTGTCTAGGCTTGTAACGTCTAACTAAAGAAGTCTAAGACTCATTAAAATCAGCTCTAACTCACTCACACGCTCCACCGAGGGTGAGTCAAGATACAGATGCTGGTTTCAAGAGCCTATCCTAGATTGGAGTTCTAACTTAAATTTGAAACTAGGTTCTATACTCATACTAGCTCACCTTGGATCCTCACTCGCTCAACCGAGGGTGATCGTCTCAAGGAAACCGTAAGCTAGCATGAGCCCTATGGATGCCTAACAATGATGCTCTAGGAGTTTGGAGGGGGGTTTATATAGTTTTTTGAATGAATTTGGGCCCTTGGATCTAGAGAAATCAACTCTCAACTCTAGGATCACTACTTTCGATTGCAACCATTTGATTAATCAAATCAATGGCTTGGAATTGTTCTTTCTATCAAATCTAGTGTAAAGGAGTGAAATTTAGGTGCCCTCATTCTCCACCATTGGATCTGGGGATGATCTGGACCGTCGGATCAGTGCTGACATCAATTCAGATAAGATAAGCCACTATTTTTGGAGAAACTTTGCATTATTGATCTTTAACTGTCAACAAAGTCTTCTTTTATGGAAAAAATTCGTGGATCCTCCTTCCTTTATGCTTTAGTGCATCTCCACCCTTGAATAGGAGCTCATCTTGACCGTACACCATGGTTCAATCATATTTTGACATGTGGCAGCCCTTCAAGCCTTCAATTTTCTTATTCTAGAAAACTGCGGTGACCTTGAAAACTGGACTTTGTGCTCTTTGACCCTCCAAAAAGACTTTGATGAAGATGAAACTTTGTAGGACTATGTTTCCAAAGATCTCCTTTAGGAATATGCAGGAAGAACTCCCATCTGAATCTCCCTTGTACAAGTTTGACTACATTTGGAAGCTTGCAAGGTGGCATTAAGGTGTCTAGGAAGCTCTGATAGCCTTGAAAATTTGTACAAATATGTAGCCACATATGATCTTTATACATTCCAAACCATATGGCTAACATAATTTTCTATACAAGAATTTGTAGGGTCAAACTAGAAAAATTACATTTTTACAAAATGAACATAGCATATCAATGTGCTACAAAATCCATTTTCTGCTGAAAGTTGGGCTATAGACTGCCTTTGACAATCTTTACAAGTATATGGATTTTCATCTAATTTGGTGACAATGAAATTTTTGCCCTAATTTCCCAACTTTGACCAGCTTTGACCAGCTTTGACCGCTACCATGGACTTTCTTGATTTCTTTGAAACTTTGTATGTGACCTTCCTTTGACATCCTTGATGCATCTTGGACTTCTCCGGGAATTCTGGCTACCTTCGCCAAATATGTTTTTTGTAGGCCTTCACAAGTGAGAGAGGAGAGCAAATCTCGACGACATTCGCCCCCACTAAACCTGCGATTCCTCCGGAAGCGCCACTCTAGCATCTGTGAAAAACAAAATGTTCCAGGCATCAAATTCTTTTATAGGCAACATAAGAAAGATGGAAGGAAAATTGATTATATGCATGAATAAGTAGGTAACGTGACATGAAGCAAAATTTGCATGAAAGAAATAATTGAAACAGGCAACATGAATATGCATGAACAAATAGGCAACATATATGCAAATGAACAAGCAACATTGGCAACAAGAAAGAAAAAAAAACAAGCATCAATATGAAGTGGAAGTGGATGTATTGAGTCGTTTTAAGCATCAGTTCCTCTCATCTTGAAGAAAATTTTGTACCTTTTTCATAAAGCAATCTACCTTAAATATGATTATAAACAAAGATTTAGGATTTTCAAGAGACATCTTTCATCTTTAGCTTATTTTAGATCAACTCCTTTCCTACATAAATATGAATATGCTCTTTCTCTAATAACATGCAAGGAAATCTAACTAAACTCCACTAATGCATAAATCTGCCTATATAGCCCGTGATTTATTCTACTATGCCTCTTTATCCTCCTTTGGCTTGCCTCTTTTTTTTTTTTTTTTGATGATGATGATGATGATGATTCGGCAACTTTATGGTTACGATCACTTTTTTGGGGTGGAAGAAAGTGTAAACTTCTTGGTAACATGTAGCTTTTTTTTTTTTTTTGACGAGGAAAAATTAAACCCCGATACAAGGTACAACCATTTTTGATGACGGAGAACAGTCGTTTAAACTCCGATACAAGTGCTGTGAGATGGACTAAGGATGTAGAAACATGCAATAGCAGGAGATAGGATTTCAACAATTATGCTTTCGATACAGGATACATATGCATGTTTATATATGAAAGTCTTGTCACCAAAATAAACCTCCAAATCTACATGCCCTATCTTTCCACAATCCTAGATTATAATCAATTTCTTAGTAGATAAGTTACTACTTAAGATACAATTTTACACAAGTAGAGAAATCATCATTTGCCTTTTTTGACTCAAGTGATGTGGATATGCAATGCAATGCAAAGACTGAAAAAAAACATGCATGAAACAAGCATGGAAAAAAAATAGAATAAACTTGAAAAAAAACAAAGCAACATGAACTTGAAAATTAATGATATATATATATATATATATTTTTTTTTTATAACATGGATACTCCTGTTTATGAATCGGCCTCATTGTTGTCATCTTCTTCAATGTCCTCATCCAAAATGTACTCGTCATTATCACGCTTCTTGAATAACTTTATCCTTTTACCTGCAATCAAAGTTTTTAGTGCAACACCATTTAATTCACAAAGAGCATACGTACCATTGTTGTTGACTTTTGATACTATGTATGGCCCAAACCACCGTTGAGTGAGCTTTTTGCGTGCATCATATTGAGAGTCAAATGTACTATCATAAATGAGCACCCAATCTCCTACTTCAATTGGCTTAGGACGCAATCAATGAGTTTTATCAAAATAATGCTTGTTCTTCATTCTAGATTCTCTTAATTTTTCAATAGCATCATCAAGTCTTAATTTACCTTGTTCTAACTGTTTAATATGCAAACTCAAAAAATCATCAGTAGACATGTTTTCAGACCAAGGAAAATTTGACCATGCAGAAATATGAGACTGAATTGGAAACAATGGTTTTTGACAGTACATGAGTTCAGCAGGCATATATCCAGTAGTACGTGTGCATGTCATTCTATCTGCCCAAAGTGCAAAAGGTAAGAATTTAGGCCATTGTTTGATGTCACCATTACATGCTTTAGATATGGCTTTCACAATAGGTGGATGCCCTCTCTCTATTTTACCATTGGCCTCTCGGTTATATGCAGTAGTGAGAGACAAACGAATACCGTGACGCTCAAAGAACTCTTTAGCTTCTCTTGCATTTAACTCTCCATGATCGGCAACTACTTTCTCTATGTACCCAAAGCGACTTATGACATCTTCAAGCAAGAATTTGCAAACATTGTAAGTGGTCTTATATCGTAGTGCACGTCCCTCTACATGATTAGTTAAGTCTTCTCTTGCAAGTACAATGTAACGCATTTTGTCGATACCTTTAGGCATAGTTACAAGATCTACTACCCACTTGTAGTGAATACAAGGTGGATAAGTAGGATGCAACGGATCTCTATGTTTGACTGATGAATGAAGTTGACAAGTAGAACATGTAGAAACATAGCTACTAATGTCAACATACATCCTAGGCCAATAATAGGTACTTCTAATTTTTTCATATGTTCCAAAAAATCCTTTATGACCGGCCCATAATGTCTCATGCATTTCCTTCATTAATTGCAATTGAAGACCTCGTTTTCCCAGGACTCGTTGTGGATTCTTAACCTTACCCTTAGCATGTCTCCAAAGATAACCATTACATAGGAAAAAGTTATAAGCTCGTTTCCTAATGTTACGGAATCTATTCGTAGTCCAGCTAGGTAATGGTTGTAGTGTACTGAGATACTTTCCTATGTCTCTCCATTCATCTTCGTACTCAGACTCATGAAATTTCTCATACTCATATATATATGTGGAACATAGTCAACTAAATTCACATTCTTTATTAGATCACTTTCAAGATCATCATCAAATCTAGCTCTCGATAACATATCAGCAACTGAGTTTGACTTACCTGAAATATGAACTAACTCAGGATTTATGAACTTAATATATGAGATCCATCTAAGCATGGCTATATCAGGAGATGAACAATTGGTTATCATTCCAATGAGAGGCAAACAATCAGTCTCAACTTTGACATTTGCACCAATGAAATATTCTTTGTCTATTTTCAAAGCTGTTACCATACCCCATAGTTCTCGTTTGATCTGTGGATATTTTCGTTGTGTTTCATGTAGAATTTTGGCACCAAACCTAATTGCATATCTATTCCCTTCACTATCGTCTTGACTTATGACCCAACCTATACCAATCGGACTAGTATCAACAGTCAATATAATAGGTTTGTTAGCAGAATAGTCTACACGCTTAAGGATGGGAGCTTCAAGCAATAATTTCTTCAATTTACGCATAGCTTGAGTGTGTTTGTCAGTCCAAATAAAATTTCATTTCTTCCTCAACAAGTCATAAAGACAATCAGCAACATGAGCAAAGTGTGGGATCCAAATAACATAAAAGATACAAGCACCAAGAAATCTACGTACCTCACTTACGTTGTTACATGTTTCAGAAATCTTGCTAATGGCATCAACTTTTTGTGGGTATGGCTTTCGACCATAATGGCCACATAAATGTCCAACAATAAGCACCTCGTTGACACCAAAAACAGATTTCTCTATGGAAAATGTGAGACCTACCTCTTCAAATCGTTGAAATATTCTTTCACAATCAGAGATATGGTCAAGAACAAATTTACGACATCCAGATGAATCTAAAGTAATGTCCTTTACACGTTCCTCACTCCCTTTAATTGGAATATCATCAATGAATGGCATAGTTATATGAGGGATAAAATCATGTAAGACCATATTCATAGCACTCATCATATGAGCCACAGAATTAGTCGCTCCTTGAGGTAAAGTACACATTCGCACTAAGCCTAAAGGAGTTTTCATTGTGGTTATGTCACGACTATCAATTGCTAACTGGAATTGGTCATATCCAGAATATAAATCACCCATTGAATAGATAGAATGTCCTGAAAATGATTCAGCAAACTCATCTACAATGGGTCCTGTTCCTACATTCCTTATGGTGACTTTATTGACGGGTTGGAGATCTTGAATAAAACGTAGTTTCCCATTCTTTTTAGGCACAGTGAACCATCTTTTTGAGTAAGGTGCAAAAGATGGCTCTAAAATTCTCATGTTTATCTTCTCCTTAAGTAGTTTCATTAGCTCAGGTAAGTGAGCCTTTGGAATAGGTATAGGACGAAGATTCCATGGAATATGTGGAATAGTAAAGATTATCATGGGTGCAACTAGCTTAGGATCTACACAACCAATCTCATGAGGATACATAGTAAAGGCTTTTCCATGGCTACGTATGACTCTCTCAAATTTATCTCTCTCTGCTGGCAAAAGAAAGTCATCATCTCTACCAATTTTCACCTGTTTGATTGTCTCATTCGTGAATGTATGTCCTATGTTTTTCTTATCCCGAAGAATTGGATCATTTTTCACATCAATAATTTTTTCATTACTTCCTTGAGGTAATGGTTGAGCTATGGGTTTGATTTTTTTGTCTGCAGTTTTGTAATTTGTTTCGACTAAGGCATCATGTGTTTGGTTAAATTTCGAGCACTTGTCAATATTGAGAGCATACTCTTGGATTAGAGCATACTCATCAAGGGAAGAAATAAGAATAATATGGGAATTAGAATTTTGTTGAAGACATAACTCTAACTCCTCAAGAGTAGAGAAACAATGAGATGTCTCAATCACATGCTCAATGTTCTCATCATGTTCCATGATTTTGTTGTTTTTATCATTTTTTTGGGTTTTTTGGATAAAAGACTTGGACAATTGACTCTTATGAAGAAAATCTAATCTAGAATGTGGAAAACAAAGTGACAAACTATTGTACATGTTGGTTGGATGCGAGATGTCAAACTAATATCCACTGTTGTCCCGCTCAACAATGGATTCTATCCGAAATTTTGATCATATGTAGCTCCAAACATGAATCGAGGTGCACAATCACTACAAGCATGCTCATGACCCTGAGTAACAATAGGTTTCTTTCTAATTGACAATCGATTCCTATGATGATTCACTCCTACTGTCATGACTTGAAGTGATTGCATTCCATCCTTACACTTAAATCTAGCATAGGTAGACCCATCATCCATGGCTTTAGTTTCCATACGACTCTCACAAATAAAGGGTTGACCTAAGAGAACTTCATAGGAGCAATTATCTTGAATAAAAAAGTGAAACTCTTCTGTGATTCCTCCTATGGATATGGGCACACTAGCACAAGCTCCATACAGGGTACCTACACCATTATCTGTAGTTCTCATACGCCATCCACAATCTTTATCTATGGGCCATCGAAACTTATCATAGACTTCTCTTGAAATCACATTGATTTCAGAGCCGGAATCTACTAATGCATTTACAGTGATAGTGTTCTTATCATTTCCTATTTTAACATGCATCTCTGATGTACCTCTAGACCAAAATGTTCTTTTAAAGTGGCTTTCAGGATTGTTTTCATGATTTTCATGGTCAGGTTGAATATGTCCTAAGAAATTTTTATTAACATTTACTTCATCATCATCAAAGTCCTCTTCATCAGATTCATCAAAGTTTAAGGCTTCATTCATAGCTTGATCTTGATCTAGAGAATCTTGCATCTCAGTATCTAGATTAAGTGGAAACCTCTTCCTTTTAATTAGGCCGATAAAGTTATCTTTAAAAACAGGCTTTGCAATAGAGAAAACTTGTTCTAAAGACATAGTCACTTGACTCTTAAGCAAAATGTCATCTAAAATCTCCATAGGATCTATTTTTCTCTCAATTTCTGAAATCAAGATGGCTTTAGGTTTTCTCTTTGGTTTCTTTTGTTTTTGCTCAGGGTCTTGTTTTTGTTCATGTTCTCGTGTTTGGTCTTCAGTTTGTTTTGATTGTTCTTGTTTATCCAAAGGCTTTGGTTCTGTTTTTCTTTGCTTTGTCTTCTTCCCTTTTTGTTTCTCCTCTTGTTTTTGTTCATTGGGTTGTGCTTCTTGTTTTTTATCTTTGGATTGTGATGTTTCTCCCTGCTCTATGATTGTTTCTATTCCCTCTGAGGTTTGTTTTCGTGTTACTCTTCTTTCACTAGGCTCAGCTTCATCTCTTTTTTGTTTTTCTTCTACATTGGATATGTGAGAAATAAGAGATTGATCTTCTATTGGTGACTCCCAAGCCGTTATTCTCCTAATCTCATCCCGTGCTCTTACTAAAGCCTCTATAGAAAAATCACCTTCCTTTGTGGGTTTACTTGATTCTACTTGTTGTTCATCAAGAGCTTCTAGTTTCACTCCTCTAGTTCCTACGTCCATTATGGTTATATTTTCATAATGTTTTTTCATTCCTCCCTTACCATAATTTCCTTGCAAAGGTAGCCTAGATCGATAGTCACAGATTTTCTTGTCTATGTCTATTACTAGTCGTTGCTCCTTAGCAGCCTTCAATAATTCACAATCTCTCAAAAAGTGCTCTAACGAATCACACCAAGGACACCTACGAGGGCCACGCACAAAACCATTTTGATTTTGAGGATTTTGATTAACTTGTGGTGGGAAATTTTGAAATTGAGGATTTTGTTGATAAGGTATTGCTTGAATAGGATAATTAGGATTTTGAAAATGCAATTGATGTATTTGAGGAGCTTAGGGAGCAACATGTGGTACTTGAGGTGCAAGAGGAGCTTCCATATTATACGGTTGATGATTTTGAAAATTTTGATTTTGAGGATTTTGAAAAGCTATTTGAGAAGCTTAAGGATACATGTTTTGATACATTTGAGGATTTTGCACATGAGGATGAGGATTTTGCATTGAAGGATTATGCATTGGAGGAACTTGATATGCTTGAGTAGGAGCTATTTGTGGATTTTGATTGGTAGCTATAACATGTTGATTAGGCTCTTGAAAAGTCATTGGGTTCATTTGATTTTGGAAAGTTTTGGTGTAACTAGATTGTAAAGCATCTATAGTCTTGGCCAAATTGGATTGTGTAGCAATAAGACTTTCCATTTGCTTAGTGAGAATATCCACTTGAGATTGTTCAACTACACTTTTATTTGGCTCTACTTTATACCTTGAGTAGGCTCCATCATTTGAGGAATAGGAGTAGAGTCAAAAAGCATAGCATGGGATTGTTCTCTAACTTGCTCCTTAGTTTGTGGAAGGCTAGCTTGAGGAAGACTAGTTTGCTCATAAAGCATGGATTGTCTTTGATGTCTATGGGCTACAGCCTCTACTACTTTACGCACTTTTTGCCAATTGTCAGTAAGACCATAGCGCTTATCTGGTTCTTCTAATCGCCGTTCAACTTCCCTACGAGTTTCAGGATGAAGAAGCTTAAGAAAATTGATCACAAGATCAGGTTCCAAAGTTATCTTATCCTCATCAGGAAGTTGTTCATAGCGTCTAATATACTCATTTTGTAAGTGAGTAATAGAGCTACTAGGCTTTGGAGAATTGACCCATTGTAAGAATCCATCCCGATTATGTTGGCTATAATCTTCAAGATAGAATTCTTTGAGCATCTCCTTTCTAAAATCACTCCAAGGAAGACTATCATATTGAGTGACACGGTTTATGATAGAGCTATCAACAATTCGTTCAAAGAATGATATCAAAAGATCTTCGGAAGACCAAAAATCATAGCTTGCTCTTCAAACAAATCTAAGTAGCTTGTCATGTTGATGCCATTGAATTTTCCCTTCTCTCTCAACATAGAAGAGACTATTCTTTGGCCTTGTTTCTCAACAATAAGGGATTTGAATCCTTCCTCCATCTTGTGTGAATAAGCAAGTGATGCACGATGCTCTAGATCTCTCACAAATGCGTTTACTTCACGACGAAGATGTGCACGATATTGTGAGAAATCTAGTGCAACACTCAAGACTGATGATGATGATATGATGAGGATGAAAAATATGAAACAAAGGATATGGATCACAACCTCCCAACAAGATCAGAAGCAAATGCCACGAAGCGTTTCACGTCGGGTTCAAATGTGGAGGTGATCGCAATCCGGGTGGATCGGGTCCGGTCGTGGCACACGCAGGGTGTATGAAGCTAATGAATGTTGGATGGTTTAGGGACATGAAACTGAAATTAATGTTGAGTATGGAGAAGAGAGAGATGTTGAAATGATTATGGGAATGGGAAAGTAGGAGTGCAAGTTAGATTTATGAACATGAATGATAAGAATGAAAGAGAACCATACAAACGAATCAAATTTGGAAGGAAGAATGGTCCATTGAAGGAGCTTCTTAAACACTTCCTAATTCTAATCCATATGCATAGTCTTCTTTGGATGATATGTATGCATGACGTGAATAGATGGAATCCTTACACATAAACCAGTTTTTAAAGGAAGAATGGTCCAATATTGGAGCTTCTTATACACTTTCAGAAACTAATCAATATGTATGGGTATGTATGGATTATATGCATGCAAGTGAATTATGATGATAGAGTTTACTCACAAGCTCAAAGAAACATCCTCACTGGTTCAACGCAATACTGCGGAGCCTTCTCACACATAGAAGAAAATAGAAGACATTTAAAAATACTTAAGAGACTGAGAGACATGCGAGAAGAGATAAGTGACAAGTGATATGAATTAAAAGAATTTGAATTAAGTTACATGTAAAATATCGTCGTGGTACGTCATGCTAAGCAGTCTACTGATCAAAGGTGGTTCCGACCCTCAAACCATGACAGTTCATTTGAATGTCACACGTAAGAAGGTGAGTT
Source organism: Ceratopteris richardii (assembly GCA_020310875.1). Lineage (NCBI taxonomy): Eukaryota > Viridiplantae > Streptophyta > Polypodiopsida > Polypodiales > Pteridaceae > Ceratopteris > Ceratopteris richardii. The sequence goes on from CM035440.1 coordinate 90,382,363, forward strand.
CCACTCCAGTGACCCTATGTCTGTCTAGGCTCGTAATGTCTAACTAAAGAAGTCTAAGACTCATTAAAATCAGCTCTAACTCACTCACACGCTCCACCGAGGGTGAGTCAAGATAGAGATGCTGGTTTCAAGAGCCTATCCTAGATTGGAGTTCTAACTTAAATTTGAAACTAGGTTCTATACTCATACTAGCTCACCTTGGATCCTCACTCGCTCAACCGAGGGTGATCGTCTCAAGGAAACCGTAAGCTAGCATGAGCCCTATGGATGCCTAACAATGATGCTCTAGGAGTTTGGAGGGGGGTTTATATAGTTTTTTGAATGAATTTGGGCCCTTGGATCTAGAGAAACCAACTCTCAACTCTAGGATCACTACTTTCGATTGCAACCATTTGATTAATCAAATCAATGGCTTGGAATTGTTCTTTCTATCAAATCTAGTGTAAAGGAGTGAAATTTAGGCGCCCTCATTCTCCACCATTGGATCTGGGGATGATCTGGACCGTCGGATCAGTGCTGACATCAATTCAGATAAGATAAGCCACTATTTTTGGAGAAACTTTGCATTATTGATCTTTAACTGTCAACAAAGTCTTCTTTTATGGAAAAAATTCGTGGATCCTCCTTCCTTTATGCTTTAGTGCATCTCCACCCTTGAATAGGAGCTCATCTTGACCGTACACCATGGTTCAATCATATTTTGACATGTGGCAGCCCTTCAAGCCTTCAATTTTCTTATTCTAGAAAACTGCGGTGACCTTGAAAACTGGACTTTGTGCTCTTTGACCCTCCAAAAAGACTTTGATGAAGATGAAACTTTGTAGGACTATGTTTCCAAAGATCTCCTTCAGGAATATGCAGGAAGAACTCCCATCTGAATCTCCCTTGTACAAGTTTGACTACATTTGGAAGCTTGCAAGGTGGCATTAAGGTGTCTAGGAAGCTCTGATAGCCTTGAAAATTTGTACAAATATGTAGCCACATATGATCTTTATACATGCCAAACCATATGGCTAACATAAGTTTCTATACAAGAATTTGTAGGGTCAAACTAGAAAAATTACATTTTTACAAAATGAACATAGCATATCAATGTGCTACAAAATCCATTTTCTGCTGAAATTTGGGCTATAGACTGCCTTTGACAATCTTTACAAGTATATGGATTTTCATCTAATTTGGTGACAATGAAATTTTTACCCTAATTTCCCAACTTTGACCAGCTTTAGCTTTGACCGCTACTATGGACTTTCTTGATTTCTTTGAAACTTTGTATGTGACCTTCCTTTGACATCCTTGATGCATCCTGGACTTCTCGGGGAATTCTGGCTACCTTCGCCAAATATGTTTTTTGTAGGCCTTCACAAGTGAGAGAGGAGAGCAAATCTCGACGACATCGTGCTATGAATGCTTCACATACTGCTTCCGAGCTTGCAGTTGCTTTGTTTGATAGGTTGATGTACCATACTTTCGCTTCCTCCTTTAGGAACAATGGGAAAACCCCTAGCTTGATAGCTTCTTGATCCCTTCCTGAGATGAGAGATGCCATTTCCAAGTTGTCCCAAAACTTTGCAGCATCTTTGTTGGGTCTCCCATAGAAGTGTGGGAAGATTGATGCCATGGTTGAACTTGAAAGTGGCTTCCTTACAAAAGAATGAAGATCCAGACGTCAAAACTAAGGGTATATTCTAGAACTCCAAAGATAAATGGTTCTCAAGATTCAAGGATTTCTGCCAAATGATTTGCCCCAAAATGATAGACTATGCATTGTTGGAAGAATATCTTCCTACTATATGTGATATGGACGGAAAGAAGGGGTCTTGGTTGATAAGGTTGGTTGTGACGAATGGGACGATTTTGATTATTGGGGTTTTGGAAATTCATTAAATTGAGTTCCTCAGTGGGGGTACCAAGTTATGAGAGAGGCACTAAAGAAAAGACCTCTAACTCTCCTTTAGCACTCAAGCTCATAAGCAGGGATCGATATGATGGAAAGGAAGGATTCTTAGCTCCTTACACATTCACTTCACACATATGCACACAACAAAAAGCCCACACAAAATGAAAAAATGCTCTTAGGACATGGGTGTTCCACGCTACCCTCTTAGCATTCACACAATTAACACATACACATGCACATTCACTGTTACAATAAATGCTCTTAGGGCACGGGTGTTTCGCACTGCCCTCTTAGCATTCACACAGGTAACACATACACATGCACATTCACTGTTATAATAAATTCTCTTAGAACATAGGTGTTCTGCACTGCCCTCTTAGCATTCACATAGGTAACACATACACATGTGTCGGAACATCAAGCTTACACTATGCTTGAAGTTGATTTGATCTACATCAAAGGCTATCGCGTCGAAAGAATATCCATTGCATAGTTCTTTTTCTTATGCTCATTTATTGTATTTTTTTGAGAGATTTTTGATGGTTCATTTACCGTTGTAAAAGCCTTGAGCTTTACACATGTAAAGATAGAAAGATAGAGCCCAAATCCCACGAATTTGTGGTGGTTGAAGTTGCATTCAATCAAGCAATCAATCACCTAAAAGTAGATCAAACTAGATCTTGAATTTTCCTAGATTATAGGAAAGTGAATTGATTCCCTCCAACAACCATTCCCACCTTCATTTGAATTCAAAATCAACTTGTACAAGTCGTGGAACACTCCTAAACTCTATATAAAGACTTGAAATCACTTGTACAATATATGGAAGCTATATACATACACTTGTGACCATCATTGTCTTGCTCCTTCAATTCTCTGCATTATCTTCTTCGCCAACAGTAATGAGTGAAGAAATTGTACTTCACCACTTTCCATTGAATTCTATCTCTACCTCCCAAAGGTAAGAGCCCTCTCCTAATGATCTTGCTACCTCACTAAACCAATGGGAGGTTTTGCTAACTAGTATGGTATGGCCACTCGGGGGTCCTTGTATGGGTATGATGTGTATGGCCTACAAGTCGCCTGATCATTTATTCATCTCAGGCATGATGGGTAAGCTCTCCATATTGACTACCAACTGACTTGTGCCTGCTTGAGAACTAGTTTGTGCTACATCAGCCATGATATTGCTAGTAGTGTCTAATGATTGCTTATCTACTAGAATAAGAAAATAATATTAACATTATGTAGGAAACATGATAATACCAGGTTCCCTCTACAACAAAAACATGTTCTTTGAGGTAAGAGAATAGTCAAATTGATGTATTGTGTGTGTGAGTGAGAGTTAGAAAGTCAGTAATGTGCCTATATGCATACTTTGGTTGTGCACTATATTCAAATGCATCTATTCTTGTGCACATTAGTTACATGGTTGGGTCGGGGGGTTTATTGCAGGCTTTAACTCTCTAAATTTCCTTTTTGGGATTACATCTTTTGGCTATGATGTTCTTCACATATTTATGAAATATGTCTTCTTGGATCTGGGACTTTTCGGGTACCCATTTCCACACAATCCTAAGTGTGTTTTTAGGTGTGGAGGTGTTAATTGCAGATGTTTGCCATGAAGAATACGATATGAGTGTTTGTGAGTTCTGATTTGAGCTTATAAGCCTATGTGCAGCTATTGGAGCTAGTAAGAAAGTCTTAGGCACCCAAATTTATCATTCATTGGGGTCAGCCTTCATTGACTATTTTGGAATCCAAATAGAAATAGTCTAGCTTGGTTGATTCTTGGCATACTCCTCCATTGTAGTCTTTGACTGAGTAGAGGGTTGTTCACCCTTGCATATCCAAATCTTGGTATACTCCGAGTAGAGGGTTGTTCACCCTTGCATATCCAAATCTGCCTCACTCCATGAGGTGTGTTGTTTCACCTTGCTTGTCGAGCCTGCAATGTGGTTGTCGGTGTAACCCAACCCTTGGGTTGTATTGGTTCTTTTCCATGGGCCATATTTAGAAAAGTCTCCCACTTGCAAGCCTTTATCCTTTAGATGGGCATCAAAGTGTGCCTTTATTCTTTTCTTGGCTACGTATATTAGTGCAGTTACTCTAAGTCTCATTTCACTTAATTATTCAAGACTCATCAAAGATTCTAGAGAGAGCTCATGGATAGTCCATTGATGCTCTTATGCTACTCTTAGTGTGGGTATTAGGAAGTCTAATGGTAGCACTATATTTTTTCCAAAGACCATGTAAAATGGGGTGGTTGGGGCACCATTTTAAAGGAAACTCGATATGCTCAAATAGCATGGTGTAGCTTTTTGTCCCAATCAGAGTGTTTATTATTCACCAACTTGGTTAGAACATTAGATAGTACCTTGTTCGTGCTTTCGGCCTAGTCATTGGCTTGTGGATGATATGGAGCTAACTTTTTGTGAACCACCATGAATTCTTGTAACACGTATTCAATGACCTCATTCAGGAAGTGGGTGCTATGTTCACTCACCAATTCTATTGGCAAACCATATTGTGTAAATACATTCTCAAATACGAACTTGGTTGTGGTCTCCACAACGTTCTTTCTTGTTGCCTTCACTTCCACACATTTAGTCAGATAAGTAGTGCCCACAATTTTGTATTCAACATACGAACTCTTAGGTATGCGATTAATAGGACCAACAAGGTCTATTCCATACTTCGAGAATGCATGTCCTCCCATCATGGGTTTTAGTGGCATCTCATCTTTATGTATTGGGTACTAAGTTCACTGACAAATATTGCATCTCTTCATGTAGGTATGTTCATCCATCTGAAGCGTTGGCTACCAAATACATGCAAATAGTATAGCTTTAATCACATTGTCTGGTCCAAAATGTCTTGCTGCCACACCTTGGTGAGCAGTTTCTAGGATCTTGAGGTATTCACTTTCATGGACATACAATCTGAGATAGCGATCTTCTCCTCATTTGTATAGATTATCACCTATGAGTGTGTAATCTATGACTTCTTGTTTTTAACTCCTTCATCTTGCCAATGTCATTTCTTGAGGGAATGTTTTCATCCTCAAAAAGACTACTAAAGGTTCACTCTAATCTGGCACTAATGAAACTTGATATAGAGTGGCATGTTCCACTGGGGTTTAGTATTATAGATTGGGCATTCCTTCCACATCTTGTGGACATCTACTTCCATGGTTGACCAATATACACCTGATCTTTGCAGAGTTTGTAGGGTATAATGTTTGGAGTGATGTTCATTGTTGCTCTAGCACAATGGTGAGAACCACGTTAAGAAGCTTCACCTCCTTAATTGTCAATCTGCGGAAGAGATAGGAGTGATATGAAGATCGTGAATGTGAGATGAAGTGAGAGTGAAGGTGAGAAGCATAGAGATGCACACACACATACACACACACAACGAAGAGACAAGCAAGACACAATGGAAGGTGAGAATTCAACTCTATTACTCAAGAACACTATTACAAGCTCAAAATAGCTCTAAGCTCACACCAACCAACCTCAAAAATGAGCTCTCTAGCTCTTTTTATAGTTTCTAGACTAGTTTTGACCGGTTTCACATCTAGTGACCGGCATAATTAAAAATTAGGTCCTAGATGCTATTTGGAAGGGTAAACGGTGTCTAAAAATAACGAAAATTGATACGCTTGTTCTACCTAAGCTCCTCAAGCTCGAGGACTCCTCGGCTTGCACAAAATGGAGCTAGAACTTAAGAAAAGGGTTTTTCTATGCTACATATGTTACATTAGTGATAAAAATCATTATTGGAGGTTTTTGGAAAGTATCTGAAAACATAATTCTTTGAAAAAGGATTCGACTGGCTCCCTGCTCCGTCGTTACATGCTTCCGCGTCTTCTATGCCTCTGGCTGCTTTCAACACCCCCCTCCTTCTCGCTTCTGTCGTCCCTGACAGAACCTTGTTGTGAGGTCTGTCGGATATAGTTTTGTAGGAGGTCTTGAGCGAGGGTTTGCTCGGAGATACGAATGCCTCGGGCCAGGTCGGCCTCAAGTTTCTCCCAGTCTATTGGTTGCAGTTCTTTCGGTGGCGGGAGCTGATAGTGTGTGGAATAGACCATTCGTTCACAGGCAAATAAGTGTAATAAATGTGTAGGCCTGCTTATGAATACCTCTGAATGGTATTCCCAGAAGCCGGTTGTGAACATCTCTTCGAACGTCTGCTTGTAGCACGCCGGTAGATACTTTATTCTGCAATACCAGGCATAACACACCCGTAGCGATGGCGTTGTACTCATATCATATACCAGATCGAAGCCCGGGGTGTTTACATGAGGTGCCCTGACGCGTCGGAAGACTTTAAAAATCATTTGCATCATGTCAAAGATCTTGAGAGTCATATGCGCCGCTATATCGTCCATATGCTTTAGTCGAGGGAGCCAGTGGCGAATTGTAGCCATCATGTAGCCTACAGTTGGTAACTCGATGGGTGGCTTAAAATAGGGGTAATTCAACCAATCTTGGCACTGCTTATTGTTTTGTACCTTAATAGCAAAGGCAGTCCAGGAGCGGCATCGTGCTACTGGTCCCCAACACGGGTTGTACTTCAAATGCAAAGGTGCCTTTACCCATGTACTCATCATTTCTGAATACTTCTGTAGTAAATCTTTCCGCCACTCTAGTTGATAGATCTCTCCTTGCTGCGCATCTAGTGGCAAATCGTCCTCTTCGAATTGAGTCGCATGCGATGGTTTCTTACCTGTTTCTTTCTCAATGGCTAACTGGTATTCGTCCATTAACATAAAATATGGTTTATACTATAGCTCATGCCCAGATATCTATCGTCGCGGGGCCAAATGAGCAAAGAATGGAGATTGTAGAATTCTTTCTTCTATCATCGCCATGGCATGTAATTGGGCCTCTACTCTAGCTGAGTGCGTTGTTCCAAGTTCCTCAATTGTCTTCATCCATGCGGGGGTTGGGAGTTCGTAAGTCATCTGGCCTTCGGCCGTGACGCGTCCGCCTGGGGTGGGTTGTGGCTCATACGCCTCTTCAAACGTTTCCTCCACCGGGATGGTGACAGTTTCTTCCTCAGCTGGAAGCTCAAGTGGGGAATCTGGCCTTGGTGGTGCTTCATATACTGCAATCCTTGATTCAAGGTTTGATACCTGGGCCCTTAATGCGTTGATTTCCTCTAAGATGTCAGGAGAGGGGTCCACAGGTGCTGGTATGTCTTGGTGTGCCGGTGCTCGTAACTGGAGTAATTTGTGATCTTCTTTGAGTTTTTGTAACTCCTTGTTCATGCGGTCGTATTCATCTAGCAATCTTACATGATCTTCTAGGAGCATCCTCATCGAGTATGAGGGAATGGCTTTGAACCGACTAGGACTCAAAGGTTGATCTGGGTGGTCGAGAGCTGCTTCTAAGTTTTCTCGATTCTGGTCCTCTAAGCGCTGGTTTTCTGCCTTGGCTGCTGCTAGATGTCTCCTTAGTAAGCCCATGTTTTGCGTTAGCGTTGCATTGCGGACTGTCTGGGCTCTTAATAAGTTATCCAAGTCAACAGTGGCTTCTTTAGCTTTGTCTTCGCTTTCTACTTCTAATTTATGATATGCCTCTCGTGATTCTTGGTAGCGGCTGTTCAGTGAGGCATTCTCAATAGACAATAAATTAAGCTGCGACTGTAAGTCATGGGTAGTCCTCTGCAGCTGCTGATAATTATCGCCAAGAGATGTGAACTCATCTCTTACTTGCGTCATACATATGAACATCTATCAGAATGCATTATCTACAGTGGGTGATAGTATTAATGGGGTGCTAAATGAAGATGCAGTGGTTGTAGATGCGAAGGGAACGGGGAATGGGGGTGGGAAGGTGGATGCTTTGGTGATTGTGGAAAATTGTGAGGTGCCTAAAAATGTTTGTGTTGTGAGTGAAGTGAGTGATGGTGCAGTGGGTGGTGAGATGTCCATGTCATTGGACGTGTCCAGTGCGGTGACTCTGAATATGGGTGTGATTGTGGGTGCTTGTGCTGGTGTAAATATGGGATTTACAAAGGTTGAGGAGTAATCTACAGGGGGACTGGCTGTTGCAGTTGGGTGGAAAGGGGAAAGAGGGGTTACAGTGGGTCGGGGAGGTGAGACGGGGGAGAAGGTTAAGGGCGGTGGGAATGGAAAAAGAGGTCTTGGAGTTGTGGGGAAGGATGGAAAAGCTGGATGGAGGAATGGGTTGAATGGAAAGGTGGATGGGTGAGGGGGTAGACTAGGTCTAGTGGGTGTGGGAATTGTGGGGTTAGTGGTCGTAAAGACAATTTCTGCTATGTCACCGGCGAATGAAGATGTTGGTCTGGGGGAAGGAGGGTGAAGAGGGGAGGCTGGATGGACTGGCGATGATGGAGGAGCGGTTGGGGTGGTCAGTACTTCAGGTACTACTGAGGTATGTACAGTTGTAGCGCGGGGTGGGGAATCTACAAGGATGGTTTTTGCTGCCAACGAGCTTTCGGGGACGAGGCGTGCCTCCCTGGCTTGTTCTGAAGACTGTGCTCCTGTTGGTACACGAATGTATTCGCCGGGCTTTGAAAGTAGTCGTACTCTGCGGGGGTCAAACTGTGGTAGTGGCTTTCTTTGCAAGTACCTGAGGGCTTTGTTGGAGCCTACTGATTTGACTAACTCTCTGAATCCTTTGATGTATGCGTCTTTGAATCCGCCTGTGACAAGTTCTTGTTCTATTATTGCTTGACTCTCTTCCTCTGTCAGCTTTTTGCGTGCCCAAACTTTTTCCATAGTTCTATACAGCTTCTTGATAGCCAGTGTGTATGCTGCTGCTTCAACTGTTTGTTCATGTTCTTAGGATTCTTGAGTGCCCTGGCTGGCTTCTTCATCGCCTTCATCGTCATCAGTTGCTGTCCTTTCGCCATCAGAGCTAGACACAATCTGTCCTTGTGGCTGGTCCCGGGGTGTGGTGGGATAGCTGGGCCTTTCATATTCTTGAGAAAATAGTTGTCCTTCTGAAAATTGGAACTCATTGGAGAATGCATCGGGCATCTCAAAATCGAACGTTGTGTTCAATGGCTCTGCTTGTTTTGCTTCTAAATTGGGTATTGGAAAAGAGAACGCTTCCCCACCAATGGTGGTGGGAATTTCAGTTGCTGTGGTGATAGGTTCTGTGGTTGTGGCTGCTTGGGGTGCAACAGTACTGGTGGTGCCTTCCGGCATAACTGGTCTTGATAATCGTATACGAATTGGTGGTACCGTGGGAGTGGCTGCGGTCGGTGACTGCTCTGGAGATGGTTGTGGCGAGGGTGATTCTGGGACTTGTAGGCACGGGATAGTGCCTCTCATCCGCTTTCCTGCTCTACCTTTGCTAGACTTTCTAGCCTTCTTAGTGGTCCCTTTGAATACTTTCAGCTCCTCACTCGTCATGGCGCGCTCTATGGGTAAATCATATGCCAAACACATGTATATAATCCTTGTAAGTGCACAACATCCATTGATGACCTTCTTTCGCTCCCACCTATGTTGTGCCAAATAGAGCTGATCAATTATCTAGCTGGCTAGATCAACCGTTTGAGGTCGAGTACATGCTAAGTATAATCCAAACCAGATTCTTTTGTGGGGCATGGTAAAACGATCCTGAGCTGGGAAAGAAAATGCTGCATGCATATCCATAATGGCTTGGAGAGCTCAGGTGTTATAGCAGAAATATCCTCCCACTTAGTTACGTCACCACGTTTCATCTGCTCTGGGACTAGTCGTTCTCGCTCCATCGGAGTGTGTGTTCCATGTATTTTCAGAGCTGCGCGAATTAAATCTTTAGACAAATAAAACCTTCTGAATGGAGGATCATTTACCAAGGATGGTAACATGAATGTGCCGGGTAGATCCTTGTTCTCTGAAGCTGTCAAGGTGGTTACTAAGTAAAAGCATCTGTAAAAATCAGGTTTAGGCAGAGGGTCACTAAAATATTCTGTAAATCCCGCTCGTGCCCAAACGTGCGTTAAATCTTGTGTATTCTGTAGTCCTTCAAATTCTCTTGAAAAGAACTGGTACTTGGCCCATGTGCGAAGATCAAATGCCAAATTGGCCTCAAATATGAAATCAGCGTCTGCTAAGGGTCCTGCTAGGCCTTGAAACCAGTGAGAGTTACGATGAATCTTCTCAGTATATCCTCTAGGAGGATCGTCTATTGGCATGGGTCCTGGAAAACCTTGAAACTCTAGAGGTTGCATCGTCGGATAAGATTCCGCGAGTAATTCTCCAATATTGACCATTGGTGTGCTTGGGCCAGCTTCTGATGGTCCTGCTTCGGTTTGCATGATGACTGACGAGCAAATGGAAAAGATCTGCTACAAAAGATTAGCACATTAGTATGGAAATTAATTATGATCCCATTAAGGTGAGACCGCAATCCCTTTCCATAACCGATGTGTAACCCGTGTAGCCAAGTGTCGTGAAGTGGTTAATGGAATGATTATCTGCCAAACTAATGCAGGTCTCTAGACGCCTACATGGTCAGATTATGCATACATTTCTTGATGAGCTTTTATTATGCGGGACGTGGGGTTATGGTGTGTGAATTCATACAAGGTTTAGTGGAGGGTGAATTATTACAAGGGTGGTGTTTAAGCGGGGTGGGAGAATTGTTAGATAAGGGGATACAAGAAGACGTCTGGATACTTTTCGGTATCCATTTCCTAAGAGTCTTTGAGTGGGTGGTGTGTTTCTGCTGAGGGACAAAAAGTGATATCGGGTTTGGTGGTATTGAAGGATGGAAAGATTTCTGAGGGGTATATCTTACATGGCTAGAGGGTTGGGCTATAATACATTGTTTGGGTACCCAAATCTGCATGGGTGTGGGTCGATTGATAAGATACTTCTTGGCGATCCAAATCTGTCGAGTATTTGTACTTGTAGAAGAAGATCGAGGGGACTTTGGATACTGACTCTGCTTTTGTTAAAACTTTGTCCTGTTCTCGTCTGCAGTGTTGCCAATAGTCTATGGTTGTTGTCCTTTTGGCACCCATATTTGTCTCGTGCCACTTGTTCTGTGATGTTGATACTGTTGCTTTCTTTGCCTTGTTTGGTGGTATCGTCGGTCTGGGTTCCTCTGTTGTGGTTGACTCCTTGGTGGTGGGGTTTGAGAGGTCCATTGGATGCTCTGCTTTGGAAAAGAAGGGAGATCCAACACTTGCGTGACCTGCCCATTAGGAAGTGATTCGTTATTTATCTTTAATCTAGGCCAGTCCGCAGCAAGTTTGGAAGGATGAGCACTGCAGGGTTTTGTGCTCATTTGGCCGCTGATGCAACCCACCTGACCGCTGATTGTGTCCATCTGCCCTAGCGGTTGGGTAACTGCCCCTTCTAGTTTGTAGGAAGCCCCAGGGAAGATCTCCTGTCGTCCTTCTGATTGACAACTGTCCACAACCAAGCCCGAGTGGGTTGGTGTAGACGTAACGTGACCGATCTGACCAAAGATCTTCCGGTCTTCCGTCGCATGTATTTCATAGGGTCTAGGGTTACAAACCTCAGTTGGAATGCCGTTAGGGAAGTCAAGCGGTATCACTCGCTTCTGCTCTAAGGTTCCAATCTGTAAGGAGCCTTGTCTAAGATTTAGGTCCACTGAGTGATCGTATAGCCAATCTTGGCCAAGGATTAGGGGTTCTATCAGGTCGTCATCATGGCACACTAGTAGCTTTGCTGTCATAGTCACATCCTTAATGAGGATAGGAAGGTCCACCTCACCCATGCAAGGGGTTTCCATGCCTCCTAGGCCTATGAGGTATGCCTCAATTGGCCGCATTTCTATTCCTGAATCCTTATAGTGGGACCATCTAATCGCACTACTCGCAGCACCTGAGTCAATTAAAGCCCTGAGCTCTTGGCAAGGGTTGCCGTGCTCTACCCTGACTGTAATGAATGGTCTCCTGTCCACTATGCTAGGATGAGTGGTTGACTTTACTTGACACATGCCCATGGGATATCTGGGTGTTGTTTCCAGATGGTTGTAATGTTCTCTCCCTAGTCCTTGTCTTCTTAGCTTCATGCGCTTAATGCGTTCTATTGCTTCTGCCTGAGCTTCCGCTCGTATTCTATTTTCTTCCTCCTTACGCTTCTTTGCCAACATGAGTTGTCTAAGCATATCCTCAGTAAGAGGTTCCTGATATAACTTGACTCTACAACCACTAATATAATTAGGCATTACGTCTCCTTCTAAGGTGGCTAACTGTACTGCTCCACTTGTTGAGAGTCTGTTAATGATCATAGGTCCATAACCTCGCTTTTCTAACTTACGTGCGTGTTGTTTCAGCGTATACACGAGAACTAAATCTCCTTCTTTTAGGCCTTTATCTTTCACATGTGCATCAAAATATGCTTTCTGTCGCTTCTTCACTGCATATATTCCTGCTGCCGCCTTTAGCCTGGTTTCACCTAATCGTTCCAAGTCCATTATTCTAGCTGATAATTCATGGCCGGTCCACTGATGTTCTTGTGCAACCTTAAGGGTCGGTATCAAGAAGTCCAAAGGAAGCACCGCATTTTGACCAAAAACCATCTGAAAGGGAGTTGCATGGAGTACGGTCTTGTAGGCCACTCGATATGCCCAAACAGCGTGGTGTAACTGTTTGTCCCAATCTGAACGTTTGTTGTTCACAAGTTTCGTCAGTACGTTACAAAGGATCTTATTAGTGCTTTCAGCCTGACCATTGGCCTGAGGATGATATGGTGCGGATTTCTTGTGAATCACCATAAAATCATGTAACAAATATTCAATGACTTGGTTTAGAAAGTGAGTTCCGCGATCGCTCACTAACTCTATAGGCAATCCATATCTTGTAAAGACATTTTCAAATAAGAATTTTGCAGTTGTGTGTGCATCATTCTTTTTTGTGGCTTTTGCCTCTACCCATTTGGTAAGATAATCCGTCGCGACAATAATGTATTCAGCATGTGTACCTTTTGCAGGGGGGTTAATGGGTCCTACAAAGTCTATACCCCACTTAGAAAATGCACGTCCGCCCATCATGGGTTTCAATGGCATTTCATCTCTGCGAGTAGGAAACTGAGTTCTTTGGCACACATCACATCTCTTAACATAGGTATGAGCATCCATATGAAGAGTGGGCCACCATAATCCTGCAAAGAGGATGGCTTTGATTATCCTATCGGGTCCAAAATGACCTCCTGCAACACTTTGGTGTGCAGTCTCTAGTATGCTCAGATAATCGCTCTCATGAACACATTGTCTTAGATATCCATCTCGTCCTCTTTTTTATAGATTATCGCCAATAAGTGAATAGTCTTGAGCTTCCTGCTCCAGACTGCGTTGTCGAGCTAAGGTCATTCCTTGAGGGAATGTCTTCGTCCTCAAGTATGTCACTAAAGGTTCACTCCAGTCTGGTGTGAGAGACACGTGATATAATGTAGCATGCTCTACTGGTGGTCTTTCACAACAAACATGGCATTCTTTACACAACTTGTAGACATCTGCTTCCATCGAAGGCCAATATACTCCTAATCTAAGCAGAGTCTGCAATGTACGATGTTTTGAATAGTGTTGCTTTAGTGCACCTGCGTGTGCTAATTGCAACCAATTTGCATTTTCTGATTCATCTACACAACAAGCAAGAATCTTTTGATTATCCTGTTTATATATGCTTCCTGCTATGATTTGGTATCTTTGAGATTTGGTAATCTCTCCTTCTTTGATCTTTATCCTAGGATTCTTGGGTCCGTATGTCAGAATAGGGACTATAGGCTTAGCCCATTCTGGTGCTATCTCAAGATTAAACAAATAAGCATCTGGTAATTCATCCGCTATTCCTTGAGGAGCTTCTCCTGAGGTTAATCTTGAAAGGTGGTCAGCTCTAAGATGTTTCTTTCCTTTCCTGACTACTACTTCAAAATCCTACTCAAGGAGTAATAGAAACCAACCTATTAGTCGTCCTGTGTTACATGGTTTGTTCACTAGGTACAATAGGGCTTGATGATCTGTAAAGAACTTGAATTTGTTTGCCAACAAATAGTGTCAAAACTTCTTTACCGCGTAGATCATCCCTAATCCTTCTCGTTCCGTCGTGGTGTAATTTCTTTCAGCTGCGTTCAATTGTCTGCTCGCGTAAGCTATGAGGAGATCTATGTTACCTTCACTCGTGGGTTGTGCTAACACACATCCTATGGCGTAGTTGGATGCATCCACATGTACATGGAATGGCTTACTCCAATCTGGGGTAGTCAATATAGGTGCTGAGCACAAGCGTCATTTAAGTTCACTGAATGAATTTTCACATTCATCTGTCCATTCAAAGTTGGTTAAAAGAGAGTACAAAGGCTTGGCTATGATTGCATACATGTGTATGAATCTCCTATAATAGCCGCAATGACCCATAAATGCTTGTACCTCTTTGATGTTCGTCGGCCTAGGTAGATCTGCAATCACCTTCACCTTTTCCTCATCCGTAGAGATTCCATTTTTTGACACGATGTGTCCTAGAATTTTGCCTTGTCTGACCATGAAAATGCACTTTTCTGGGTTCAAACAAACCTGATATTCTCGACATTTGTCAAATATTTGTCTCAACTCCGGGATATGCGTCTGTCTTACATTTGAATGAGCACATATGTCATCGACATATACTTCCAAACTCTTGTGTAAGAATTCTTTAAAAACATGACACATGAGTTGCTGGAAAGTGTCGGGTGCATTTGTTAAGCCAAGTGGCATCACTCGAAATGCAAATATGCCCCATTCGGTGGAAAATGCTATCTTGTGTTGGTCCTCTGGAGCAATGGCTACTTGATTATAGCCTGAAAAACCATCAAGGAAGCTGTAAACTTCCTTGCCCACAACTCTTTCCAATAAGTGTTCCGTGATAGGAAGAGGATAACTGTCTCTAATCGTGGCGGCATTAAATTTTTTAAGGTTAATACACACACGCAATTTTCCATTCTTCTTGGGTACTACCACAATAGGGGATACCCATTCAGTATGCTCAATCTCGTAAATGAATCTTGCTTCTATCAAACGATCTATCTCCTCTTTAATCTTCGCAACGTAGTTATCATTGTACGTGTAAGGTTTCTGTTTCGTAGGTTTTGCATCTGGAGTCATAGGGATTCTATGAGAACATATATCTGGATCTACTCCTTTCAAATCTTTGTAACTCCAAGCGAACACATCTCTATATTCGCGCAATAGGGCAACTAGCTCTTCTTCTTCTTCCTTCGTCAAATCATGCCCTATGTATGTACATTTTTCTTCTTCTCCTTCTATGGCTACTATTATTTTCTTGGTTTTCTCTTGGTTATCATATACTTGTCCGTCATTTTCCTTTCTATTAGGCATTCGTACCATGATTCTTCTATCTTCGATTTCATATTTCTTGAAATTCTCGGGTACTTCAAACAAAGATTCTTCTTTTTCTGACATGGTTTCTTTCTTCTTTCTTTTCTTGCCTTCACTCTTGTTAGTCACTTCTGTGGCTAACCTCACCTCATTCGTAATTTCCTCGTGTCTCTGAGGGTGAGTCTCTACTTTGTAGAAATATTCTTCCTCTGATGCAAAGGGTGGGTCCATGATAATTGATTCTAGATCGAAATCACTCGCGTCCTCAAATGCATCAGTGTTAGGTTAACATTCTTCTAAAATTGCATCGCACATGATTGGCTCTATCGTGAAAACTGAGATATCATAGCCATCCTCATCACAGTGGGGTGTCCATTGTTCTTCATTGATGGCTACATCCATGGTTGCTAGGATTTCTGCCCAACCATGGGGTTCGAATTCTTCATCTGGGAATACTACTGGTGTGTAAGCTGGATCTTGAAGGGTTCGTGGACGTTGTTCTGCACCTAAGGTCCTGGCTTCTAATCGTTCTTCCTCTTGTTTTGCTACCTTACACATCCATACATGAGTATCCTCATGCAACCAAGAAGGATCTGATTCTAATGAGTGCACGGATTCTGTTTCTACTGGTGTCTTATGGATGGTATTCCATTGTATTGGGGGTACATCTCTATGTGAATAGTCTTTAAGATTGACTTTGGTAGTCACTCCTAAATGTTGCAAGTACAAAGAATTAGTTCCCCAATCTTGTACAATTTGCAACTGACGCATGAATGGTCGTCCCAATATCATCTCATAAGCATGATTTTTTGCAAAGTCACAAATGGCAAAGGTATGCTCAAATTCTACACCACAAGTGGTGAGAGATATGCCTTCTAGTAAGCCTAATGGTTTTTCTATGTGTCCATCAGCCATTTGTAGCTTCATCCTGGTAGGTCTTAATGCTGGCTTACCCCAACGTTTCCATAAAGCGGTGGTAGCGATGGCTACTCGGGCTCCTGAATCTAAGATGGCTTTCGTGGTGTAGCCCTGATGGGTTATTGGAAGATAAGTGTTACCTTCCTCTCCTTCGCTTACATCTCCGATCTTTTCTACTGGTATCTCTGGTACCTTATTTTGTGATCCTATCTGAGAGGATGTGGCAGCAAGCTCGGGGAATTGATTTGCTACATGTTTCCACAATTCTGGTTTTACCTTTAACAACTCCTCTAGAGTGAGGTTACATTGTACTTTGGTATTCTTGATCACTTCCGTGTTTCTAGGGATTACTGATTCTTCATTCCTCACTATTATCGTGGGTGCTCTCATATTAATAGACTTTGCTTCCCAAGGTCCTATGAACTGAGGTAATTCTTGTAAAGAATTAGATTCAAAAGCTGTGTGTTCACTCACTTGCTCTTCCTCTACATCATCATAAATAGAGGGAATGTCTTGGGGAAATTGCTCCTGCAAGTCATCTATTTCTTGAATAGGAGGATGAGTTCCTTGCTCTTTTCTCCATTTCTCTTCTTGGATTTCCCTCAAAAATTCATGTGAGTACCTATGGATGGAAGAAAAATTGTCTTGACTTTCTGTATTGGGTACTTGAGACAGGGATGGTGCATTTCTTTCCTGTGTCTCTGGGACAATAGGGTTCCTAGGCTGATCCTTTTTCTCTTTGCTTTCTATCAAGTATTCTAGCCTCTCCATTAGTCCTTGAAAGTGTAATTCCGGTTTTGCCATGTTATTCCAATTAAGATATCTAGAGGCTTCGAACAAACGCTTCCTGAGGTCCCTCTTTTAATCTAGCCTGATATGCATGAAACATCATGTCTAGGTTTTCTGGTATGGGTCCGTCTCCAACTGAATTATGCCAAACTCGTTGGTATTGTTTGGCTGCGTACTTAAGATGTACATTGTTCCTTCTTTGTCTATGTACGCGTCTCTCTCGAATTTCACCACTGGACGTTCCAATCCAATGGGTTGATCGGGGTTGTGCATTTGCACCACTTGCCTTCGCAAACCATCCTCATAGATGCGAGCACCTAATCGGTTGGTTCGGAGAAACTCTAGTTGAGTCCTATAGGGTCCTTTTGGTTTTTCTAAATAGGCTACATTCGACCCTCCTTCTGGTCTTTCTGTGCTAAATGCCATTTCTGAATCACGAGTATCTGTGCTCTCGTAGGGATAACTAGTGTTCAATTGTTGAGCCTACGATCGTGCGGTAGTTCTTACACTTGCCTCTGATGATCTAAGGCTTCGTCGGTCTGACTTACCTATATGTTTGCCCGATCTAAGGTTCATTAATTTCTTCCTTGCACACTCAGTACATGCTCAGATCGTCAATGATTCTTTGTTATTACTTTCTTGATTCTTTTTAGATTTCTTTAGATTCTTTTCTTAATGTATGCGTCAGGAATTCGACTTTCCGTGGTACTTTGAGTTCTCGTTCCGTCAGACTTATGTTCTTTCCTTTAGGTTTTCGTGTCACACACCTTTATCTTTAGTCTTGGACTTGATAAATTTAATTCTCTTGAACTTGAGGCGTTCTTATCGTCTTGAATCCACAATGCTAACGTTTATCCTAAGCTAAGAATTGACTGAGGGGGTTGAGTAATCTTCCAACCTCGAGTCAGTTTTTCTGGTTGCTCTGATGCCCAAGAAGCCGCGCTTCCCAAGCTTTATGCCCTTCACAGCCTTGCCTTGGTTGCCTTTGATTGCCCTTGCTAGACCTGGAAAAATTCAATATTAGACCAATTCACAATTGGATGATCAAGCACTTGAGTATATACACCCTTTAAGTCCCTTCCCTTTTGCCCAACTTTTTAATGCTTGCCCCCTGGCTTTCTAGTCCCAAACTAGGTCAACCTCAAAATAGCTTATCTTAAAATAGACGTATTCTTTAAGAGAAAAAACAGTTGAGGTCACGTAGTACTCGTCAAGAGCTTTCTATTGAGCTATTAAGCTCAAAAAACGGACTTCGGATGAAAAAGTTATGACCGTTCAGGCCCTGGGGGGTAAGAACTGACAAATAGGTTTTTCTCCAAATATGAGCTAAGGGGTCTCCTATGAGTATAATCACCCAAAAATTTCCCAAAAATAGCCCCAAAATTGGCCAAAAAATGAAACCCTAAAATTTGCGATGGGGGTGCACAATCGCGATGGCGTGAGACAATCGTGATGGTCTTGGACCGTCGCGATGGTCTAGGCGAACCGTCGTGATGGCGTGAGGGTGAACAATCGCGATGGTCTGAAGTGCCCGGTCGCGATGGTCTGAATGTGAGCAATCACGATGGCTCGATCAGGCGGACAATCGCGATGGCGTAAATGTGAACCGTCGCGATGGCTCGATCAAGGCGGACAATCGCGATGGCATAAATGTGAACCGTCGCGATGGCTCGATCAGGCGGACAATCGCGATGGCGTCAGTCAACGATCAACGTGAACAATCGCGATGGTCCAAAAGTGAACCGTCGCGATGGTCACAAATGCGATGGCGTGAGCCAATCGTGATGGTCAGGGCGCGATGGCGTGAGCCAATCGTGATGGTCCAAAATTCGAGTTGTCGCGATGGTGTAAGGGTGTCGTCGCGATGGCGTGAGGTGCGAGCCGTCCCGATGGTCTAGCTTGCCACGTGGCAGCGTCGGCGCGATGGCGTGAGCCAATCGCGATGGTGTGGGGTCAACCGAACAGTCGCGATGGTCCGCGAACCGTCGCGATGGTCCAAATGAACCGTCGTGATGGTGTGAGACCGTCGCGATGGTCTGGCCGAGCCGTCGCGATGGCGTGAGCCAATCGCGATGGTGTGACACAATCACGATGGTCCGAGACCGTCGTGATGGTCCACCAAAATGAGAATTTTGCAGATGCGTCTGTGGATTCGTGTGTGCGCTTGTGTCGCCTATCCCGTGGTGTGGTCGCTTACCAAAAATTCCGCACTTGGCAGACCATCGCGATGGTCTGACACAGACGGAAATCTCTGACAGAAACTGAAAATTTTACCTTTTCCAAGCTTTCCTGATGCACTGGAGCTCTGTACCTGCAAGAAAACTCAAGAAAACAAAATTACATGCAAGCACAAAAGCTCTCTCTCACTCTCTCGCTTGCACAAATGAGGGGAAATGAAGAGAATGGGTGGATATGGTGAATTTTCTGATTTTTTTGGAGATGAAGATGATGATGCGGTGATGAAGATGGAGTGTGGGGGAGGTGAAAAACACTAAAAACTAAGTAAAAACAACAACAAAACTGAAATTTTTACCTTCCAACGCCACTTCTTGCTATACTCTTACCATCACACATTCGTCCTAAACTCGATCCCCGGCAACGGCACCAAATTTGGTGTTGCTCTAGCACAATGGTGAGAACCACGTTAAGAAGCTTCACCTCCTTAATTGTCAATCCGTGGAAGAGATAGGAGTGATATGAAGATTGTGAATGTGAGATGAAGTGAGAGTGAAGGTGAGAAGCATAGAGATGCACACACACAACGAAGAGACAAGCAAGACACAATGGAAGGTGAGAATTCAACTCTATTACTCAAGAACACTATTACAAGCTCAAAATAGCTCTAAGCTCACACCAACCAACCTCAAAAATGAGCTCTCTAGCTCTTTTTATAGTTTCTAGACTAGTTTTGACCGGTTTCACATCTAGCGACCGGCATAGTTAAAAATTAGGTCCTAGATGCTATTTGGAAGGGTAAACGGTGTCTAAAAATAACAAAAATTGATACGCTTGTTCTACCTAAGCTCCTCAAGCTTGAGGACTCCTCGACTTGCACAAAATGGAGCTAGAACTTAAGAAAAGGGTTTTTCTATGTTGCATATGTTACATTAGTGATAAAAATCACTGTTGGAGGTTTTTGGAAAGTATTTGAAAACATAATTCTTTGAAAAAGGATTCGACTGGCTCCCTGCTCCGTCGTTACATGCTTCCGCGTCTTCTATGCCTCTAGCTGCTTCCAACATTCATGTACTGCACCTACATGCTCTATTTGCAATTATTTTGCATGGTCATCTTCATTTACACAGCAAGCCAATATGCCTTGATCAATGTGCTTATACATGCTACCTGGTAGTATGTGGTATTTTTGAGACCTCACCACTTCTTTATCTCTAGCCCTCAATACAAGATGTCTTGGTCCAAAGGTGAGAATAGGCACGATAGTTTTGGCCCATTCACGCACTACTTCTAGATTGAACAAGTAAGCGTCAAGAAGGTCATCTGATACTCTTTCATGGGAGCCTCCTAAAGTTAGTCTAGGAAGGTGATTCACCCTAAGGTCATTCCTACCTTTCCTAACCACAACTTCAAATTCATATTCCTTTAGTAAGAGGAACAATCTTACTAATCTACTAGTATTGCAAGGTTTGTTTACTAGATATAAAAGTGCTTGATGGTGTATGAAAAATTTAAACTTATTTGCGAGAAAAACATGTCTAACCTTTTTAACCGCATATACCATGCCTAATCCTTCTCTTTCAGTGGTGGTGTAATTTTGTTCAACTGCATTCAACTGTCTATTTGCATATGCAATGGGAAGATCCATATTACCTTCACTAATAGGTTGTGCTAGTACACACCCAATAGCATAATTGGATGCATCCACATGAACATGGAATGGCTTGTTCCAATTTTGTGTAGTCAAGATTGGTGTTGAACAAAGCCGTCTCTTAAGATAATTAAAGGAGGTTTCAAATTATTCTATCCAATCAAAATTAGTCAAAAGAGCATATAGAGGCTTTGCAATGATCGCATACATGTGAATAAAATGTCGATAATATCTGCAATGCCCCATGAAATCGTGTACTTCCTTGATACTCTTTGGCCAAGGTAGCTCTATAATTGATTTGACTTTCTCCTCGTCCGTGGATATTCCATTCTTTGACACTCTATGTCCTAGAATCTTGCCTTGCCTAACCATAAAAGCTCACTTTTTTGGGTTTAGGGAGACTTGGTATTCTCTACATTTGTCAAAGATTTGGCTTAGCTCAGGTATATGTGTTTTTCAAATTTTAATATGAGCACATAGATCATCAACATAGACTTCCAAGCTTTTGTGCAAGATTTCTTTAAATACATGACACATTAACCTCTCAAAACAAGCTGGTGCATTGGTAAGAGCAAATGGCATTACCCCAAAAGTGAATACACCCTACTCTATGGCAAAATCCATCTTATGCTGGTCTTCTAAGGCAAGGGCCTCTTGGTTGTAGCTAGAGAACCAATCAAGGAAACTATAGACTTCCTTCTCTACCACTCTTTCTAATAGATTCTTAGTGATAGGAAGGGGATAACTATCTCTAATAGTGGTTGCGTTAACCTTCTTGGCCTCGTTGTTGAAGCTTTGTCAAACAAATTTGTTGAAATCTAGGGTTTGTTCATCCATGATGAGATCATAAGCTATGGTGAAGGATTGTCATTTCTCATCACTTCTTATTCCAATTAGGATCTGCCTTATGATGGCCTCTTCTTCAATAAGCTCTCCAATGGATGCTTACTGATCTACAACCTCCTTGACCTTAGTAACAAACTTTGTGATAGTTTCTCTAGGTATCTTCTTACTTGGTTGAACTCATTCCAAACATGTTTCTTCCTAGCCTTGCTACCAGCTAAGAAAAAGGTCTCAAGTGCATCCCAGGTCTCTTTACATGTTTTGCATCCTTTAATATCTGGTAACAAAAAGTTTTAGATAGATTTTAGTATGTATGACCTTTCTTGAGCATCCGTTGCACACCAAAGTGTGTGTTTTTATGTCTCCTCTTGTATAGATCCTTCTTTGGATCTTAGAGTAGGAATAGCTTCATCACCTGCTACAATCCCATAGAGATTTCTACCTTGAAACTAGACCTCCATTCTGATTTTCCAAGCACCAAAATTGTGTCTATCAAGCTTTTCAATCATTTAAGAAAATCCATCACGCATCTTGATCTAGCTCTGATACCACTAAGAGAACTTGGAGTCTCTTGTAGGGGGTAGAAAGTGAGTTGCAAAGGGATGAAGTTTGGTCGGACCAATTAGCACAAGACCAAACCTTGAGCTTTTGAAGATTCAAATAGACCTTATAGGCATGAAATTATTGTGATAAATTCCACTATCTACTTTGGAGCATCAAGGAGAAGGAGTTGGTACAAAATAGATCGGTTTGCACATTGACTAGCTCCAAAAACTTGCTATCTTTGGATGAAGTAATAAACTTCACATGCTCATATGAACAAGCATGATTACAATTGAAAAACTTCCTTCTGAAGGAGTTTTAAACATAGATATGAGTGTCTAAAATGCACAAGAGTACAAATAATAAGCAATATATGCTTCTCGAATGAGCTTAATACTCAACAAAGGTACCCTTGATTTTTTAGGGCTGCATAGAGATAGACCCCGAGCGAATAAAAATCAAATTTCTCAAAATATACTCAACCAAATGTTGTGGAAAATGTACACATGAACTATACACTAATTAATTTCTACTTATTGCTCATTCATCCAATTTCAAGCTCTATAAAGAGATAACTTGCCTCTATAAGTTCACTACTGTTAAAGAAGATGGTGCAGAGAAATGAAGGAGCAACACAATGATGATGCAAAGTGTATGTATATCACTTCAATGTCATGCACAAGTGATTTTCATTCTATATATAGACTCTTGAAGTGTTCCAAGTTTTCTAAAAGTATATTTTGAATTTGAATCAAGGTGGGATAATTTTTTGAAGAGAATGAATTCACTTCTGTAGAATCTAGGAAAAAGTGAAGATCTAATCTGATTTATGTTTCCATGATTGATTGATTGATTGGTTATCAAGCACAAACACCTAAAATTGTGGGATTTGAGCTCTCGTTTTCTCATGTTAAGATCTAGGCTTTTAGATTGGTAAATGATCTCCATAAAAAACTTTATGAAAATACCATAAAAATAAATACTAATGAAGAACCTCTTGAAGGGATATCTTTGGTACATTCCACATGATGGTTTGATGAAGAAGAGCAAATCCACCTTAAGCATAGTTCCAAAAATTTATTCCCAACTTTGAAAAATCTCTAAAATGCATGATTGGTGGTCTAAGACTCATATCATATCTCCTTATAGGAGTTTTGGTCCTGTTTGCATATATCCCATCTTTTCACAAAGAATTTTCATCTTGTTGTAAAGTAGGCCAGCACTGTCCAGCGTAACTGATTAATTTAGTAGACATTTCAACTAAAAAATGCCTTGATGGTGCTCCAAAATGTGATAATAGAAGGATTTTACATATTCATGTTCATGAATGCATATTCTCAAATATCCATCTTTTCCTCTTGTGTACAGTTGTTCCCATATCAGTAAATAATCCTTACATTCTAGCATAACTACTTGGTCATGCAAATTACTTTTCTTTTTTTCTTTGTTCAATTTCAAACATTTAACTATTTCTTAACTCCATGATGGATTCTTTTGGATTATGAACAAAGTGGCATGTTCCACTACCTATTGTTCTTGAAAAATTTGGTAATTTTCAACAAAATAATGTACATCTTTCTTCTCATCTAGCCAATACACCTCAAATCTATGCAAATTTATTAGATTATAAGATTTAGATGCATGGATTACACTTTTTCAGTAAAGCATCTTCTCCAAATAATTCCATTGTTCTTTTTCCAATATGAAATTTAACAAAACTTTAATTTGATGAAGGTAGTACACATGTTGAGAGAGTAAGATATAATTTTTGCATTGACTTATCTCTTTCTTGATATCTTGTTTCTTAAATTGAGGTCCGAAATTCAATATTGAAATTATTTCATTTGCCCATCTAGGACTCTTACTTCAACTTTAAAAAGATAAATATCAGGTTATTTGTCATCCACTCACTTATGGTTCTTTCCATTGTTCAATCTAGATAGATGGTCTGCTATAATATGAGTTTTGTCTTGTTTTACAATCACTTCAGAATCAAACTCCATTAATAACAAAACCCACCTAATTATTCTCGCTATGTTTCATGGCTTGTTTACTAAATACAACAATGCCTCATGATATACAATGAATTTGGACTTATTTTGTAGAGGATAGTGTCTAAACTTCTTAACTGCATACACCATGGCCAATTCTTCTCTTTCAATGGTTTTATAATGTTTCTTTGCTTGTTTAAGTTTCCTGCTTGCATAGGCAATTGAAAAATCCAATTTTGTATCTTCTACTAGCTGAGCTAAGATGCATCCTAAGACTTTTTTTAAATCTCGTTCATGGACTACCAAATTTCAAGGTATCAGAGATGCAAAGGGTATGTGCAACATGTCAGTTTGGTAAACAGCCAAGATCATCATTTTTGCATGACAAGCATGTTAGTGAGAATGTGCTAGAAATAGTACATATAGATGTTTGGGGTCCTACAAGGACCAATCTATGGGTAGTTGTAGGTTTTATGTTACTTTCATTGATGACCATACACAGAAAGTGTGGGTCTATTTCATGAAAGAGAAGAGTGACGTATTCACTCACTTTCAAAAGTTTAAAGCTAGGGTGGAATAGCAAACACGAAAGTATATTTAGACATTAAGATCTGATGGAGGAGGTGAATACATGTCAAATGAGTTCAAAAATTTTCTAAAAAGTCATGGAATTTGACATTAGTTTTCATGCAGGTACACACCACAACAGAATGGTGTTCCTGAATGCAAAAATAGACATATTGCAGAAATAGAAAGAGCCTTGATGTCTAAGAAGAATATGCCTCATCATTATTGGGTAGAAGCTATTCATACTAGTGTATACATCATGAACAGAACTTGGACTACTGTTGTACATCAAGTTACACCTGAAGAGAAGTTTATAGGTGAAAAGCCAAACTTATCACATATGAAAGTTTTTGGCTGTATTGCATATGTACATGTTCCAAATGAGTTGAGGACGAAGCTTCATCCAAAAGTAGAAAAGTCTGTCTTCATTGGATACTCCCTTGAGCAAAAGGGATATAAATGTTATAACCCACTCATAGGAAAAGTGAAGGTGAGCAGAGATGTGGTATTTGATGAAATGTCACGCTTCTATGGAGACGCCAAAGAAGGACTAAATCTTGAACCAAATGACAAAGTAAATGTTGAAAAATCAAGTGCAGAATCTCAAACTTTGAGTGCACCAGATGCATCACCAAGCAATAGTTCCAAGTCAAATGCATGGAGTGGAAGATTGCGTGGAAAATTTAGTCCAGCCAGTTCATCAAATACATCCAAGAAAGGTAAAGAAAAGCTTTCTGTTGGTCATAAAACATGTGCAGGTTTTGAAGATGTTGATGGAGCTTCAAGTAGTTCAAAAAAGACTGTTGATGAGGAACTTTGATTGCCCTCTGTGAAGACTTCATGAGTTAGAAAGGCACATGTAGATGATACAAGGAGAAGTGACCCAAGACCAAGAAAACCTAGGAGGATGCAGAATTCTATACAACGACTAACATATGATAGCTACATGGCTTGTCATTGTGCTACATGACAAAGGTAATACAAGATGCTAAACCTTCTTGTTTTGAAGATGCAATTGGAAATGTACATTGGGAAAAAGCTATGGATGAGGAGATGGCTACACTTTATGGAACCAAAACATGAAAGCTGGTTCCACTGTCGCAAGGAAAGAAACCCATAGGCTGCAAGTGGGGTTACAAGGTAAAGCACAATGCTGATGGTAGCATAAGCAGGTACAAAGCACGATTGGTAGCAAAAGGATATGAACAGACTTATGGTATTGATTATGAGGAAATATTTAGCCCTGTAGCTAAAGTGTCTACTTTCAAAAAACTTGTTGCATTAGCTACAACAAAAGGATGGACTTTGCATTAGATGGATGTGAGGAATGCTTTCCTACATAATGAGTTACAAGAAGAATTATATATGGACCAGCCACAAGGACATGAAAATTCAAAGCATCCAGAATATGTTCACAGGTTGCAAAAGGCTTTGTATGGGCTAAAGCAAGCTCCTCTTGCATGACATGTGAGGATTGTTGATTACTTAACCACCATTGGGTTTTCTATGTGTGATGCAAATCATTCACTATATGCAAGGAAGGGTGACGATGGCATCACAATTGTGGCTATCTATGTTGATGACTTGATTGTAGGTAGTGATAATGAAGAAGGCATCAAAGAGGTAAAGCAACTTCTTATGCAAGAATTTTACATGAAAGATCTTAGTGTGTTGTGAATTTCTTGGGCATTGCGTTTATTCATACAGAAACAAGTATATGGATTTCACAAAGGCAATATTCCTTGAATATGTTGCAAAAGTATGGTATGGCTGATTGTAAGCCAATTTCTATGCCTTTAGATCAAAATTTGCAGTTAGATACTACGTCAAGTGAAGCATTGGAAAATGCTACTATGTACAAGAAAATTGTCGGAAGCTTGCTATATCTCACAATTACAAGGCCTGATCTTAGCTACATTGTTGGACTTAAAAGTCAGTTTATGCAAGTTCCTAGGAAGCCACATTTGGATGCCTTGAGGCACACTCTACGTTATGTGAGTGCTACGTTGGATTATGCATTGTTTTATGAAGTTGGTGTAGATTTGCAAGTTCATGGATACACTGATGTAGATTGGGCTGGTAGTACTCCAGATAGAAGATCCACTAGTGGCTTTCTATTCTCACTTGGGGGTGCAACTATTACATGGAGCAGCAAGACACAACCCACTATTGCTTTGTTGAGTATAGAGGCTGAGTATAGAGGTGCTGCAATGGAAACATGTGAGGCATCATGTCTGGAGATGCTACTTCCATATTTAGGTATGGAAGTGCAAGAGCATATCACTATCTATTGTGATAATCTTAACAACATACAGTTAGCATGAAACCCTATTTTTCATGCTAGAACAAAGCATATCGAGGTACATTATCACCATTAGAGAGAAGGTATTAGCAGGTGATATTGATCTTGTTTATGTGAGAGTAGATGAGCAGGTTGTTGATATTTTCACCAAAGCACTTGGAGCTGAGAAATTGAAGAAGTTTTGGGAGATGCTTGGATTATAGGATATGACGTTCAGCTTGAGGGGAAGTGTTGAGATATCAAGCTCAACATGTGATGATCGAGGATGACACGAATCATTTTTTTGTTTCTCTGACATGTATAGTGGTCACGCTAATATATGTCAGGGACACTTCATTGAGCTTTGTTAGATTCATCTACCAATAGTGATGGCACATTTGTTCCTTGCCAGCTCACTCATTCGCGGACATTAGATTTTTTCCTTATGTACTGGTCTTTATATATTGCACTCATTGTATTCTTGTTTTAGGTCATTCTTGTACATTCCTTTTTATGTAATAGAAGAAGAAGAAGATCATTTTTCCTTGCCTCAATCTGAGTGTGTGCTTCTCTTTGAATGTGAGAGTGTGTGTGTGAGCTCTCTTCCTTATCTCCTTCCTCGTGACATCAAGGAAGCTATATAGTTGTTTTCCTCCTACTCTCTCAAGAAAATGGTTAGTAATTGGTAATGGATAATCATCTCTTATAGTGGCAATATTGACTTTCTTAAGGTTTATACAAACCCTAAGTTTCCCATTTTTCTTTGGTACTACCACTATAGATGATATCCATTCTATGTCTTCAATTTTTAAAATGAATCCTACTGGAAACATTTATCAATCTCTTCTTTGATTTTAGGAGCATAGATATCATTGTATGTGTAATTTCTTTGTTTTGTTGACTTAGATCTAGGAGTTATAGGAACTCTATAAGCACATATACTTGGATCTACTCCTTTGAGATCTTTATAATTTGAAGCAAAGACTTCTCTATAATCCTTTACGAATGCTACTAAAGCTTCATGTGCATATTTTTTAATATCACTTTCCATTATTATCCTTCTTTCTTCACCTTCTTCTAGAGTGATCTGGTCTTGTTTGACTAGCTTCTTGTTTTCATAGGATTGATCTAGTTTTGGTTCCTTCTAAGGGTTCTAAAACATTACTTTTCTCTCCTCCAACTCATATTTTAAGTGATATGGTACATCTATTTGATTCTCCTTATTTTCTCCATTCTTTCCTTTATCTTATGATTTAGATCCTCTAATACCTGGTTAATGTGATTGTATTTTCTTTTGTTTTGAAGGTTGCATGGTTTTGATCATATTAATCATATTGAATCACACATCATCACTGAAGTTTGTTCACTTGGAACTGTTTTAGAAGTTGTCAGCATCTCATCCAAACCATATGGTTCAAAATCCTTTTCATGAAAATGTTTTGGTATATAGCTTGGATCTTCTTCTCTTTGATCAACTTATACATTGCTCCATTTTTTGGTTCACCCAAATTTGAGCTGAATCATCAAATTCTAAATCTCCAATTGTACTTGATGCTCTTGAAGTGTTTCCTATTCGATGTACTCTTTTCCAATACCTTGTTGATATATCATGATATGTGTTATTTCTCATATTTACCTTGGTGATATGATGTTCATGTCGAAAGTATAAGTAATCACTTCCCCAATCTTTGACCACTTTAAGCTATCTTAGAAATGGTCTTCCAAGTATAATTTCATATGTATTTAGCTATGGGAATTCCACCATAACCAATGTACGCTTAAAATAGATTCCAAAATTCTGGAGGTCAATTTGGTCCATTAATCCTATTGGATAATCCATATTTCCATAACTAAAGTTTTAATTTTGGTCGTTTCAATTTAGGTGTTCCCCATTTTTTCATACTTCTTTTGTGATAATAGCTACTTGAGCTCCATTATCCAACATAGCTTGCACTTTCTATCCTTGACATTCCTAAGTTAGGACTTTATTTCCTTCTTCACATTCACAATATCCTCCTATTTTATCCATATGTACTTTCATCTGCATAGTCTTTCCTTTACCCGAGTTTTGCTTTTTTAATGAATTGAGACACCACCTTCTCAATTTAGGGTTTTCTTTTACTAAATATTGCCAAGATTTTCTATATGTAATTTCCTTGCTTTGCAATGCATCCAACTCATCACTCTTTGGCATTTGGTCATGAAAATTCATCTTCCTATAACTAACATTCCTATCATCCTTTGCTTCATCATGCAAGACATTTTCTCCCACTCTATTATTGGTGATATTTGTGTTATATTCTTTAGCTTTCTTTTCTCTAAGTTCCTATCAGACTTCTTGGTCCATACATTTCTTTATTTGATCATCGCATATTCTTGTTTCTCTCAATACTTGATCCTTTTCCATGATTTCTTATGTAGTTCCTATCAATTTTTTGCACAATAAGAACCTTCTTTTCTCCTCTTCAGGTACGGAATATCTATTTTCCTGTTTTTCCGTTGTTGGTACTTCTTCCAATCTTGCTTGATATTGCTTCATTAATGTTTTTACTTGTTTAGACTAAGATTCTTCCAAAATAGATCCATATTTTATTTCTTTATCTTTTTTCTGTAATTGATCCTTTTGTTCTTGTTCTTAAATCAATTTTTTCATTTTAGCTTTTGCTTTCTCTTTTCTTCTCCTCTAAGAGTTATTATTTTTTATCTCTTGCTTTTCTTCTTTGTTAGTCTCTAACTCATTTTGCATTTCTTTATTTTTCAATGTTGGAGCTCTAGTGATTACCTGAACTTGTATTTCACCTTCTGACTCATTACTACTTTCAAGTGCTGACTCACAAGTTTTGAGTGCTTGATTTCACAATGTTTAGTGATTTCAATGGAGATGTAGTAGTGATCTGTTTGTTAGGGTTGTTTGGAAAATCTTTGATTAAGTATTCTTTTCCACAATCTTTACAATACACTTCTACCTTCAATATAGGAGGTTGAGGACAATCTCATATGAAGTGATCTCCCCAACACCCATAACAAGTCAAAATCTAGAAGTTTCTAGGGTTTTCGCCCCCCCATGTTTCTTTGTGTTGGTACAAATTTGTTGGTGACAAAACATGAATATTGCAGGATCCATTTCATAATTCCCATTGTTGTTCTAATACGCCATGTTTTGATTCTCTTTGTTTTGATCCCATGCATCATCTACATATTCCTATGATGAGCATCTTCTGATTCATTGTAATACATTCATTTACATGGAGTAATGGCTCTTTCCAATTTTTCCTCGAAACCTATGTATTTCAGAGACACAATATTTGTGGAAAAAAGAGGTTGTTGTCCTAAAATGGGTTAAGTTGTGTCATGAGTTTGCTTTTCTTTCATATCATGAGTATTCTATTTATTTAGTCTTTCTCCCCCTATTGGATTATTGAATAGTCCCCCTTGGTTGGCTCTTTCCAAGTTTTCCTCTAAAGGTATGTATTTCACAGACACAACATTTTTGGCAAAAAGAGGTTGTTGTCCTCAAATAGGTTAAGTTGTGTCATGAGTTTGCTTTTCTTTCATGTCATGAGTATTATGTTGATTTATTCTTTCTCCCTCTATTGAGTTATGGAATAGTCCCCCTTGATTGGTTGAATTTCTTTCTATCTCAAAAAATTGTACAACTCTTTTATCTCCCTTAAAAAAATTTCTAGGCTTTCAACAAAAAACAGTGTGTTGATCTCCTCCACAATTAAAACATCTCCTATTCTCATTTCTTAATGGATTTTTTTTTTGTAATCCCAGCCCTAGATGTTTTGAAATGGTTTTAGCTACTTCATTAGTGTGAGTCAAATTGTTTTTTGGTGTTGTGGTTAATTCAGTTTTCAATAGTTCTTGCCCTCTATTATCATCTATGTCTATGGCCTCTTTTATGCACTCATTCAAGTCCACACATCTCCTACAATACACCATAGTTTGTGCACTTATTAACCCTTCTCTAAAGAATGATATTATTTTCTACATGGATGGTCCCTCTTGAGCAGTACTTCTATCTAGGTATTGCTTCAATTTCCTTGCTACTAATCTAATAGATTTATTGGGGTTTTCTTTAAATTTATGAACTAAAGTAGAAATATCATGTTTAATCTCTCTCTTAGAGAACTCACCTATAAAATCTTGCAAGAAAATTTCAATGTTATCAAACATTTTTTTTAGTGGTTGAAACCATAGTAGTAGTGATTTTCTCATTGTTAAGCCAAAAGCTCGATATTGAGTAAGGTATTCCTCTGCCTCTTCAGCTCTTAAGATCGTTTTGAATTCTCCCACATGATCATATGGATCATTGGATCCCTCATATTGCTTTCTCATGTGTTTTACCACTTGAATTTGTCTTAGTCTTCTACATTGTCCAAGAAATCTCTCACTATTGTTCCTTCTCGATATGTTGAGATTTGCTCCATTTCTCCTATTGTTTTCCATGCCTCTTGGTTCTTGGTGTTGGTTTCTATTGACTTAAATTAGAGTTACATGTGGGTTTGCAAAAATAGTCTCTCTATTATGCACTCTTAGCTCCTCTATGTTATGATCATTTTTCCTATTATTTTTTGTTTCCCAAACTTCTCATTATTTTTGAAGTGCTCATCATCCACTTCTTTTGGTTTTGAGCTTCTTCTAGGAAATATTGGCTTATTTTGGTATGTCTAGGAAGTCTTCTCACTAATTTTTTTACAAAATTAGGGGACTCATAAGATTCATGATAACTCTTTGAAACCTGAATATTCATGTGTGATGGGGCATTGTGTGAGTCTAGGTGTGTTTCCCAATGGACATCTCCTGTATCAAGACTCGTGTAGAGAAAGGTTTCTACTTGATCACAAGTTATCTTTATTATTTGTTTTTCATGTGTAGAAAATGGAATGACCTCTAGAAATAAGTATTTCATTAGGATCTTCATCTCTCATGACTCTTTTCCTACCTAATTCAAGTAAATGTTTTGCACATCATTATGTAGGAAATGCAACTCGGATAAAAGAAAATCTTTTTAGTACAGGTAATAATGTGGCAGGATGCTCTAATCGAGATAGTCATATATGGGTACACTTTTCAACTTTATGCAAACAAATGTAAATCTCAAGGTATGACATCAAAAAGATTTAAAAGCATGAGTGATTCACATCACTTTTGAAGTAATCAAGGTGTAGAGCAAGAACGTGTAATGCATCAATGAAAACAGAGGATCCTCATGATATTTCTACACAAGTATCTCAAACTATTTTCAAGGTGTAATGCATCAATGAAAACAGAGGATCCTCATGATATTTCTACACAAGTATCTCAAACTATTTTCAAGAATAATCAAGATACATGTACTCCATTTTCTCCAGCTACATCAAAAAAGAGTAGACCCAATGAATGTCGTAAAAATGATAATGTGTCATGATGCTTTGTCCATACTAAATCACAGAATACAATACTAATAGATTTTGAAAAGCAAGAGGGACTCAAGCATATATGTGAGATTCCATTCAATGTTATTCATAATCCTATTTTCAAAGATGCTTTGATGTCAAATGCACTGAAAGGATTCACCATGCCATATTACAATAAAATGTGAATAGAGTATGTAGATAAAGTGAAGAAAAGACCAGAAGCTATTTTAAAGCAAAGAGTGCTTGATTATGTACCGATGTATGGATGTACAATAGCATTGGATGGATGGAAAGGTTGTCAGAAGAAGCCACTGATTAATGTCATGGTTATATGTCCAAAGGGAAGCATGTTTTCAAAAGCTGTTGATACTTATCTTAAAGAGAAAAGCTTAGCTTTTCTTGTAAAGATATATGAACATGCTATATCATGCATAGGTGGTCCAAAGAGTGTGACTGTGATAGTGACTGATAATGCATCTAATGTTTGAAGTGTTGGAATTGCAATCCAAAACAAGTATAAAGGCATTACTTGGGTTCCATGCACAACTCATATAAAAAATCTATTATTGAAAAGATATAGGTAGATTATATTTCATTAAACAAAGTTTATTAGATGCAAATCATTTGGTCAAATTTATTAGAGAGCATCCATTTTCATATTCATTCTTTCATTCAAAATCTCCCAATCAAGCACTTCAAATCTTTTGTGCCACACGATTTGAAACTCCCTATATTGTGCTCAGAGGATTATGGAAGTTAAGCCAAATCTTGTAGAAATGATTGCTGATTGAAGATGGGAAGCATGGCTAGAGAAGTATCCTTCTTATCGAGTTGTGGCTTCAAAGTGTATGTCCTTAATACATTCACAAATGTTTTGGCAGAATCTTGAAAAAAATGGTCGATGTCACTAAACCTTTTGTGGAACTTTTACAAATTATTGATATTTAAAATCTTGTGACAAGAAACATTTATTGGATTATAAGAAAAGCTATTCAAAAATTGAAAGACTTCAATCACTTTTCATGACAAGAAAAGACACAGATTGTAAGATTAGCAAAGAAAAGATGGACACAAATGTCATTTACATGGAACAACATTCATCTTGGATCCAGCATTTCAATTCAATGGTCAAGGGACAAACAAAGAAGTCATGTCAAATTTCAAAACCACATGGCAGTTATTGCTTCGAGGTACATATGGTTTAAATGCATTCCACCAAAGACTATCTCATGTAAATTGTGAAGGATGTCTTGGAGATAATTGAAGCGATTCAAAATCATCCACCTCCTATATGGTGGAGAGAGTATAGAGGTGAAGTAGTGGGGTTGCAACATATAGTTATGAGAGTGCTTTCAATAATAGCTTCAAGCAGTAGTTGTGAATGTAATTGGAGTGCATATGATTTTTTTCATTCAAAACAAAGAAATCACTTGTGTATAGATAGCTTCTACAACAGTACAACAAACTTTTGGAGAATTTGAAACTCATGAAAGTTTAACAAATGATTCATGGAGTGAGCATGATTTAGATCTAGATCACAATGATGGTTCAAACATGGAAGAAATAGATGACATGGTACTTGTAATAGATGATGATATTCAAAATGAAGAAGATGATATACTTTCAATACTTTGGTTAGATTCAATTGCAAAAACAATGTCTTTATAATATAGTGATGTCTTTGACTACAAAAAGAAGCTTGTCTATTGAGTGTTTTGTTGATTGAATAATTCATCGTTAGTGAACGGATCAAGAGATGATGATGCCTCTAAGAGTCTTCCATATCTGTTCTCATATGCATTGAGAGATAATTGTAAAATTTTCACTTGATTATCTAAATCATCAATCCTGTTTTGTTGATCATCAATTGTTCTTCATAATCCAAGAATTGTTAATCCTTCATTGTATAGTTACGCTCCCTTTGATGATAAACCATGGATAAGGTTATGTTCTTCATGTAGCA
The DNA here is from genome assembly GCA_020310875.1 of Ceratopteris richardii. NCBI lineage: Eukaryota > Viridiplantae > Streptophyta > Polypodiopsida > Polypodiales > Pteridaceae > Ceratopteris > Ceratopteris richardii. The sequence continues at coordinate 90,416,696 of CM035440.1, forward strand.
AACTGTAGGGCCATGTTTGAGAAAGAGAGCCTTCATTTCCTTGATTATGAACTTCTACCCGATTTTGAGGACGACCCAAACCTATACCTACATTCTTTAGGCGATCATCCCAATCTACACATCGATGAAGAATATCTTGTACAAAAATGTCTTGAATGAAATATAGTGCTATTTTATTATTATTTGGTAATGACCTCTCAACTTGCACAAAGCATCGAACTATACTTTCTGATAATCCTTTATGTTTTAAGTTAGAAAGCTTTAATGGTATTGTTTCTCTCACGCTTCCTATAACTCAAAAGACAATATCACGAACAAAATGATTTGGACATAGATTTTTTACTTTTTTCATTGATCAGGGTTCTCTTTCTAATCCCTCTAGCTCTAAATCTTGGTGGAATAAAAATGCTTGTCTTGATTGTGCAAATTGAGGATTCTACTCTGACAAAATCCTTTGGGATTTAGCATGACCAAGGTCATTATGCACATTCGGCATTCTTACCATGTTTTACTTTCAAATTTGCAAAACAAAAACACTAATTTTACCTCGAAAGAATCCACATAACTCAAATGAATCCACATAATTCAAATGAGGTCACTTCATTTAATCCACATAGTTCAAATGATACCACATCATTAAATCCATATAATTCAAATGATACCACATCGTTTAATCCACATAATTCAAATGGTATCACATCATTCAATCCACATAATTCAAGTCAATTCACATCATTCAATCCACATATTAAAAATGAATCCACTTCATTGAATCCACATAATTCAATTGATGCCACATGATTTAATCCACTTAATTCAAATGATACCACTTCATTTAATCCAAATAGTTCAAATGAATCCACAACATTTACTCCACCTAATTCAAATGAATCTATATCATTTAATCCACATAGTTCAAATAATACCACATCATTTAATCCACATAACTCAAATGAATCCACATAATAGAACCTACATATTAGAAATAAATCTACTTCATTTAATCCACACAATTCAAATGATACCACTTCAGTTAATCCACATAATTCAAATGATACCACTTCATTTAATCCACTTGACTCAAATGATACCACTTCATTTAATCCACTTAAGTCAAATGATACCACTTCATTTAATCCACATAGTTTAAATGAATCCATAGAATTTAATCCACTTAATTCAAATGAATCTAAATCATTTAATCCACATAGTTCAAATGAATATAAATCATTTTCAATATGGTCTTAATCCATACGTAATGGATATCTTAAACCATATCTAATTAGATTCGACAAAACTCTAAGTAGTTCATGTGTGTCTACTCTTTTTGGTACATCTGTATCAGAAGCTAGTTCTAAAGCATATTTGAACTTATAACTCCCATTTCTATCAATGGGATATCTATTTAAAATCTTTATATTTCAAAAGTTTCAATTGGAGTATCGAAATCATAAAGGTCTCCCAACTTTTATTAGAAGGTGTAGGGCTAGTGGATATACATTCAATTGCAGAACACCAGTACTTTTGGCTCCATTCATTTTTGTTGGTGCAAATGTCCAAGCCTTCATATTTGGCTTAGCACGGAAGACTATATGTGGAAGTTTTTGATAACTGATATGAACCATAGCTTGTAATTGTTTGATCATTTACCATTTGTAAAAGGTTTCTACCTTGAGAGAATCTTGTAAAAGCCAAAATCCTGTGGAGTTAGGAATAACAATAAGCTACAAGTTTGAATGAGAGAATATCTCCTAGATCAAGGGAATCACTTTTAGTTGGAGCGGTTTGAATTTCAGATTCAAAGTTAATAAAAACTTCCTATATAAATGACTTTGAAAAGCACGCGACTATGTCACCTCATTAAGAGCTCTTCCATTGATCATTTGTAGGACTTGAGTAGCTTAGACCATAGCTTATGCATTCCACCATCATTGAGCATCATTACAATGCCAATGTACAAAACAAGTTTTAGTAGTACCACCTCACTTCCTTGAGGTATCCATCCATCTCTTCCAACGGTGGTATCAGAGCATGTTGAGGTAAAATGGGAGATGGTTTCCCTTCTTTCATTGATAAATTGGACAAGAATAATTATCCAGCATGGTCCTTGAGGATGAAGACCTATTTACAAAGAATGAGTCTCTATGGATACATATCAAGACATGGGGAGATGCCCATATTCAGAAGAAAAGGTCAACCCACAAGAGAGGAGCTAGTGTGCCAAAGATGATTTAGCAAGGTCATATATACTTAACTCTATTTCTAACTTCCTTCTTGTTGGTGTAAATCACAAGCCTACACATTTGGCTTGGAAGTTATCATGAAGAGTCTACATACATGAAGAACCATAGGAACATATGCTAGTGGTTAATTACCACTTTATCTCATTTGTAAAAGTCAAAATGACTTGGAATCTTTTGTAATCACCTAACAAAGTGAGTCGTGGAAAAAGTAGCCTATTTGATTGAGATAATATCTCCAAGCTTTTAGGACCTTGATCAAATGAAGCCAAAATTTGAATTTGAATTCAAATTTTTGCACATATCCTATAAAAATGTACTTGGAAAAGTCGCGGGTAGATCACTTCATTTCCGAGGCTTACTCTATTGAGTTTGAGTGTGTGTAAGGACTACATCATAGCCTACACCTCTCTATACCATTTGGCAATGCTAGACATGCCAATGGAATTGTACACAAGTGTTAATCAATAGATACATTTACATCATTCATCTTTATGTTCTCTGTTAATCTACTCAAAAGTCTGTCAACTTGTCAAGGGCATATCTCGGTCAATACTAATCCAAATTCAGTGATTCAAAGCTTGTTGGATTTAACGTGAAGTCGAATACATACTTTCAAAAATTGAAGACATTCCATTCAGCAGATTCAGAGAAATCATCGTCGAGGTGCTCACTGGTCTATCTCTTCTACAGTCCTAAAAAGTCGGGGGTATAGCTAATTTTGCTAAATCAATTTCTCTTAGTATAGTTTGTCATTTTACATCATTCCACTTGCAAATAGTAGCCTACCAAGTTAATTAAATACCCCTAGAAGGAATTTTATCAATTGCTACTGTACTGCTCACACCGAGCAAAACATTCATCAGGTGTCAAGACCAAAATAGAAGGTTTTCTTGAGTTTGTGACTTCCAAAGTTATCTGTTTTGATCCAATCATTGCACACATCATTTCCAAAGGACATAGGCCAATTCTTGGTGTCATTGGAAAGCTAAGGAAGTCTACTAATCAAGTCTAAAGCAAGAGAGGGCTGGTACAAAGCAGGTTTAGCAGTACCTACTCAGTTTCCTGGATCATCCATCCATCTTTCCCAACAGTGGTATGAGAGCAAATAAGGTAAAATGGGAGATGGTTTTCCTTCATTTATTGACAAATTGGACAGGAACAATTATCAAGCTTGGTCTCTAAGGATGAAGACGTACTTACAAGGAAGGAGTCTCTATGGATACATCTCAGGAGATGAGGAATTGCCCTCATTCAAAGAAAGAGGTTTGCCAACCAAGGAGGAGCAAGAAAAACTCAACACATGGTGTGCAAGGGATGCATTGGCAAGGTCTTATTTACTCAACTCTATATCTGACTTTCTTTTACCTCATATCAAAAATTGTAAGACTTCCCAAGAGACTGGTAATCAATGGAATCAAGGCTGATGACAAGTGGGAAAGCTTCACCACTACAATGGATCTCTACATGGACATGCACACTCCAGATCTTAGAACTCTCATGGGACAAATATTTACACATGAAGCAAAGCTTACCAAGAGTGGAGATACATCCAAAGGTAACAACTCTTCTACCCTATACACTGTTAAGAAATCTACGGATAAAGGCAAGAGTAAGAAGGTGGAAGATGAAGGCTCTACCTCCCAAGCCAACTATGCAGGGAGAGGTAGATCTTCAAGAGGAAGGGGCAGAGGAGGTAAGCAAGGTAGGGGGAGACCCTATAACTCATCACCATGTAAATCTTGTGGTTTATCAAATCACACCACATATGAGTGTTACAGGAATTACAAAAATCAGAGAGGAAGAGGCTACCAAAGAGGTGGATACTCACAGTCTAGAGGAAGGTTCAACCATCACCAAGGCCACAACAACAATTACAAAAACAATTACAACAACAACTACAACAATAATTACAATGGCAACTACCAAGGAGGATTCAGAAACAGAAAGGACTACAACTACACAGAGGAGCAGGATGACTCTCTCTTGATCATGAACATGACTTCAAAGTCAGGTACAAATGATGATCACTTATTTTATATTGATTCAGGGTGTTCAAATCATGTGGCTGGTAATGTTGCACTACTCTCTGATCTTGAGGAACCAAAAGGTAAACACCAAGTCCAAACAGGTGATGATACAAAGCATTCTGTAGTTAAAGTTGGAAATGTGAAGACTTGTGATGGTAATCAGAATTTGTTAAGCAGGGTACTCTATGTACCAACCATTACAAAGAACTTAATGAGTGTTGGTCAGATTGTAGAGAAAGGGTTGCAGGTCAGATTCAATCAATATGGAGCATTTGTGGAGGACCCAAGACATGGATTCAAAAGGATAGCTAGAGGAGAAAAATCAGGTAGACTTTTCACTTTTGAGTTGGAAGATACAAAGAACATTGCATTATACAGTTATAAAGATCAAACACTTTCAGAGCTTGAGATTTGGCACAAGAGATTAGGGCACATAGGAGAAAGGACCTTGAAGCAAATGTGCAGGGACCAATGTGTGCTTCGGATACCTAATGTATCCAAGCAACATATGATTTACAAGTGTGGTGCTTGTCAATTTGGTAAGTCTCACAGGTTACCCTTCTCCAAGAAAGGATATATGCATGAAGACTATCTAGAGCTTGTACACACAGATGTATGGGGACCTAGCAAAGACCCCTCAGTTTCAGGTTCAAGGTACTATGTGTCTTTTATTGATGATTATAGCAAATGGGCTGTATTATACTTTATGAAGCACAAGGATGAGGTATTTAATTGTTTTAAGAAATATCTTGCACTAGTTGAAAATCAGACAGGAAGAAATTTGAGGAGGCTAAGGTCAGATGGAGGAGGTGAGTACTTCTCCAATGAATTTGAGGACTTCTTGCAGGATAGAGGCATCAAAAGGGAAATAACCACAAGGTACTCTTCTGAACAGAATGGGGTAGCTGAAAGAAGAAATAGGTTAATTGTTGAGACAACTAGATCTATGCTTAATGAGAAGAAATTACCTAACTATCTATGGGCAAAGAGTGTTTCTACTGCCACCTATCTCATAAACAGGTTACCATCAAAGTCACTTGATGGTATGACACCATATGAAGCATGGCATGGTAAGAGACCATCATTGGATCACTGCAAAATTTTTGGATGTGTAGCATATGTACACATTCCTTCACAGGTAAGAGGAAAGCTAGATCCAAAGGCTGAAAAATGTATTTTCATTGGATATGATTTAAATAAAAAAGGTTACAGGTTTTATAACCCTACCAATAAGGGATTTATGGTAAGCAGAGATCTGATCTTTGATGAGAATGATTCTTGGTATGAGAATGAATGCAGGAAGGTCAAACTACCCTATGATTTGGAAGAAGAATTTCCAAAACTTACAAAGGAGGAACCTACTCAGGATGGAGAGTCAAGTTCAGATGATGAAGATACAATCAACCTTGAATAGTTCAAGGCATGGAAGTCCAAAGGCAAAATGAAGATGAAGAAGCTTGAAGACATACCTGAATCTTCAACTCAATCAATCAAGAGATCTCAGAGAGAAAGCAAAAAACCTATTAGATATGGGTATGATACATCTCTTGTTACTAAACATTCAGTTTATCTTGCAAAGGACTTGTCAAATGAAGAACCAGGTTCATATGAAGAAGCAATCACCAAATCAGAATGGAAAGAAGCTATGGATGAGGAGATTGAAGCACTCAAGGAGAGTGATACATGGGAGTTAGTACCCAAAAAGGACTCCATGAAGGTAATAGGATCCAGATGGATCTATAAATTGAAAGAAATTATGATGGCACAATTAACAGGTACAAGGCCAGATTGGTAGCCAAGGGTTTTGCACAAACCAAAGGCATTGACTATGAAGAGACATTTTCTCCTGTGGCCAAGATGCCAACAATCAGAGTGTTGGTTAGTGTGGCTGCATCAAAGAATTGGAACATGTACCAATTGGATTTCAAGAATGCTTTCTTGAATGGATGGATTTCAGAAGAGGTTTATATGTCACAACCTCCTGGATATGAAGACCCTAAGAAGGTAACCTATGTTTTGCAAATTAAAGAAGGCTTTATATGGATTGAAGCAGGCACCTAGGGCATGGAATTATAGGCTAACTATATACCTCCAAGGCCAAGGTTTTGTCATGAGTAAGGCTGACACTTCTCTGTTCATTAAGAGAAGTAATTCAGAGGTAATCTATCTTTGTGTTTATGTTGATGACATCATCATTACAGGCAATGATGTCAATGGAATCAGAAGCATCAAAAGCCAAATGATGAAGGAATTCAAGATCAATGATCTTGGATTATTGAAGTATTTTTTGGGACTAGAATTAGTTTACACTAATTCAGGAATATACATTACTCAGAAGAAGTGTACAAGATATGTTGAAGAAATTTCACTTGCAGGATGCTAAAGCAACAAGCATTCCAATGGAGGTGAACCTAAAGCTAAGTGCCCATGAAGGTGATGAAGTCCAAGACATTACAGGTTATCAAAGTATGGTAGGTAGCTTGAACTATGCTACTCTTACAAGAATTGATATTGCATATGGAGTTAGTGTGCTAAGTCAATTTATGCACAAGCCAAGGATACCTCACTTAGAGGCTGCCAAAAGAATCTTGAAGTATCTCAAGGGTACACAGAACCATGGTTTCTACTTTCCTTACACTTCAGATATTGATATAAAAGTTTATTCAGATGCAGATTGGGCAGGATGCAAGGATGATAGGAGAAGCACTTCTGGATACATTTCTTTTGCAGGTGACAAACCAATTTCATGGTCTGCAAAGAAGCAACCAACTGTTGCATTGTCTGCTACAGAAGCAGAGTATAGAGGGCTAGCTAATGCCACTCAAGAAGCAATTTGGATTAAGCTTTTGTACACATAATTGGGCTTATATACTAGGCCTCCAATTATCTTTGGAGACAATAGAAGTTCTATTCACCTTGCAGCTAATCCTATCTATCATGCTAGAACAAAACACATAGAAGTTCATTATCATTATGTGAGAGAGAAGTTGCTAAGCAAGGATATTCAGCTGACTTATGTGTCAACCAACATGCAATGTGCAGATTTGTTGACTAAAGCTTTGGATGGGACCAAACTTTGCAGGTTCAAATCTATGATTGGATTGCAGGATATACTTGAAGATTGAAGATGAAAACTTAAGCCAAAATGTTTGGCTTGAGGGGGAGCTGTTGGTGTAAATCACAAGCCTACACATTTGGCTTGGAAGTTATCATGAAGACTCTACATACATGAAGAACCATAGGAACATATGCTAATGGTTAATTACCACTGTATCTCATTTGTAAAAGTCAAAATGACTTGGAATCTTTTGTAATCACCTACCAAAGTGAGTCGTGGAAAAAGAAGCCTATTTGATTGAGAGAATATCTCCAAGCTTTTAGGACCTTGATCATAGGAAGCCAAAATTTGAATTTGAATTCAAATTTTTGCACATATCCTATAAAAATGTACTTGGAAAAGTCGCGGGTAGATCACTTCATTTCCGAGGCTTACTCTATTGAGTTTGAGTGTGTGTAAGGACTACATCATAGCCTACACCTCTCTATACCATTTGGCAATGCTAGACATGCCAATGGAATTGTACACAAGTGTTAATCAATAGATACATTTACATCATTCATCTTTATGTTCTCTGTTAATCTACTCAAAAGTCTGTCAACTTGTCAAGGGCATATCTCGGTCAATACTACTCCACATTCAGTGATTCAAAGCTTGTTGGATTCAACTTGAAGTCTACTACACACTATCAAAAAGTGAAGACATTCCATTCAGCAGATTCAGAGAAATCGTCGTCGAGGTGCTCACTGGTCTATCTCTGCTACAGTCCTAAAAAGTCGGGGGTATAGCTAATTTTGCTAAATCAATTTCTTTGAGTATAGTTTGTCATTTTACATCATTCCACTTGAAAATAGTAGCTTACTAAGTTAATTAAATACCCCTAGAAGGAATTTTATCAATTGCTACTGTACTGGTCACACTGAGCAAAACATTCAGCAGGTATCAAGACCAAAATAGAAGGTTTTCTTGATTTTGTGACTTCCAAAGTTATCTGTTTTGATTCAATCATTGCACACATCATTTCCAAAGGACATAGGCCAATTCTTGGTGTCATTGGAAAGCTAAGGAAGTCTACTAATCAAGTCTAAAGCAAGAGAGGGCTAGTACAAAACAGGTTTAGCAGTACCTACTCAGTTTCTTGGATCATCCATCCATCTTTCCCAACACTTCTTCCTCACATTAGAAATCGCAAAACTTCCCAAGAGACTTGGGATACTCTATCTACATATTTTTCTTCCAATCCAAGAGCTAGGAAAAGTCAATTGTCGATTGAGTTTACTACTCAAAGGAAACAACCTAAGCAGAATGTTTCAGAGTATGTGACCAAGGCAAAGGATGTGGCTGATCAATTAGAAAGCATAGGAGAGGAGATTGAGGAAGAGAAAATAGTGAGACAGATAATCAATGGCATCAAGGGAGATTATAAGTGGGAAGTTTTCACAACTGCTATCGATCTTTATATGGACATGCAAATCCCTGATCTTACCACTCTCATGATGGAGAGTGTTAATCTCCAAAAGAATAAGGTACTCTTGAAGTTAGAACACTTCTATATCAAGAGTAACTCAAAACCATCACCAACTTGGAGGATTAATACTCAATTATCAAAATTTTGAACAAACTGTGAAGAAGGTGACTACACAGAAAGTCTACTGCACATAATTCACTCAAATGTGTAAATTTTTTCATAAAACTTTGCACAAGGTGTTGCCTATAGTTTGCCCAGCTCCTCCAAGTTAAATCATTTCAAAAGACTCAGTAGATCTTGAGAAATGAACTTAACAAGTACCCTATGTCTAAAACTATTCTTCTAAGAAGTAGATTCAGACACCTGTAACTTCTAACACTTGGTTCTCTCAATCTAGGAACCGTTTATGCAAATGCTTTTAGCCATAGGTAGCTTAACTTCCAACTTAAAGAATGAGTGCTTGCTTGCTTCCTCAAAACTATACATTGTGGAAGGAGAACTCACCAAAACATTAGCATCAAATTTTGTGCCTCCAACAACTTCTCTTGTTTCCATTTACACATGTAAATGTTCCTACACTCAGTTCTCTCAGTCTGATCACAATTAGAAGCTAAAACTTTGTACAAAGGTCAATCAACTATAGACTTAGACTTGTACAAAAGCATTTCCCAAAAGATTCAACAGAGAAGGAGAATACTCACAAAGATCGGGCGCAACATTTTTCCATTTCTGAGAAAATTTACATCTGAGTGATGAGAGAGATTCTACTCACTTCTAGAGTGTCTAATGACATCTAATTCTCTTCAAAATTTGTTCTTACACATTCTCTCTTGTATGCCTTGACATTTCCCCTTGTATATATATAGTCAAATATTTACAAGCTCATAACTAATCAAAAGTATAAGTGAGCTAACTCTAAAGTAATGTACATATGTGTGCACATCTTCATCTTCTGAATATGCACTTCCTTCATGCTTCATAACTTGATCTTTTCTTCAGTCCTTGACTTCAATCCTTCATCAAAACTTCAATTGTTGATTGCCCTGCACCAACAGCTCCCCTTCAATCATCAATTGAGGTTTTCTCCATCTTCTTTATGCCTGCCATGTCTTTGAACCTCTGTAGCTTTGCTCCATCCAAGCTTTTGGTTAGGATATCAGCTATCTGATCTTTTGTTGAAGTATGTATGACTTCAATCTCTTTATCCATCACCTTCTCTCTTAGAAAATGATACTGAATCTCAATATGTTTAGTCCTGGCATGAAAAACAGGATTAGCACCTAAATACAATGAACTCATGTTATCTCCATGAATAGTGGGTGTACTCTGAGTGATGTCAAAACTCTTCATAAGAGTCTTAAGCCATATCACTTCCTTTGCAGCTTCCACCATACCTTTATACTCTGCTTCTGTAGATGACAAAGCAACTATTTGTTGCTTCTTTGAACACCATGAAATTAACTTATCTCGCACATAACACAAGTATCCATAAGTTGATCTCCTATCATTAGGATTACCTGCCCAATCTGTATCACTATAAATCTTGATGTTTGTATATGATGTAAAACCATAATACAAACCCTCTTTGATTGTACCCTTAATGTACCTCAACACTCTTTGACCTGCAATCCAATGTTGTTTCCTAGGACAATGCATGAATTGAGACAATACTCCAACTGCATATGGCAAGTCAGGCCTAGTTAAAGTAGCATAAATCAGACTACCAACCAAACTTTGATATAGCTTCATGTGCTTGAACTCTTGTCCTCCATATCTGCTCAATTTGTGATTCACTTCCATTGGAGTAGGTGCTACCCTGCAATCATCCATTTTAAACTTGATTAACAAGTTCTTCAAGTACCTTTCTTGAGTTACATACACTCCATGCTGAGTGTATGAGATCTCCATGTCCAAGGAATATGACAAATCTCCCAAGTCACTGATCTTGAACTCTTTCTCCATTTGCTTCTTTAGGCCTTGAATGCCTTTCTCATTTGTACCTATAAGAATTATATCATCAACATATATGCACATGTAAATGAACCCATCATCACTTGCTTTAATAGGCAAGCTACTAACTGCTTTAGATACTTGGAAACCAAGTTCTTTCAAGAACTTCACAAGTCTATAATTCCATGCCCTTGGGGCCTGCTTCAAGCCATACAAAGCTCTCTTGAGCTTACATACATGATCTGGATACCTTTCATTTCTGAATCCTTGTGGTTGCTCCATAAAAACATCATCTGAAATATAACCATTTAGAAAAGCATTATTCACATCTAATTGACATAATTTCCAACCTTTACATGCAGAAATAGATATGAGTGTCCTGATGGTTGTCATCTTTGCCACAAGACTATAGGTTTCATCATAATCTATACCATATGTCTGAGCAAAACCTTTCACAACAAGTCTAGCTTTATACCTAGACACATTTGCATCTGCAAACCTCTTTGTCTTGTAGACCCATTTGCATCCAATGATCTTCTGACTATTTGGTTTAGGAACCAAATCCCAAGTCTCATTCTCCATCAATGCATCATACTCTTCCTGCATAGCTTTCTCCCAATTTTCCTTACCTTTTGCCTCTTCATATGTAGAAGGGTCTTCATCTGCCTTTACCATATATGCATAATCTTTGGTAGCCAAAAAAGAAGTGTCATAGCTATACCTTATAGGTTGCCATTTGTGTCTTGATGACCTTCTAAGTTCTCCACTCCTTGAGGTTTCAGGTTTATCACATTCTGGATCAAACCTTGGCACCTCTTCAACTTCAACCTGTACTTCATTGTTCTCCTCTTCATCAAATATCTGAACCTTTGATTTACCTTTCTTTTGATTCACAACTTCTTCATCACCTGCATAAATATTGATTGTACGTGCATACCAAGTACCTTGCTCATCAAATGTAAAATCCTTAGACACAAGAAATTGTTTTGTGGATGGACTCCACAACCTATATCCCATCTGCTTATCATCATATCCGATGAACACATATTTTTCAGCTTTGGGTTCCAATTTATGCCTCAATTGAGATGGCACATATGCATATGCCAAACAACCAAATACTTTGCAATGATCTAGAGTAGATCTCTTACCCCACCATGCCTCATATGGTTTCATACCCTGCAAAGCTTTACATGGTAATCTAGTGACCAAATATGTAGCTATATTTACATCCTCAGCCCACAAATAATTTGGGCAATTTCTCTCCTTCATCATGGATCTTGCAAACTCAACAAGAGTTTTATTCCTCCTTTCTGCTACACCATTTTGTTTAGGAGAGTACCTGCAAGTAATTTCCCTTTTTATACCTGCATTCCACAAGTAATCACTGAACTCATTAGAGAAATACTCTCCCCCTCCATGTGACCTTAGTCGCTTCAACTTATAACCTGTAATTCTCTCTGCATACACATGATAATGTTTGAATGTAATGAATACCTCTGACTTATCTTTGATCACATAGATAGTGATCCATCTGGTAGCATCATCAACATAAATCACATAATACCTTGAACCATTGATACTGAAATCCTTTGATGGTCCCCACACATCTGTGTGTACCAATTCAAGCTTCTCTGAATACATAAAACCATGCTCGGAATAAGATTGCTTATGAGCCTTACCTAATTGACATGCCTCACATCTGTGTGTCATATGCTGACCTGCAACATTAGGCAATCCAAGCACTGAACCATTGTTTACCATATCTTTAATACCTCTTTCATTAAAATGTCCAAGCCTTTTGTGCCAAAGATCTAACTGAGTGATCTTATGTCCTCCATAGGTATACAAGGCATGACCAACATTACCTTGGATCTTCAATGTGAACAATCTTCCTTCTTTCTTCCCTGAAATAATTTGTTTATACCCATTGCTAGGGTCTTCCACAAACACTCCTTCATTAGTGAACCTAACTTCATAACCTTTTTCAACAATTTGGCCTACACTTATCAGATTCTTAGGAATTGTAGGAACATACAAAACCTTACTCAAGAGAGTACTTCCATCCTTAGCCTTCACTGATCCAATTGACTTCACATTATGCTTTGTATTGTCACCTGTTTGAACAACATGATTAGTTATCTTATTCTCCAAATCAGTCATCAATGCTATGTTGCCACTTAGATGATTACTACATCCTGAGTCAATGTAGAAGACTCTTTGGTCTTCACTTTGCCTTTCACAGGTTGCATTCATTATCAATGTTGAATCCTCCTTCTGTTTTGAAGCATAATTGTAGTAGGTATTGTTGTATTGTTGACTTTGGAATCCTCTACCTGCGTTTCTTCCAAAGTAACCCCTACTACCTCTACCTCTGAAATTACCTCTTTGATTTCTGCCACCTCTTCCTCTTGAATTAAAATTCTGATTATATCCACCATTATTCTGAGTATTATGCCAACAATCATTAGCTAAGTGATTTGTCTTACCACAAATCCAACAAGCTTTAGCTCCATCTTTATTACTCCTGCCTCTTCCTCTACCTTTGCCACCTCCTCTTCCTCTTAGCAAGTTGGCTTGGCTAGTTGTACCTTCATCTTCATTTGCTTGTTGCTTCCCTTTGATATTCTTCTTCTTATCCTTTGAATACATTGCATGACCTGTACTCTTATCACTTTCACCTTTGACATCCTGCTCAAAGGTTAGCATATGTCCTAGCAACTGATTTAAATCAAGAGTGAAATGATCAAGTGATAATTCAATAGACAAAATGAATGGCTTCCATTTGTCATCACCTCTCAAACCTGTAAGGATTTGCCTTACCAATTTATCCTCCTCAATTTCCTCATCAACTGCTCCTAATGCATCTGCGATGTCCTTCATCCTTGTTATATAATCTGAGATGGATTGGGATGCCTTCTTCTTGAATGTGGTAAATTCTGCCCACAAGGATGCCTTCCTTGACTTTGTGGTGTTTTGGAAATGCTCCTCCAAAGCATTCCATATATCACTTGCACTTTCAAGACCTCTAATGTGAGGTAGCAAGTAATCATTAACTGCCATGTAGATAATGCTCCTAGCTTGAGCATCTTTCTTCATCCAAGTCTTCAAATCTGATAATTCTTCCCTAGTTGGAACACTAGGATCTTTGAACTGAGGCTTTTCTTCTTCACCTATAATATAACCTATCAAGTCTTTGCTCATAAGATGAGCTTCCATCCTCATTGACCATGCTTGATAGCTCTCTCTATCTAGCTTCTCTATTTGAAGAGAATCTCCCGTCCTTTCTTCACCTGTGTATTGAATTCTTCAAACTTTATGAGTAATATATGTACCTTTACTTCGAATGAGGTTTCTTTTGGCCTTCTTGATAACTCCTCGTCTCCTTCTCAAGCTTGTACAAAAGCATTTCACAAAAGATTCAACACAGAAGGAGAATACTCAGAAAGATCGGGTGCCACATTTTTCCATTTTTGAGAAAATTTACATCTGAGTGATGAGAGAGATTCTACTCACTTCTAGAGTGTCTAATGACATCTAATTCTCTTCAAAATTTGTTCTAACAAATTCTCTCTTGTATGCCCCGACATTTTCCCTTGTATATATATAGTCAAGTATTTACAAGCTCATAACTAATCAAAAGTATAAGTGAGCTAACTCTAAATTAATGTACATATGTGTACACATCTTCATCTTCTCAATATGCACTTCCTTCATGCTTCATAACTTGATCTTTTCTTTAATCCTTGACTTCAATCCTTCATCAAAACTTGAATTGTTGATTGCCCTGGACCAACATCTCATGGGGAAACTCTTATCCTATGAATGCAAGCTCAACAAAAATGGAGAACCATCAAGAGGTAACAATTCTTCTGCCCTCTATACAGATAAAGAAAAGTCTAAGGATAAAGGAAAGAGCAAGAAAGTTGAAGATGAAGGTACTACTTCTCAAGGTAACTATGCAGGGAGAGGTAGGAACTCATGCGAAAGGGGCAAAGGAGATAGGCAAGGTAGGTGGAGACCTTTCAACTCTTCCCCATGCAATATATGTGGATTTTCTAATCACACAATAGATGAGTACTATAGGAACTTCAAGAACTAGAGAGAAAGAGGATCTCAAAGAGGTGGCTACTCACAATCAAGAGGAAGATTCAACCACAATCAAGGACACAACTATGGCTACAAAAACAATTATCAAGGAGGATACAAATCAAGAAAAGACTTCAACAACTATATAGAGGATCAAGAGGATTGTCTTCTCATTATGAACATGACTTCAAAACAAGGTATGAATGATGAGTACCTCTTCTATGCTGACTCAGGTTGTTCAAACCATGTAGTAGGCAATGTAGCTCTCGTTTCTGATCTTGAGGATCCCAAGGGAAAGCACCAAGTGCAGATAAGTGATGATACAAAGCATTCAATTGTCAAGGTAGTAAATGTCAAAACGTTTGATGGGAGTAGGAATCTGTTGAGCAGAGTTCTTTATGTACCTACTATCACAAAGAATTTGATGAGTGTTGGACAGATAATGGAAAAGGGTTTGCAAGTAAGATTTAATAAATTTGGAGCTTTTGTGAAGGACTCCCAACATGGATTTAGAAGAATTGCAAAAGGAGAGAAAACAGGTAGATTGTTTACATTTGAGCTTGAGGACACTAGACACATTGCACTTTACGATTATAAGAATCAAACTTTGTCCGAGTTAGAGAGATGGCACATTGTTGAGAGAACATTGAAGCAGATATGTAGAGATCAATGTGTACTTGGTATACCTAATGTATCCAAGCAACATATGATCTATAAATGTGGTGCATGTCAATTTGGTAAATCGCACAGGTTACCCTTTATAAAGAAAGGCTATGCATGAGGATATTTTGGAACTTGTCCACATAGATGTGTGGGGACCAAGCAAGGACCCTTCAATTTCAGGCTCAAGGTACTATGTGTCATTTATTGATGATTTTAGTAGGTGGACTATCTTTGTTTTTCATGAAACATAAGGATGAAGTGTTCAGTTGCTTCAAGAAGTATCTTGCACCTGTGGAAAATCAAACATGAAAGAGTCTAAGGAGGATAGGGTCAGATGGAGGAGGTGAATACTTCTCCAATGAATTTGATGCATTTTTGCAAGAAAGAGATATCAAAAGGGAGATCACTACTAGATATACTCCTAATCAAAATTATGTAGCAAAGAGGAGGAACAGATTGATTGTGGATACATATTCCAATTTTAAATCAAGAAATTGGAATATGTATCAACTAGATGTAAAGAATTCCTTTCTCAATGGCTAGATTTCAGAGGAGGTTTACATGAATCAACCTCCTAGCTATGAAGACCCAAACAAGGAAAATCATGTATGAAAATTGAACAAAGCTCTTTATGGTTTGAAGTAGGCACCTAGGGCATGGAACCATAGGTTAACAACCTATCTTCAACACCAAATGTGTGTATGTGGATGACAATATCATTATAGGGAATGATGCTGATGGCATGAAACAGGTTAAAGCTCAACTAATGGAAGAATTCAAAATCACTGATCTTGGATTGTTAACATACTTTCTTGGTCTAGAAGTTGTATATACAGATTTTGGTGTGTTTATTGCTCAAAGGAAGTATATCCATGATATGTTGGTGAAATTCGAGAAGGAGAATACCAAAATTGGAGGTACACCCATGGAGCTTAATCATAAGCTTAGTTCTCATGAAGCGGAACTCCTTGAGGATGTTACAAGTTACCAAAAACTTGTTGGGAGTCTCAACTATGCTACCCTAACAAGCATAGATATTGCTTATGGAGTAAGTACATTAAGTCAATTTATGCATGCACCAAGGAAGCCTCACATGGAAGCTGCCAAGAGGGTACTAAAGCATTTAAAGGGTACCATAAATGAAGGGTTATTTTATCCCTCCACTTCTGATTTAGACATAAAGATGTATTTTGATGCAGATTAACTTGGATCCAAGGACGATACAAGGAGCACCTCAGGATACTTGTCTTTTGCAGGTTCAAAGCTAATATCATGGTCATCAAAGAAGCAACCAACTGTGGTTTTGTCATCTACAAAAGCAAAACACAGAGGTTTGGCAAATTCAACTCAAGAAGCTATGTGTCTTAAGCTATTCTATGCAGATTTGGGGTTACATTCTTACACTCCTATAATCTTTGGAGACAACACTAGGTTGCTTCATTTGGCTACTAATTGTGTATATCATGCAAGGACTAAGCACATTGAAGTGCAATATCATTATGTAAGGGAGAAATTTCTTAGCAAGGATATTCAACTATCCTATGTATCAACTCATTTACAATGTGCATATATACTCACAAAGTCTTTGGATAGAACCAGGATGAAGAGATTGAAATCGATGATTGGTTTGTAGGAGATCAAGAAAGAATGAAGACCAAGCATGTTAGACTTGAGGGGATCTGTTGGTGCAACAGAATCCAAGCCCACATACTTGGATGATTAGGATAATACTCATGGAACCTTATATGATCAATCCCTTGTAAAATCAAGTACATTTACCTTTGTCAAAGTGCATTACTTGCATGTGGAGTTAGGAAGCTTCAAATCATGACTCATTTGGTAGTTGATTGATGAGAGAATATATCCTATACTTTAGGATTCATGTTTAGGTGGACTTTTTGAATTTGAATTCGAACATTGGCTCCAAACACAACTGTAAAAGGAGGATCAAATGACCCACGTGATATCTCGATTCCATGAGATCATTTTAGAAAGATACACATTGTGAATTGAGAGCTCACTTCATAGCTCATTCACTTCCCATACATTGAGCAATAGATTACTACTAATGACATTGTATTTGTACATGTTTTAATACATACATTATCATTACATCTTCATTTTACTTCTCTACAATGACTACATTAGTTCAGTGATAGTCTCATAGCTTGTTCTCAGTGCATGATTGACCATTTGCCATGATTTAAAGCATCATAGCTTCAGCATAATTTCTAGTTTATAACTACAAAATCTCATTATCATTGCTTCTCTGAATCAGGAGATATTATCATTTCACTACTCTCTGGTCTGTTGAGTGATGCACCCTGAAAATGTTGAGCATGTCCCATGATTTGCTAAACATCATACTCAACGTGTAGCTCATCGTTTTTTATGAAATCACTCATGATTGGTAGCTCTCTAAGTTAGTTACACATCATCAAAAGGAATTAGGCTAAATACTACTGTGCTCAGAGTATTGTTCAATACACTGAACATGTGTAGAGATAAGAATAGTAAGTTTATGACCTTGGATTAATTTTCTACCTATTTTTTTGATCCATTGATTAATGGATCATGTTCCAAGTAACATAGATGATTATTTGTGATCATTAATAAGCTAAGGAGGCTCACTACACTCTCTAGTAGTTGTTCTTGCTTGGTCTGAAGCAGGTTTAAGCAACACCAATTCATCTATGAAGATTATTCTCCATCTCCTCCAACATAAAGACTGTATGCATGGATAACCCTAATGTCCAAAATGAAAGTTTACACGTAAGTGAAAGCCAACCAAAACCTTTGTCTATGCATTCCACCGTTCTATCTAAGCTCTCTGTCAATGAAAAAGCTTACTCCACAACGTGTAATCTGCCCATCTCTCCTTCCCAAGAAATAATTACCAATGTGAAATGCTAACTTATCCACTATCAAGAAGAACTCAAAATTAATATTTCAAAGGAATTAGGAAGGTATCCATTTGCAAGGATCAACCTCATCAATACAAATGCAACAGGGCACATGAGCAAAAGATAAACATTAGGAAGTAGTAAGGTAGCAAGGAACAAAGCATATGGTAGGGCAGATCAATGATAAATCAAGTATGGATACTCGTACGATTAAGGGAAGCTCAAAGACCACAAAAGTAGTTGTGGATCCCAAAGAAGACAAGAGAAAAGGAGAAAATAAAGCTTTTAACCAAATTAAGTAGCATGTAGATCAACCCTATTAAAGCCCTTGACCAAGATAAAAGATGATGAGGACCAAAAAAGCAAAGAAAGCTTTAGAAGCAAGGGAAATATATATGGAGAATCAAAACCAAGAAAGCATCATTACAAAAGAGACAAATAACAATAGAGAAGGATCAACACACCCACCAAATATGGAGACTAAAAGACCATTGAGAAATACGAGAGTCCAACATGCAGCATCATAGTTGCACTCATACTAAGATGAATGCATCGAGAGTATGCACAATAGGGCCTCACTACAAGGCCTCACATTTGGCACATAGATTTTTCAAATTATTTAGTGGTGCACATTTCCATCCCACAAAGTATGACATGTTATGTTTCTTTTCAGAGATAAAAATATAAAAAACAATGAATAGATAAATAAATGCCTTCAAGTATCACGCTTTACTCAACTATGTGAGAGGAGACTGGTGTAAAGAATAAGGAGGATGGCTTTAGCACAAAAAGATGAAGTAAATTGTTCAAAAACATCATATTGATCATATTCTATTTTTCAAAGTGCAAATGGCTTCTAAAGATTCTGAAGCTACCCAATTGATGGAGATAAATGAATTTCCATTGGCATGTGCAGTTGAAGCAAAAGGTTATTGGTTTTGGGATGACCAGCCAACATGAGAACACATTTTCTTAGTGACAATAAAAGTCATGGATAGGGATCATGAGTATCGATTGATGACTTACAATTTCAAAATACTACATGAATTACCTCAAGTGATGGAAAGTTGGACGAAAGCAAGGATTCAAGCTTATTTGTGGCTTCCAATGGATAAAAAAGATTTTGCAAGATGCACCCGAGTAATGAACACGCTACATCCTACTCTAGACATGCCTTTCATACCAAATGCACATGTTATGAACTTAAATAAGGAACGGAAAATCTTCTAGTTCACTCATGAATTGATTAACGATGTATTTGGATGGATAAAGGATGGCATTAGAGATCTTAAAGATGAATGCCATGAGGCTAAAACGAGAACCTTTTTGGACATAAATGGGTTGGACATCGAGGAGGAAGTGCACCTAGTGCTTCAACATTTTTGTTTCTTGAGCATGCATACATATACAATGCCTCAAAAAATTGTGTTTAAACTACTCTCTCATGTAGTAAAACAAATTGAGAACAAATCAATCTAACCCCTTACGTTCAGGAGAGATTATTTGAAGCAAAAAAACAATGGGGCATTAAGAAGATTTTGAAGGGCAATACAAGGAGGAAGTGCACCTAGTGCTTCAACATTTTTGTTTCTTGAGCATGCATACATATACAATGCCTCAAAAAATTGTTTTTGAACTACTCTCTCATGTAGTAAAACAAATTGAGAGCACATCAATCTAACCCCTTACGTTTAAGAGAGATTATTTGAAGCAAAAAAAACAATGGGGCATTAAGAAGATTTTGAATGGCAATACAACACTAAACACAATGATTTATCAATCACTACATATCTGTGACCACTTATGTCAAATGCCATCAACATTCGAAATGGCCAAGTGCGTCAAATCCACCACTATACCCAAGAAGAAACATGGTGTTGTACTAGTGGAAGATGTGGGCATGATCGCGTAGCTTACGATGCGAGGCTCTAAGAGAATGAGGGAGGTGGAAGTAGTAGATACCACTCTCTCTAAAAAGAGAACTCATGAAAGTCCAAAGTCCTCCCTTGCACAACTGTCAACCATTACAAGCAAGGACTTGGAGGAAGCGCTTCAATCTACTCACACTTACACGAATGGACAAGTGAATCTCAGGGTTCAAGGTCATCATTAGAAACAATGAAGTTAAGCCCAAAGAAAGCCTCAGTGAGGAAATAGATAATCCCAATTTTAGAGTTACATGGAGTTGAGTTGGGAAAACTCAAGCTCATGTTCAAAATCCTCCAATAAAGAAGGTCAATCTACTTTGGCACTAAAGTGAATGATGATGGATTGTGGGAAAAGCTTGACCAACTCGTGGATCAATCAGAAGTGGATAGGGAGATCAAAGATAGCGAAGAATGTGATACGAAAAAAGACATTGTAAGAATGTTTGCAATAGCTAATACATACACTCTTCAAATTAATGATATACAAAGATTGCAATTCCAAGAAATTACTACGAAAGACAAGTGAACATTTATTCATCCAAAGGATGAAGTTCAACAAGAAGCTGAAGAAAAGACTAAAGAGAAAATCATGTGAATAAGGGTATTAGTAGAGCCATCCAATTTAGATGTAGTATATGAAGACAATAGCTCTAAAGCTAATGAAGGAAAAGGGTCTGAACCGCATGTAGAATCCCAAATTAGGCAACCATTCAATGAAATAATACATGTTAATAAAGTTAAAGATGCACTCATAGGGGAACCGCCTTTCATAAATCAAACACGGCTCAATGGGGACATGGCACAATTAAAGCAGGTGGTCCAACATATGCTTCAAAGTGCTATGAGTACTCAACAACAACTTGTAGAAGATGATAAATAATATGAGAAGACACATATAGGAATACATCAATTTACAGCCCCGAGTGAGCAACCATCTAATAAGATAATGAAGACCCAACTGCAACTCACAAAGAAGGAAGCAAAGTCGGTGGGAGCTACTAGAGAGATCAACAACTTAGAAGAATAAAATGCTAGTTTGAAACGTCAACTTGATGAAGTGAAGAATGCATATTGGAAGATACAAAAGGTAAATACAAAAATAAAAAGAAATATGAATTAAGTGAAGTGGGAAATGTATCTCACTAATAGAAGCAAACTCTTAGCGATAAAAATTAAAGTGCACATGGATGAAGAAAATTTTTCAAGAAACAGAATTAAAGAATTGATGACTTCAATACTATTGAATCAACGAATAGAGACACCTTCCACCCTGAATGAA
The DNA here is from genome assembly GCA_020310875.1 of Ceratopteris richardii. Lineage (NCBI taxonomy): Eukaryota > Viridiplantae > Streptophyta > Polypodiopsida > Polypodiales > Pteridaceae > Ceratopteris > Ceratopteris richardii. The sequence continues at coordinate 90,438,301 of CM035440.1, forward strand.
GATATTGAAGATCCGAGAAGACACTTAGATGTATAGGTTAATGAGCTCAAGTAGGAACAAACACTACGGGCAATGTGGGAAACCAATATAATCAAGAAACCACCAAATTCAAAGGAAAATAGAAGGAGGTTGTAGAAAGGTGCATAGAACGATGCCATCAAGATGCAGAGCAATTAAAAGTAGTATGTGAAGGAAAGAGGAAGATTGAAGAAGAGGTCCAAGAATCCAAGCAATAGACCATAGAGAAAGATGCAGCCATTGCCCCATTAAGCAACTAATGCAACTTCAAAGCATTCAAGCCAATCAACCAATGAATATGGGGACACCATTAGTGCAAGACATGACTCTCACTATTGAGCAGTGAGGAGACTGAGATACATCCTCTTTCTTCCCCCATGATTCATTCACCTACCTGAAATAAAACAAAGTAAGAACCCAATCAACAACCAATTCCCTACACTACAGAATTAGGTCCAAGAAAGCAAGTACTATTGGTGCCTCGCTTGACACAAAATTTTGAAGACGCAATTATACGAGTACTAAAAGAAGCAAAAATAAAAAACAAGGATCTCGACGAGATAATAGAGCCATTCAATATACCATATGACACTAAGAATAAATAGACTCAACAATACATAAAAAGGACTACCCAAAAGGATCCAGACGATAATTTGAACTTCATGGCTACAATGTTTACATATACTCAAGAAGAACTTGAAGCACTCGATCCTGAGTGAACGAGTAAATTTTTGGAGGAGAATCTGACACTACGCGTGCATTGGCAAGAGGCACCATACTTATTATAAAATAACCCATATTTCTACTTAGTGCCAAGGCATCACCAATGGTACCAATTTTGGGAAGAACAAGCCAATAGACAATTGAATAGTTAGTGGCATAATTTCTTGTTATTATGAAGCCCACCTCATTATTACCTACAATTCAAGAATATATGGTGAGGAGCATAGAATTTTGGCTATTTAGATATGAACATGTACCATATCTTATTATCAAAATGACCAATAAAGTATGCAACATGATTCTTACAGTTTTTTACATACTCAAACATGTATAGTATGCTTTTTTGAGCTTCATGGGCATTAACCAAAGCACAAATGCCTTAGTTGTTTACCTTTTGGTCACACTCGAGCTGCCTTATAATATTGGCATACTATTCACACCTAATGTTCATTTGAAGTACTTATCTATGAACATTTGAAGAAGCATTCTTTACAAGATTTTTTGAAATTAACTCTGAGAAAACGCGAATGAATTCAAATAATAGCTTAATAGCTTATGAGTTCAGTTTTTTTTTCAAAAAGCACCCCACGATGGATTAAAGTCACAATAGTGGAAGGAATTCATGATAAGAGAAGCAAACATGATCAACATGACCGATAAACAAGTATTCCATACCTAATATTGCCAACAAAATCTTGTCGGGGACAATAGAGTTTCGGAGGAGGATTGGTGGAGGGAGAAACTAGCAAACAAAGAAGAAAAAGAAAATCTAAAAAGAAAATAGATCATTTATGGGAGGTATAAGCTTTAAACTTCCACTAAGGTATTCTTTATCATTCTTTAATTTTTTCCCATAGTCACTTTGGCCATATTGGACTTAAGTAGGAGATTGTTACTATTAGCGTCCATGTGAAAGGTCAAATGAACATCCGACTTTTCTATATATGTTCTTTAATAAAACATATAGTGGTGTTTTCAGCCATAGATTGTAGGTTTTATTGCATTTGTAACACCAAAAAAGTTTATGTATGTGCTCCCTGTGTATTGTGTGTTTTTTTCGAATTCTACATGCCCTATACAGAATAATATCTCTGACATCTAGATCTTAGGTGTCTAATGCGAGAGTATCTTCTTCGAGATATCAAGAAGGAAAGTCCACCCTGCTCCATTTGTTGGAGTTTATTGATCTCCAAAGTACAACTACAAGTAGGTGAAACCCAACAGGACCTAGTTGACTTTTTCACAAACTTATATGCACAGACCAGTTTTCTTGCAGAGCAAACTTCTCTTTACTCCCTTAGAATTTTCCAAAATTGTTTCACACACATAAACTAGACTCTAAGAGCTTTCCAACAAGCTATAGAAAACCTCAAACGGATAAATACACAATGAGCTATGACCTTTGCAATATGCAGCTTTAATGGAGACCTTGAAATAGAGATGAACATGAGAACACACATCACTTGCAGAGACTACTGCTCTTAACTCACAACTCCAATGAATCATAAACTTTCGAGAATACATGTAGACTTTGAGAGCTTTCTAACAAGCCAAAGAACACATTATTTGGATACATACACAAGGAGATATGACCTCTCCAAATTTGAGGTTTAATGGAGACCTTGAGCAGGGGGTAAAACCAGAGAAAGCACACACTACTTGCAGAGCATACTGCTCTCAGCTCAGAAATCCAATGATTATGAAAATTTACAGCAAGAAAGCAGAAAATAAGAGCTTTCAATGAGCTATCAAACATTAACTTGGATATATGATGAGGGAGATACAAGCTCTGCAATCTCTGCATACAAAACTACAGCAGTGTAGAGATACACATATGACTCTCTTGGACATCCCACAAGATCAAGACTTTTCTCCTCTTTTTATAGCATGGGAAACTAATCTAAAACCTTTGTAATACATCTAAATTCGTGGTAGACACTTGGGTGGAGGTATTACATGACTCAAGTGCTCAAATAAGCAAAGTATTGATCGACTTTGAGAACTAGCCACATCGACCTTCCACTAGGACACCACTGCAGCTCCCTTGTGACTCACTAATTCGGCTCACCATGTTCTAGAACTCATGTGGTATTTTTGCTATCTTTTATGAATAATATGAGCCTTCATGAAGTATTTGAAGACTTCCCAAAGGTATTTACATAATTTGAAACTTGTACCCTACATAAAACAAATGTTCGCAACATTCTCCCCCTCAAGTTTTAAAGGGTATTTCCTTCATGCCAAGAATATAGTTGAATCTTTGAAGCTTTGGTCCATCCAAGGATTTGGTGAAGATATCTGTAACTTGATCCTTTGTTCCAACAAAAGAAACCTGCACTTCATTCTTCATGGCCTTCTCTCGAACATAGTGATAGTGAACCTCTATATGCTTTGTTCTAGCATGAAAAATAGGATTTGAGGTCATATGAACGCTGCTCAAGTTATCCCCATATATCAGTGGTACATCAACCTGCACATTCAAGTCATGAAACAACTTTTTAAACCACATAACCTCAGAAGACCATACAATGCCTTCTTTAACCTGCATACATGATTAGGAAATTTTGCATCCACATAACCATCTGGTTGTGACATATACACTTCTTCATTTAACTCACCATTAAGAAAGGCATTCTTTATATCGAGTTGATATATATTCCACCTTTTACTTGCAGCTAAAGCCAACAAAGTTCTTATCGTTGCCATGTTTGCTACTAGACTAAATGTTTCCTCATAGTCCACTCCTTGAGTTTGATTATATCCTTTTGCTACAAGTCTAGCCTTATATCTTGACACACTACCATCACTATTTCTTTTAATCTTAAAAACCCATTTGCAACAAATTACCTTTTGTTTTTGTGTCTTTGGAACTAAATTCCAAGTCTTGTTATCCTGTAGTGCTTCCATTTCTTCTCTCATTGCTTTCTCCCACTTTTCATCTCCTTTTGCCTCATCATAACATATGGGTTCATTTTCCTGCTCAACTTTTGTCATAAAAGCATAATGAGTATTCATGAAAGATTCATAAGTATACCTTTGAGGTTGCTTACTCACTCTTGAAGTTCTTCTTACCTCCAATGTAGATGCTCTTCCTTTCTTATTAGGAACCTTTGATGATTCTCCATACTCACATACATCACTAATTTCCTCTCCTTCATCATTAACTTCAACAAGTTTGAGTTTACCTTTACTTTTAACACTTGGAGGTGACTCTTGCCTTAATCTTCCATTGAAAGGTGATCCTCTTTCTTCATCCAAACCACTCCTTTCATCATTTAAACTTCCTGATGGTTGAACTATGCATTCATCTCCTTCAACCACACCTTCTTCATTTTCATCCATGACCTGCAAACAATTCTTATCTGCATACCATGAAAGTTTCATCAAAGTTTACATCTCTTGACACAACAACCTTATTGGTATGAGGATTGTAGCATCTATATCCTCTTTGAGTATCTGCATAACCAATAAATATATATTTTTCTGATTTCGCATCAAGTTTAGATCTCACCTCACTAGGTACATGTACATAACATACAATTCAAATGACTTACACTTGGTTTCCTTCCATGCCATACCTCATATGGTGTCAAATGATGAACTCTAGCAGTCGGAACTCTATTCATAATGTAAACACTTGTGCTAACAGCTTCAGCCCAAAAATAATTAGGCAAACATATATCATTAAGCATGCTTCTAGAGGCTTCTGCTATGATTTTGTTTCTTCTTTCTGTGACTCCATTTTGCTGTGGAGTATACCTGCATGTAACTTCTCTTTTGATACCTTCATCATACAAAAAATCAGTAAAAGCTTGAGAGAAATAGTCTCCCCCTCCATCGGATCTTAGCTTCTTAACATATCTTCCTGTTTGCTTCTCGACAAATGATTTAAAATTTTTGAAACAATCAAAGACTTCACTCTTATGTTTAATGAAAAACACAAATATCATTCTACTATGATCATCAATGAATGATACATAGTACTTATTACCAGCCAAGGATGCCTCTTTAGTAGGACCCCATACGTCTGTGTGTATAAGATCTAGCAATCCACTGCTTACATAGCTTGAATGCTTGAAAGGCTGTCTACTCTGCTTACCCATTTGACATGCTTCACAAAGATGCACCATATGTTGCTTAGTAAGATCAGGTAATCCTTCAACAATCCTTTTCTTTGATAGCTCCTTTAACTTGTGTACATTCATGTGTCCAATCCTTTTGTGCCATAGATCAAGCTCTGCTATTCGATGCATACCATAAGAGAAATAGTTTGTATGATTTGGGTTTACCTTGAATGTAAACAATCTACCCTGTTTTTGACCTCTAACAATTAACCTCCCTTGCTTTGGATCCTCAATGAAGCAACCTGCATGATTAAATCTTATTTGCAAAACTTTTTCTACCATTTGACCAACTGACATCAAATTCTTAGTAATCGTTGGCACATAAAGTACATCCTTCAAGCAATTTGTCTTGCTCTTATCCTGCATAACAACATATCCAACCTGCATAATCTTATGTTTTGTATCATCTCATGTTTCAACATGACCTTTACATGATGGATTATGCATATTTGAAAACCATGAAGCATCATGAGACATGTGATTAGAACAACCACTATCTACATACCATACATTGCTATTGCAATTCATCTTAGTTTCAACATTCATCATAATAAGAGAATCATAATCATCACTTTTACCTTCAACTGCATAATTCCCTTGTTGTTTACCTCTTCTTGAATAGCCTCCTCTTCGATTACCACCTTGATTACTTTCATTTTGATAACAATCTTTGGCATAGTGTCCATACCTTCCACATATATAGCAATTGTTCTTATCTTCACTCCTTTGTCTTTGATTGTAGTTGTAGTAGCCTCTTGTATCTCTAGCACTTGATCTTCCTCTTCCTCTTGTGTTGAAGAAGCCACTTGAAGTCCCTTGATCATCGCTCCTTCTTCCTCGACCTCTATTTGAACCTCTTCTTCCTCTGTTTTCACCTCTTGATGATCCTACATAAAGAGCTTGTCCTTGAGATCCTTTTTTATTTGAAGTAGAGCCATTTAGATTCATCTCCTCCGTGACCATAAGAGCAACAAGCTGATCAAATTCTGGCAATTCTCCTCTAACATAAACTGAAGTAATGAATGGTTTCCATCTCTCATCATCCTTGAGTCCGTTGAGAGTATGTGCAACCAAGTCATCGTCCTCCACATGAGCTTGAATTGATCCTAGTTGATCTGCAATCTCTTTAACCTTCAACAAGTAATCATTGACCGATGTCCTTGTATCTTTCTTTATGTTATTCAACTCATTTTTGAGTTGAATCTTCCTTGCTCTTGTACCTGTAGCATACAACCTTTCCAATGCAAGCCAAACATCTCTACTTGTGTCTAGATCTTGTATGTGTCCTACCATTAAAACTTGAATATTTTGTGATAAAATGAATATAACCCTTCTGTCTCTCTCATTCCAAAGTCTAAACTCCCTCAATTGTTGCTGATTTGGGTCCTCTGGTAATGTGGGTTTGATATCTGTGCCGTCAATCGAACCATACAAGCCTCTACCTTGCAAGTATGTTGTGATTCTAAACTTCCATGCTTGATAATTGGTCTTATCAAGCTTCTCTATTTTGCATGTTGGTCTCCCATAATACAAATGCTAAGCTTCCTCCTTTAAGCCTTCTTTCCAATGTGTGTGATGAGAAGAAATATAATATTTACCTTGTAAATGAGGTATGTGCACCTTTCTTTGCTTGGATGTTGCTTGAGATGCCTCCTTGCGATCTTCTTCTACCTTTGTGTAGTGTTGATGATGAACTGCTTCTTTGATAGCTTCAAATTCTTCATCAAGGTATGATAACCTTCTCCAAGCCTCCAAGTACTTGCTCTGATACCAATGTTGGAGTTTATTGATCTCCAAAGTACAGCTAGAAGTAGGTGAAACCCAACAAGACCTAGTTGACTTTTTCATAAACTTGTATGCACAGACCAGTTTTCTTGCAGAGCAAACTTCTCTTTACTCCCTTAGAATTTTCCAAAACTGTTTCACACACATAAACTAGACTCTAAGACCTTTCCAACAAGCTATAGAACACCTCAATCGGATAAACACACAATGAGCTATGACCTCTGCAATATGCAGCTTTAATGGAGACCTTGAAACAGAGATGAACCCGAGAACACACATCACTTGCAGAGACTACTGCTCTTAAGTCACAACTGCAATGAGTTTTCCATAATACATGTAGACTTTAAGAGCTTTCTAACAAGCCAAAGAACACATGATTTGGATACATACACAAGGAGATATGACCTCTGCAAGTTTGAGGTTTAATGGAGACCTTCAGCAGGGGGTAAAACCAGAGAACACACACTACTTGCAGAGAGTACTGCTCTCAGCTGACAAATCCAATGATTATGAAAATTGACAACAAGAACGTAGACAGTAAGAGCTTTCACATGAGCTATCAAACATGTAACTTGGATATATAATGAGGGAGATACAAGCTCTGCAATCTCTGCATACAAAACTACAGCAGTGTAGAGATACACATATGACTCTCTTGGACATCCCACAAGATCATGACCTTTCTCCTCTTTTTATAGCATGGGAAACTAATCTAAAACCTTCGTAATACATCTAAATTTGTGGTAGACACTTGGGTGGAGGTATTACATGACTCAAGTGCTCAAATAAGCAAAGTATTGATGGACTTTGAGAACTAGCCACATCGACCTTCCACTAGGACACCACTACAGCTCCCTTGTGACTCACTAATTTGACTCACCATGTTCTAGAACTCACGTGGTAGTTTTGCTATCTTGCCTTCATGAAGTGTTTGAAGACTTCCCAAAGGTATTTACATAATTTGAAACTTGTACCCTACATAAACCAAATGTTCGCAACACCATCACCATCGCATCATTTCACAAAGTGTGTCGACATTTTGCATAAAGTGTGTGACATTTACTATGCTTTTGTATAGTTTGACAAACATAAAAATTAAATATTCATTTATCATAAGATAAATCAATTATCTAATTTGAAATAGCTCCTCTCTCACAAATACAAATGTTTTAAATCCCTTCTACATTTAATCCTCTTTTAAACCATTAAGGTCAAATAGAATGAGATTTTCATAATCGAATATGCATGATGTTGATGTGTCAAAATTTGTTGACTTTCTCAAATATAGCAATCCATGAAGTCACATTTTTACGTAGATCATTTTACTCATTTTTGAGTTGCATATGTAGAGCCTTGATTGTAGCTGAGAAGAAGCATTTTTAAGTTTCCCATACCTCTTTGCTTGTTTTCTGATCTTGTACATGCATATTCATACGTTTCTCAATGATCTATCATAACACAAATATTACTTAGTTATCACACTCATTAAAATTTTAATTTCCCTTTCCCATAGTTCTTGCTTTATGAAGACTTTAGATCTACAGAAAGAAAACACAAATCAATATCAAATAAGGTAAATATTCCCTTAGATATATATCTTACAATATATACAAACTACTATGAATCTCTCTTAAACTTTTTAAATCTATTAATTTATGTATTTACATTTTCTATCTATTAAAGTTCTCAATCATACACACACATACTTTTGTGAAGTAAGAATCAATGACATTAAGTCAAAAAATCACAATAGATTTTAATTCTCAATCATACACACACATACAATTACACACACCATTTTGAAGTAAGAATCAATGTTGAGTTAGACAACTACAATAGATTTTAATTCTCATGAATCATATATGCATATAGTTACACATACTATTGTGAAATAAGAATCCATGTTGAGTCAAACAACTACAATAGATTTTAATTCTCAATCATACGCACACACAATTACACACACTACTATGAAATAAGAATTAATATTGCATCAAACAATCACAATACATTTTAATTCTCAATTATACACACACATATAGCTACACATACTATTGTGAAGTAAGAATCAATGTTGAGTCAAACATTTACAATAGATTTAAATTCTCAATCATACTGTGTACACAAACATACAATACACATACTATTGTGAAATAAGAATAAATGTCGAGCGAAACAATTACAATAGAATTTAAGTGTCAATAATACACCCATATACAATAATACATACTATTGTGAAGTAAAAATCATTGTTGATTCAAACAGTCAGAATAGTTTAATTCTCAATCATACACAAAGATACATTTACACATACTATTGTGATGTAAAAATCAATGTTGAGTGAGACAATCACAATAGATTTTAAATTCTCAATCATATGCACATACACTTACACATACTATTGTGAAGTAAGAATCAATGTTGATTCAAACATTTACAATAGATTTTAATTCCCAATCATACTATGTACACACACATACAATACACATACTATTGTGAAATAAGAATCAATGTTGATTCAAACAATTACAATAGAATTTAAGTCTCAATCATACATCCATATACAATTATACATACTATTGTGAAGTAAAAATCATTGTTGATTCAAAAACTCACAGTAGTTTAATTCTCAATCATACACAGAGATACATTAACACATACTATTGTGATGTAAGAATCAATGTTCAATGGGACAATCACAATAGATTTTAAATTCTCAATCATATGCACATACACTTGCACATCCTATTGTGAAGTAAGAATCAATGTTGAGTCAAAGAATCACAATAGATTTTAAATTCTCAATCATATGCACACACACTTACACATACGATTGTGGAGTATGAATCAATGTTGAGTCAGACAATCACAATAGATTTTAAATTCTCAATCATATGCACATACACTTACACATACTATTCAAAAGTAAAAATCAATGTTGATTCAAACAATCACAATAGATTTTCATTCACAATTATACACTCATATGCACATACACATACTATTGGATGAAACTTCATTGGATCCCTTTACAATTCAAGGATCACCTTCTCAACCCTTGAATTATGAAAAAGAAGATAACACCTTTTCCAACAAATCCATTGGTTTTCCTATCACAATCATACACACACATAAACATGCACATACACAATGACATTATATATTGACTCACAATCATGACATACAAGCACACACATATACACATACTATTGTGAAGTAAGAATCAATATTGATTTGAACAATCTGTGAAGTAAGAATCAATGTTGAGTCAAACAATCACAATACTATTTAACTCACAAATAAGAATATTTTTATTTATCATTTTAACACTAAAATACTAAATATTTCTAACAAGAGCTTAAACCTTCTTCTTTTTACGACACTATAAGGTCGTAAAAAACAAATTAACTCTTATGAAAAGTTACTCTAACCCCGTTGTTTTATAAAATAATACTTGACCTCAATCAAAAAAGTATTTGATCGATACATTTTTGATCGAAATAGTTTTCGATCAAAAAGCTTTTCAATCAAAAGTGCTTTTGATTAAAAAAGCACTGGTGTGCATGCCAAAGCTTTGCATCTCTGATAGCTCGAGAACCTTGAACTGCACATTGTGAATCATTCACAACTTTTGCATAGTTGATGAGCTTATGTACCTCACTAATTAAAATTCAATAAGTGATGGAAACATCGTCATTTGAGATATCATGGACTATACATTTGTCATTGGAAAATTTGACAACCAAGAGAACCTTGGCTAATGTTGAAACTGACAAGTGATCTTTCTTGATCCGTGGAACATATAAAGCATCTAAAAATGTGAAAGAACTACAATCAATAGTATTGAGAATTATCTTAACAACTCGCATTACAATTTAGAAGGAATTGTTAACACATGTGATAGTATTCCCTTTAGGGGAAAACTCAAATGAACTAAAAAAACTACATTGCAAGGTAATACATTTGGCTTCCCCACTATCAAAGTAGCAAACATCTAAGTCTACTATAGAGATACATTGCTCATGAGAAGATGGTTCATAGCTACAAATCATAGTAAATGACCATTATTCATTCAAAATAAGACTAGTAGACTCATCTTTAGCTGTTGAGGCCTCTAAAACAACTATTCTAGCCTCTTTCTTCTTTGCATCTTTTGAAGCGAGTTTTGGACAAAAATTTGTGGATCATTTCCCTTATAGGATTTCCAAAACTATTTTTTCTTTCTTGTTTTCATTCCAACTTTGTCTTCCTTCTTAACTATACAGAATTAGAATATTTTTGCTTACTAGTAAATGAGCTCAACTTACCTTTGCCTTTTTGAATAGCTAAGAAAGATTTATCTACAACACACATGATTGACATGTTTTTTTAGATTGATCTTCTTGTGTAAAAATATATATTAACTCCTCAAATGTTAAGGCATTTGGATGGTTGTTGATCATCAATCAAAGAGTAGAAGCAAAACTCTAAAATGAATCTAGAAGATCATTAGTAACAGTCTAGATAAGGGAGCTACTTGGCAAGATGTCATCAACACAAATCAACTCCTCCTTCAAGTCTTTGATCCTTGTCAAACAATTATCCCTAGACTCTCCTTCATTCATATGCTTATCTCCAATTTTTTTTCAAGGTAATCCACACAAGCCTTCTTGCTTGCCTAATCTAAAGTTGTAAGTATATCCACATGCATGCTTTGCTTTATTGCAAGAGCGAATACGAGGGGTAATAGCATGTTTGATAGACAAATCTATCAATGCATGTGCTTGAGCATCTCTACCATCCCAAGAAGTTACTCTATAGTACATGAAGTAGGATTTGTAGCCCGAACAAGAATTTGAAGATCATCATCCTCAACGACATCTGCATCACCTTCAATAATTGTATTTTCATATACGATGCATCATTTATTGGTTGAAAAAGCATCATAGAATATTTTTTAGGGTGTTGAAAATGTCCTACTATAAATTATTAACATCCAACTTCTTCAACAACAAACATATGAAATACTTCATAGCTTTCAACCATGGACAATGAATAAACACCCTAACGTAGAAAAATGATTGTATCTCAAATGTTGATAGAAACACCCTCTTGAGCTCTACTAAACCTCTAGCAAACTTTGAGTTGCTTGTATTGTATATATATATATATATATATATATATATATATATATATATATATGTTTGACACAAAGGAATTAAATCTCCTTCATAGTCGTTGGGTAGTGCATTCGGAGTCCAAATGAGCTCATATATAAATTTGTATGCTAGAAAAGAAAATCTATTTTGAACTCCTAGTTGCCTAGTGTATGATGATCAATTTTTATACGATTTCGAGATTTTGATAGGAAGGATAACAATGACACCCTAGATAAAGTGTACACCTACTCTCATACAAACAATTGGAGTTTGAGGTCTACGAAAGCACACGAACAACATAAGGAAGAATCAAGAGCTTGAAGCATAACACAACGGATAACGTATTACCAAATTGATTGTACAAAAATAAGTGAACCTTTTGGGTTATAAGCATATATACAAGCCGTGGGAAAAAATGCTCCGAAAGAGGTGAAAAAGTGCCCCTGCTTGTATATGTGCACATCATACACATCATTACCAAAAGATATGAACATGGTCTTGGTATTTTATGCTATGTATTGGTTATTAAGATTATTTAATATAAACAAGGTATGTGGTTGTGTCAAAAGAAGTACAGATGCATTTTACATGAAAAATTCGGTATTTTAAAACGTCAAGTACTGAAAAATCATATGGAACCAAATGTAAAACATAATGTTGTGGTCTTTGAGGATATAGACATCTTAAAATATTTGATTATTTCATTCGTAAATGCAATATTTACTCGAACATATATTTCTTACCAAGATGGGGTTCTATTACACTTTATGCACAAGAATACGCATGTACATTTGGAATGTGGCTAAATGTGTGCTATGCTGCTTGAAAGGAACTAATCTTGATATAAAGGCTTCTATTGATGCAAACTGGACACAGAACAAGGATGATTGATGAAATACAAGCAACTTGTTGATGTCAAGTATTTTGATTGTATATCGTAGCTCAAAAAACAATACATCTTGGCTCTTTCATGTATATGAGCAAATATCATGTTCTTGATATGTTAACATGTTAATTGATGTGTTTCGATTTTTTTTTTATGATATGAAGCTTCCCTATGCAAGTGCGAAAATCCATTGCTAAAATATTCATAGCATATATTTGATGACTTATCTAGATCTCCATGTGTATAAGAAGGATATCGAAGCTACAATTGTGTTCAAGAAAACGTGATCGGTAAAGAAATTCATATTTCATATATCTTCAAAATATTAACTTGTTGTTGTGATGAACAAAGCTCTTGATGGAACAAAGCTACAACGGCTCAAACATCTCGTTGGACTAAATGCGTTCTCAGGCCGCGGGCTTGAAGAGGGGGGAAGGGGGGGGGGGGGGGCATGTTGAAGAGCACAAATTATCGTCCATGAGGCAAGATATTAAAATAGGAAGATAGCTATCTCTCTTTTTCTTTTAAATCTTTACAAAATATTTTCATACGTTCTTTATATTGTTGTGCAATAAATGCAGTTTTCATACGTTCGTTATATTCTTGTGCAATAAATGCAGTTTAATTTTATGTGATCTTTGAAAACTACTTTAACAAATAATATTAAATTATAGACAGAGCAGGATGTTGTGTATGTTATATATATATATATATATATATATATATATATATATATATATATATATATATATATATATATATATATATATATATATATATATATATGTGTGTGTGTGTGTGTGCGTGTGTGTGTATATGTATGTGTGTGTATTAAGATTTTGGTACAGGGATCTGATCTATGTGACGAAATGATTGCAGTCATAGAAGTTATTTTTCATTCATTTTTAATTGGAATCATAGATTGCACCAATTATCTAAAATGAAGGAAGTTGATAATTTGTTGAATCTTTCAGACATGGAGAATAAAGTATTTTGAACAGAGAGCACAATATGTATACGCGCTTGTACGTTGTTGTGCTTTGAGGAAGGTATTTGGATAAAGATTCTTGTGGAAAACAAAATTGTCGAACTGCAGATGTTAAAAACATGCTTTCGTGATGCGAGTTTTGAATAGCAACTCACATAACTTATGATAGCAGCCTATCTGTGTGCTTGATATTTTGTCAATGTTATTATCGGACTTCAGTATATTATGAGTGACTTCGGATTTGCTCATGAAGTGTAGATGAAAATTTCTTTTGCTCGTAATAACGGTTAAAAATTATATTAGCTGACATGAAAGCACCTAACATGAACCTCCATAGCGAAACCTTCGACTGGGAAACGTATTTCTGTTCGTCAATATCTTAAGACTTCACAATGGTCGTTAATATTCTGCTTGTCGTTTTGATTCTAACAGATGACCCAGAACTCCATAGCTGAAAGGGGCTTTAAGACAGTGAACTCATATCGAATCCGAGTCATAGCTTATACATGTCCTCGAATGCAATTCCTCAAAGGATACAACAAGAAAGCGAAAATGGTTTCAGATAGGAAGGCAACAATAGAGCTCATTCAACTTTCAATCCCTCATTTGAAAGTGAAGGAGACGGCCTCTTTTAGCATAGAATACGTTCTGCTAGCTCAAATAGCTTCATACATAAAAGAAACAGAAAGGAAAAACAAGCGAAAAATCCAACATCGAATGAAATAGGACCGTTTAGGTATTCCATGGCGCAAAAGGTGCTCCCGGGAAAGCAACACTTTAGGCCATCTGTTCTATTCCTGGCCCAAAAGCACATGTATGTGGAGTTTGGGAACGCTGTATAGAATGGTGGTAAACTTAAATAACCTTCTCTTTTTAACTCACCTCCTCGTTCGAGCATTAGGACGAAATGTCACAAGCGTTTTCCTCCAACGAGCGATAAGATGAAAAATATGTCAATCCCATACCAAAAATATGAAAAGCTTATTAATCGGCTTTGTGCCTCATGGTAAGTTTCTTTTGTGTGCGTGTGTGTGTGTATATATATATATATATATATATATATATATATATATATATATATATATATATATATATATATATATATATATATATATATATATATATATATATATATATATATATATTAAAACACCAATGCTCCATTAAAATTTCTGCTCCGCTGGAACTTTTCTTAACGTTTAGCAGTTTCTTCCGCCTCAAAGCAACTCCAATTCTGAGAAACAGCAAAAGAGAAGAAATGACTCTAGAATGGAGTTGCAAGACACGATCACGTTTTCTGATAAAACCTTCGTATCAATGATCTCGCCAACCAAGCTTGACATATCAGCATCAACATTCCTGTTTGAATAATCATAGATCTTAATACACGTGGTTGAGTGAACTACATGTCTCACTTAGTTTTCAGCTTGGAAACTGTAGACAGTACACGCCACGTTTTGCATCATCCGCTTCCTGTTACACACAGAGACAGCTCTTATGGTTACATAGCTTATTACGCTTCACTTTCGGATTGTCGGTAGAGTTGCTATGGGCCGCGAGACGAACCTCTTTTCCAAGGGTAGGGCACATACACAGACAATTAAGGATTCCAATGAGACAATTAAGGATTCCAATGTTTTCACCGCTGTGCTTGACCTTGGAACGCATCCCGAGCTGCTTCATAGATGAACACTAGATCTTAGTCTATCCTTTTCCTAACACGAACGAGTAAGCGACAAGTCCCTGTCTCCCTCTCATGCATGCAGCTGTGGTATCTCCTTTTCCTTTGATCTGCAAATTTGAGAAGCTAACATACACACACCCAAACCAGTTCTTTTTTCTTCCATATTGGGAGGCTTTTATTGAATCAATCTGTGGGTCTTGAACACTTGACTCTTAATCTATAGGTGTTGCCAATATTCATTGCCCCTTTTGTGTATCCTTGCCATACGTTTCCCTTCATGTACTGTGAAGTTACATACTGAGTTTGTACAGATGATACTTTAGGAACATTAAACAAGTAAATAACCATGGCTGCTTGTGGGAGAGACTAGCTACATCTGAAAGCATAAGGTCCAAACATAGAGAAGAGCAAGCATAACATGAACACCGATGCGTATTTTGTTTCTATGCTCCTGCGGAATATGGGAAGTCTGGAATTTAAGACCGTTGAAATGCACTACATTGAAAAATATGCACTTGGAACTATAAACGAATATAGAATGCATCGTTTTCAAACCAAGTTCATTCGAGCTACCAAGTTCATTCGAGGCTACCGATGAACTGTATTAAAACCTACTCACTTAAAAGAGTTTGACTTACTGGTAGCGAGTTCCTAATAGCGAGGCATTACTTTTTGAAGTGTCTAAAGTCAAACAAGAAGCTGATACACGTAAGATCCTAAATAATTAGAACTTTTACATAGTCTAAGTGTAGGTACATGAGAAAGAAATCCCCTTCCTAGTTCAAACTCCTTGTTTTATGCACCTTAAGGCGGTTTGCCTTCTGTTTACATATCAACCTTTTCGTTATAAACATTCATCTGATTTCTCCAGACGCGTCTGAGGATTTGGAGTGTGGGTTTGAGATATTCAAGTAAGAATAAGTATCAAGTTCTAGATTAGTTAGGTAGCCAGTTAAAAATTGAGGTGAAGCCCTTCAGACTCTAGATCAAGAAGCTCACACATTTCAAAAGCACATAGATTTTTTTAGATTTGAAGCAAGAATTATTGCAAAGTATAAAGACATCCGAGACCATTATAATGACTATATGGGGCAGGGGCTGGTAACCAATATCCATAGCTTGATGGTTATCCTAATTTATCTAATGTATGTTGGAGATGAGCATTGCATGATGCCATCATGCCTACAATAGGGTGTCCCAAAGGCTATCTATTTTTGGTACAAGAGATAAATAGGTTGAGTGGAGAAGCATACACACAACCATTTAGTTTGTCCTTCAAGAAAGATCTTACAGAGTTCTATGTTTGGTATGTAGAGCCAAATAGATAGATATTGATACCACCCACCGCCGCCATAGGTCTCAAAAGAATATTGCAACGATTGTGGAAAGGAACATTTTTTCAGAGATCGCCCTAAACACCCTTATAAAGCCTCACCCATGACATAAATTCAATATAATTATGATGACAAAATCCATCTGAAGTGACAAGGAATACAATGTCCCACTAGAAGCCATTACTAGGGCAAAAACAAGGGAAATCTTGGAAAAACAAAAGGCAGATAGTCCTAAGAATGAGGATGAGCTATAATCTTGACCCCAAATAAGAGAAGACTCCGAAGAACGAGAAGACACTTCAAAACTCAAAAGAACTCAAAGATGGAAGACAAGGAGAGAAAAGATAGAAAAACAAGTCGATTAAAAAAAGGGCTGAAGAAAAGGAGACGATGAAAAGAGACTTAACCCAAAGCAATTAGTTCAACCAATAAGAATACAAATGTGGTAATTGAGAAACAAACAGAGAAGCAAGCAAGATCAATTCTAGTGGATTCTATGCAGAAGACTTAAATATGAGATTAAAATCTTATCACTCTAGAATAGAGACTAGAACTAGTCTAGAGCAACATGAAAGAACTTATTTCGCAGGAGATCTTGAATGGTAAAGACTCAAAATATACAAAAGTTAATCTAAATTGCTCAGCCCACACTAAAACGTGAATACAAACCCTCTCAAAGACTAAAATACCATAAGAAAATTTTGAGGGATGTCTCAACACCCTAAACTCGTAACAAAAGAAACCTATCCAAACCAAGGAGATTGAAGAAGAATTAGTTAATGAGGGTGAGGAGAGAAATTCTCTAATTTTAGAATTGGAAGCTAATTTTCCACATGACATGTGGGCCAGACTTCACGAAGAGAGATGGAACAAGACTAAAGAAGAGATCCCTCCTTTTGTAGAATTAGATGCTTCTAATAATCATCAAAAACAGATGATAGAACAAGAAGTATATTATGAGGAATTATCCAACCAAGATCATAATCAAGAGAAGGCAATTAGCCCAACCACACTTCCAAATGACACTAGAGAATATGAGCAAAGATAAGAATTCTTTCATGCACCAATGATAAAAGGCAAAGAGAAGATACCTTTAGAAGAAGCATGAAGCACTTTACAAAAGTCAAAGAGGACCAAATTGCAATGTTCCATACTTCTAGAAGAATTGTTGCAAGCTAAGCCCCAACTATGGAAAATCTTACATAAACAGTTAAAATTGGAGGAACCAAACCAATTCATGAAGGAGAATGTAGTGGAGAAAACATATATGATCATAATACATGTAGAAAAAGTTTTGATCCTTTAGTGAGGGAGATGAAGGCAATACATGCCTCCCAATCACTTTCCAAGGATATATGACCAAAGCTATTTTAGATATGTGATTTTGAGTGGGGATAACAACCAAAGAAATTTGAGAAAAATGGGGAAGACCAGCTCTATGACCAATCAGAATGAAGTTACAGCTAGCTGATGCTCATGTAGAAAGGCAATTAGGACTTCTTGAAAATATAATTCTATAAATATATTGTGTATAGTTTGAGCATACTTTAGCTATTTGTCAATTTGGTAAGACAAGTAATTATAAAATGATCCTAGGAAGACCATTCATGCGATAGCTAGATGTAGTTCAAGATTTGGGAAGAGATGCATTGTACCTCCAACACCAGGGTGAAACCACTAAGATAAACCTCCATACATTTTCATATGAAGATGTCCCACCTCTACAGTGGAATCCCATACATAAAGACAAAGACGACATATCAATCCATAGTGCTAGATTGAGTGATGAGTCTTCAATGAATGAAAAGTCCCAGCTATGGATTTTCAAGGTGGCTAAAAGAGAAGAGGAGAGATTAGACTCATGGCAAGTGGGACATAGGAGTTCTAGGTCGGTGGAAGACCCTACCTACATGCCCCAAATATTTCCAGATGAAGCATTTGAGCCACACAGATGGATGGAAATATTTGCCACCTTGGACGTATGTATAACTGAGGAAGTATTAACCATGAATGCATGTGTGGATGAAGAAGGATATGACCTAGATTTGTACATGGTATTCCTTCAAGAGGCCGAGGAAGGTGAAATTATGGAAAAAGAATGCAAGGAGGAAATGGATCCAGAGTTTAACTCAAAGGAACAATACCTAAAAGAGGTAAAAATAGAAGATAAGAAAATATGAAAGTATCATCCATTCAATAATATGAAGAACCCCTAGGATGGGGAAAAATGAAATTCATGAAGATTTAACTCATGAATCATTCAAAGTACCCAAACATTTCAAAAGGTATGAAGTGGAATAAAGGAAAATAGCTATTCAAATGCATAAGAGAGAGGCAATGGATGGAATAGCATATGACAATAGGGATCAAACAAAGAAGGTAGTAGTGGCTATAGAAGGAGAGGAGGAAAGATTCACCTACATAGGCAAGGATGTGTCCTTAGAGGAGCAACAAGAACTAATAGCATTAACTCGAGAATATAGGGATGTACTTGCTTGGACCCAGAAAGACCTAAAAGGTGTAGATCCCTCTATATATTCTCATAGAACTTTGATGACTCCAAACATGAAACCCTCAAAATAAATACCATAGACATACAATGATGTATATTCTGCCAAGATCAAAGAGGAAATGGAAAAAATATTAGTGGTCGGATTTATATATGAAATTGAACATACTAAATGGGTTTCACCTTTGGTAGTGGTGCCAAAGAACAATGGAAATCTTTGGGATTGTATAACCTTAGAAACGATAATGCCACCACCTTTAGAGATAGCTATCCGTTACACATTAGAGACCATCTCTTGGAAAGGGTAGCAAGCAAGGAAGTCAATAGCTGTTAGATATGCTCAATACTCCACCCTCATATGACCACAAATGATCCATGGTGCTCTAAGTTGTAACGCCCCCATTATGAGGAGAAGCCATTATGAGAGACCGGACATTTGTAGAACCCTAATTTCCAAGTTAGATGAGGTCTATGTGTGACTGTTGATGGTTGTAGATGATCTTTGTGAGCCTAGCCATTAGGTTAGGTAGGGCATAAACTTCCAGGCCACTGGGTTGCCATTTAAGGTGAAAATAAAGGCCCTCTGGTGTAGCACAATTTCTCCATAGAACCTTGATGGGGGAGTGCAGGGGGGGACTTGCCCCCTTCTCCAGGGTCTGGGGGGCCTATCCCCCCAGCCCATAGGGCCAGGACGGTAAGACTTCTGTGTTGGAGAATTCCTCTCCTAATCGCAGCGGAAAGTGTAGAAGACCTTCTCAGGATCAAGACTCTTGCCAACAGTAGAACCTTCAAATGAAAACTGGTACCAACTGAAATATCCAATGAACTTGAAACTTTGGTCACTCAAACTAAAAACCTAGAGCTTTCAAATGAGATATCAAACACTCAATTTGGAGTAGATTTGGGTTGGCAACTATTTGATTCAAAATAGACTACCTGTCCACTTAGTTAGGCTGAAAACTGGACTTTACTAAAACCTGAATACCTCACAAAACATAATGAATTTCATAAAAATTGTTCTAGATAGAGGAACTACTGAAGATAAGCTTTCCAACAAATGTTTAAACACTAAAATTGGATACATATAGTGAGAGATATGACTCTTACAAGTGGACTACCCAAAAATGGGTGTGCGACTGGACATAGTCTATGAGAGTAAACTCAACGAAATGACTCAAAACAATTGAAGTAGCTACAAGGGGGCTTCCACGCCTTCTTCCTCTATGCTTGAGTATCCACCCTTGCCTCTTTTATAGCCAAGTGACCAAAAACTCTCATGATGAGTTTGAGAGCTCTTCTCCATCATTTCTCCACTACTTTGGACAGCCACTCCTCTTACAGTTCAGTTTTTGGATTTGATTCTCTTTTCAATGATTCTCTTTTGGCCTCCACTACTTGCTGAAGTAAATGCTTCTATTTTTCATTTTTGTATTTTCCTTCTACTTGAAGAAAATCCTTTTTGCAAAAATATATACGAGCTTTTTTCTTTATTTTTAACACTCCCCCTCAAGCTCACATGTGATCTTGCACCTTCAGCCATATCTTGCAAGTTGATGTCGTCCTTGAACCTCTTTAGCTTAGAAGCATCTAGGGACTTTGTAAGCATGTCTACAACCTGGTCATTAGTTCCAATGAACTTTATATCCACATCCTTGCTCAAAACTTTTTCTCGAACATAATGATAATGCACTTCTATGTGCTTGCTTCGTGCATGAAACATTGGATTGTTTGTCAAGTGAATGGTTGACATGTTGTCACCATAAATTGGAATGGTCTCCACCTGCACATCAAGATCAGCCAAGAGCTTCTTAATCCACATAGCTTCACAAGTTGCAAAGGCTAAACCTCTATATTCAGCTTCTATAGATGATAGTGCAACACTAGGTTGCTTCTTTGAGCTCCATGTGATAGGTTTGCTACCTATCATGAACACATAACCTGACGTGGATCTTCTATCTTCCTTTGAACCAGCCCAATCAACATCACTGAAGCCTTTTACCTGCAATTCTTCATCATATGTATAAAACAAAGCATGATTGACTGTGTGCTTCACATTTCTTAGCACTCGTTTGGCTGAATTTAAATGTTCACTTGTTGGAGCTTGCATAAATTGAGAAAGAACTCCAACAATATAACACAAATCTGGTCTTGTGATCGTAGCATAGATCAACGAACCTATAATACTCCTGTATGTAGTTACATCATGTAACTTCTCTCCATCATTTGAGCATAGCTTCACATTTGTGTCCATAGGTTGAGTGAGTGGTTTGCATTCACTCATTCCAAATCTGAAAAGAACATCCAACAGTAGATGCCATCTTTCCCATAGACTATCTCAATGCCTAAAAATTATTTCAGCTCACCAAGATCTGAAATTTTAAACTCCTTACCGAGTTTCCTTTTGATCTCTTGTATTCTTGTAACATTACTTCCTGTTATGATGAGATCATCAACGTATATGCAAATATATACCTGCTTGCCTTCTTCTTTCTTCATGTAGAGAGAGGGATCTGCATTACTTGGAGTATACCCACACCTTGTGAGGTACTCGACCAATCTTTGATTCCAAGCACGTGGTGCTTGCTTCAGCCCATACAAAGCTTTCTTCAATCTACAAATAAAATTTGGATGCTTCTTGTCTTCAAATCCAATCGGTTGACTCATGTATACCTCTTCTTGAAGTTCACCATTGAGAAAAGCATTTTTTATGTCAAGTTGGTACAATGGCCATCTCCTTGCTGCACTCACTGCAATCAAGGTTCTAATTGTTCCCATCTTTGCAACCGGGCTGAAAGTTTCTTCATAATCGATGCCATGAGTTTGCTTGAATCCTTTTGCTACTAGTCTAGCTTTATGCCTTGCTAGAGAACCATCAACATTTCTCTTTATTTTAAACACCCATTTATTTGGAACAATCTTCATACCTTCAGCCTTTGGAACTAGCTCCCATGTGTGATTGTCTTTGAGAGCTTTCATCTCTTCTTGCATAGCTTTTTGCCATTCTTTTTGTGTACATGCTTCTTCATATGCATCCGGTTCTTTGTCTTTGACCACCTGTGTCATATATGCAAAATGCTTTGCAATAAAACTATCATAGCTCAGCCTTTCAATTGGATACCTTGCTCTTGAAGACCTCCTTTCATTTCCTTTTGAATATTGCTTCTTCAACCGGTTCAACTTTACCTTCGGTGTGATCACCTCTTCATACTCTTCTTCACTTGCATTTGAATCACTATTTTGGGCATCACTTTCAGCTTTAGATCTTTCATAAGCTGATGTTGGTGATGAGGAATGACTCCTTAGCCTCCCCTTCCATGTTGAGCTTTCTCCAAGTGATGTAGAAGCTTTTGGACCTGACATTTGAGTGCTTGTTTGCTCAAATTCTTCTTGGACAACACCTCCATCATCTTCGCAATCTTCTTCAAGAATCTTCTCTTTCCCTTTGTCTCCAAATCATGGTCTTAGCTCATCAAATACCACATCTCGTGAGACTCGTAGCTCCTTTGTCACTGGATTGTAGTACCTATATCCCTTTTGCTCCGATGAATATCCAATAAAAATACATTTTTCGGACTTTGCCTCCATCTTTGTCCTTAGTTCTTGAGGGATGTGAACATAACACACACATCCAAAAACTTGGAGATGTGTAAGGTCAGGTTTCTTACCGGAATAAACCTCCTCGGGAGTTAGATTATGCACTCCAGCCATTGTGCACTTGTTCATCAAATAAACGGCCGTACTAGTTGCTTCAGCCCAATAGTTTAGTGGCATCTTCATCTCGTTGAGCATGCATCTTGCAACTTCTGTGATATGTCGATTTTTCCTTTCAGCTATTCCATTTTGTTGAGGTGTGTACCTACATGTAAATTGTCTCTTGATGTCATTTTCATAAACAAAATCTGAAAATTCTTTGGAGAAATATTCTCCTCCTCCATCGGACCTCAAGGTCTTTATGTAGCGTCTTGTTTCCTTTTCTACCTGTGCTTTAAATCTCTTGAACATGGAGAACACATCTTATTTTTGTTTTATGCAAAACATCCATACTTTCCTTGAATGATCATCAATAAAAGTGACAAAATATCTATTACCAGCCACTGATGGTTGTTGTGATGGTCCCCATACATCCGTGTGTATCAAGTCGAGGACATTCCTTGCCACATAGTTGCTTTTCTTGAATGGTTGTCAAGTTTGCTTTCCTAGTTGGCATGCTTCACAAAACTCATGTAGTCCGGCATCATTGAATCTTGGAAGACCTCTTACCACTTCATGGTTGCTCATGTCCTTGAGCTTGGGAATGTTGATATGTCCAAACCTTTTGTGCCACAAATCGATTTCAGCAATCCTCTTGTTTCCAAACTGAATATACATCACCTTTCCATGCGGTTGTTGAATGTCCAAAGTGAACATCCTTCCTTTTTTCCTTCCTTGAGCAATGACCTTGAATCCTTCTTTTGGATTCTTTATAAAGCAGCCTTTTTCATTGAAGATAACATGATATCCTTTCTCTACCATTTGTCCTACTGAAATCAAATTCTTTGCAATAATAGGAACATGAAGAACATCAGCCAATACCTTCTTGTCTCCAAGCTTGATATCTCCAACATGCTCAATTGTGTGTTGAGTTTCATCGCCGGTCTCCACACATCCTTTTCCACTTGGAGCTTGTAGCTTTGTGAACAATTCTCCTTGGCATGTCATATGGTTGTTGCAACCTGAATCTATGAACCATTTTTGGTCATCACTTCTCGAGTTGTTGTAGTCATACTTCATGGCAAGCATGGTTTGCTTGTCTCCTTCACTTGATGTACTCGCATAGTTATTTTGGCTCCTTTGGTTGCCTCCATTCAGCCTTCCATTCTTTTGCCAACAATCATTTGCATAATGTCCTAGTTTACCACAATGATAACATGTTATACCTTTATGAGGATTGTATGAACCTCGACTTTCTTCCTCTATTTTATCCTCGACCTCTTCCATGTGTGTTGTCATTTGAGTTGTCCTTGTTGTCCTCCGAGTTGTGTTGGCTGAAATTTGTGTTGTTTTAGCTTCTTCCTCTTCCTCTCGAGCCTCCTCTTGAGTTCCTTCCTCTACCTCTTCCTGCATATAACATTTGACTATGGTTGTCCTTACCTTTATTGCCTTCTCCTTGTTGAGCAACCTCTTCAGCCACAAGATTTGGTATAATCTCCTCGAATGTTGGTAGAGGATCTCTATAAAGGATTTTTGTAATGAGGGGCTTCCACTTTTCTTCACTTCTCAAGCCATTGAGGGCTGTTTGGACAATGTCTTCCTCTTCTATCTTGCATCCAACTGATGCTAGCTGATCTCGAAGCTCTTTGATCCTCAATGTATACTCACTAATGCTTTGGTTTGAGCTTTTCCTCATGTTGTTGAGCTCGTTCTTGAGTTGCATCCTTCGAGACCTTGTTGAGGTAGCATACACCTTCTCCAATGCTTCCCAAACTTCTCTGGCTATTTCTAAGCTTTGCACATGACCAATCATAGTGTTAGAAATAACTTGTGAGATGAGGAACATCACCCTTCGATTCCTCTCTTCCCAATCAGCTTATTTTCTCCTTTGTGCCGGAGTAATGTTGGGATCTTCAATGTCCACCGGTTGTGGATCGTCTCCACTAACTAGACTCCATAAACCTTTACCTTTAAGGTAATTTATCATTCTATACCTCCAAGATTGAAAATTATCTTTGTCTAACTTTTCAACTTGTTGTCCTAAATCAGCCATTGAAAACTTCCAAGATTGAAGTTTACCTCAAGTATGTTGTGGCGCTCTTTCTTGACTTCACGAAGCTCCCCCTTGATTTGTAGCTTCTCCTTTGCTTCAATTCAGTTCCAATGCTTTGAATCCCTCATGAGTGAACAATTGTCCCATGAGAGTTGTAAGATCTGGAATTTGCATGTCCATGTAAAGGTCTATGGCAGTGGTGAAGCTTTCCCATTTGTCATCAACCTTGATCCCATTGATCACTTGCCTTACAATCTACTCTTCTTCAATCTCTTCTCCTATGTTTGCTAACTGATCTGCTACATCTTTAATCTTGGTCACAAATTCTAAAACAGCTTGCTTAGGTTGCTTCCTTAATGTTGTGAATTCAATCCACAACTGCTTTTTCTAGCTCTTGTGTTGGAGGAAAAATACGATGACAAGGTTTCCCAAGTCTCTTGGGATGTCTTATAGCTCCTAATATGTGGCAAAAGAAAATCAGAGATGGAGTTGAGTAAATAAGACCTTGCCAATGCATCCTTAGCACACCATGTGTTGAGCTTTTCATGTTCCTTCTTTGTTGGTAATCCTCTTGTTTTGAATGAGGGCAATTCTTCATCTCCTGAGATGTATCCAAAGAGACTCCTTCCTTGTAGGTAGGTCTTCATCCTTAGAGACCATGCCTGATAGTTGTTCCTATCTAATTTATCAATAAATGAAGGAAAACCATCTCCCATTTTACCTTAGTTTGCTCTGATACCACTGTTGGGAAAGATGGATGGATGCTCCAAGAGATTGAGTAGGTATTGCCAAACCTGCTTTGTACCAGCCCCCTAATGCTTCAAACTTGATAAGTAGACCTCCTTCGCTTTCCAATGACACCATAAAATGGCCTATGTACTTTGGAACTGATGTGTGTAATGATTGAATCAAAACAGATAACTTTGAAACTCACAATCTCAAGAAAACCTTCTATTTATGTCTTGACACCTACTAGATCTTTTGCTCAATATGATGAGCATAATAGGAATTGGAAAAATTCCTTTTAGGGGTATTTAATTAGCTTAGTAAGCTAACTATTCCAAGTGGAATGATGCAAAAAGGTAAACTATGCTAAGAGAAATCAATTTAGCAAGTAAAGCTATACCCCCGATTTTTTAGGACTGTAGGAGACATTGACCAGTGATCACCTCGATGCAAATTTCTCTGAATTGGCTTAATAGAATCTCCTCAAATTTTGATAGCATTTAGACAAATTCAAGCTGAATCCAACAAGCTTTAGATCATTGAAGTTGGTGAAGATTTGACCGAGATATGCACTTCATACTTTGACAAACTTTCAAGGATTATAACAGAGAACTCAGAAATGAACAATGTGAATGTATGTATTAATGAACACTTGTATACAGATCCATTGGCATGAAAATCATTGCCTAATGGTTTAGATAGGTGTGGGCTAGAGTGTAGGCCTCACACACACTCAGAATCAGTAATGAGAAGCTCGGGAGTGATGAGTTCTAACCGCGACTTTTTCATGACCTCTTTTATAGAGAGTGAGTAAGAATTTGAATTCAAATTCAAACTTTTGGCTCCCTATGATTAAGCTCCTATATCCTAGGAGATATTCCTTCAATCAAAGAGCTAACTTTTTCCATGAATCCTTTTGGTAGGTGTTTACAAAGATTCCAAGTCAATTTGACTTTTACAAAGAGATAAAGTGGTAATTAACCACTAGCACTAGCTCCTATGCTTCTCCATATGTGTATGGACTTCAATGTATCTATCAAGCCAAATGTGTAGGCTTGTGAATTACACCAACAGTATGGATACCCTCCTAGAGAGCCAGCAAGGGAGATTCCAAGATACAATCCCTACCTAGGACCACACGGAGCACCAAGGCCACAGGAACAAGGGCAATATGGACAACCTCAACTAGTGTTAGGACAACAACCACCACTTCCACAGAATGCAATGCCGGTTAAATATGCTCAACCAGAGAAAAATATGGAAAGAGCAATATTGCCAGCTACATCATTAGCTAGTACAGAATCAACGAACCAAGGATACGAGCAAACCCTAGGAGAATACTATCCCTATTACACCAGTTTGCTGGAGTATGACCAAATTTATGACCCACAATACTATGGTTATGAGGGATATGAAAACATCTACGGACAGGAGTTTGCAACCCTAATGTACACCACACCCAAAGCACCAGTACCCATGAGGCCACCCATTGGACCACTGTGCCAAAGGGACCTTGCTATAGATGCAAAGGAGACCACTTCATAAGAGAGAGTACTCGGCCATACAACCCACCACCCCCCAGGACTTGGGAAGGGTATTGCAATGAGTGTGGAAAGGAACACCTATTTAGAGACTATCCAAAGAATCCCAATAAGACTCATGAGACTGCCCAAATCAACGTGATTGAAGTAATTGAATCGTTAGGCAGTGATAAAGAGTACACAATACCCTTAAAAGCTATGACATGAGCACAAGCTAAAGGACAAGAGAGAAAATGAGTAGACTCAGAGCAAGAAGAGAGTAAAAACCTAGAACCCAGAGTGCAAGTAGCGGAAGCCTCAGAAGATCCACTTGAGATTATCCAAACAAAGAAAAACCAAAAGTGGAAGGATAGAAGGGAAAAACTCAGAGAAAAATGGATGAAAAACCAAAATAAGGAAGACAAGAAGGGCACAAGAGACGGTAAGAAATTGAAGGAACCTGAAATTCAGGAAGAAACCCCCGTTACGCCGTAAACAATAAAACCAAACAAGCCAAGATCAATTTTACCAGATCCAAGACCAGACAATTTGGATATGTGGTTAAAATCTTACCAAGCCTAGATGACGACTGGACCCAACATACAGCAGCACGAGAAACTTTACCCGCATGGGGAGTTAGAAAAAAGAGAGACTTGCTATATGTAGAAAACTCATAGAGGTACTCAGGCCACTCTAGAAAAGGCTATCCCTATCCTCCTAGAGACAAGAATACCTGACAATCAATACAATGATTATTTTAAAGGAAATGACCAAAAACCAAAAGAGAAGGATAATAAGAAAGAACTACTAAACACCTAGGATAAATCAATATCCATAGTTTCTGATTTAGAGGCTGATTGGCCAAGGGAGTTGTGGACTAGGATGCGAGAAGATCAATGATAAAAGAATGGAAATGCAAGACCTCCTTTTGAGTAAATAGATGTGGAGGACGATCAGCTAACTCCCAATTTGGAAGAAATATATGAAGAAGTTTCCCTGTTAGACCAAAATAGGAAGGAAGCACACAGCATTTCTACCCTACCAAACTACATGGGAGAATATGAGAAAGAATCCATAATCTTCCGTGCCCCCAAAGTACGAGAAAAGGAAAAGGAATCTTTAGAAAAGACCTCCCATACTTTATTTGAATTGAAGAAGGCCAAAGAGCAATGTCAGCTGACTGTGGAAGAACTACTACGGGTGAAGCCCCATATATGGAAACAATTAGGCGGATAGTTGAAGTTAGAGTGTGAGAAGAACAAAAAGGAAAGTAAGGAAACTGAAGCCCCTTCTACTATACAAACTCCTGTGGATAAAGTTGGAGAATTTAGCAAAGGAGATGAGGGCAACACATGTTTACTGTCACGTACAATGGATACATGGCTAAGGCCATACTAGACACAAGAGCAGGAGTGGGCATCGCCACCAAAGAGATTTGGGAGAAATGGGGAAAGCCAGCCCTACAACCAACACGTATGAAGCTTCAATTAGTCGATGATCATGTAGAGAGGCCCCTGGGAATATTGGAGAAAATTAAGTTAACCACCTGCGGAGTGGAGTTTGAGCACACATTAGCCATATTTCAATTTGGAAAAGCCAATAATTATGAAATGATACAGGGGTGACCTTTCATGAGACAACTTAGGGTAGTACAAGACTGAGGAAGAGATGCCTTGTACTTCAACATCAAGGAACTACTACCAAGATAAATTTGCATATGTTCGTGTATAGGGATGCACCCCCGCTACAATGGAATCCCATACACAAGGAAGAAGATGATTTGTCAATCCATAGTGCCGGTTCAAGTGATCAATCTTGGATGCACAAGGATGCCCAATTATGGATGTGTAAGGAAGCAATGAGAGAAGAGAAAAATACTCGAACATGGCCTATAGGACATCAAAATTACTGACCAATGGAGGACCCTATGAATATGCCCCAAGTTTTTCCTGATGAAGCATTCGAACCACACGATTGGATGGAGATTCTAGCCACTTTGGATGTATGTGTAAATGAAGAAAGTAATAGTGACCATAGCCACTTTGGAGTAAACAAGGAACAAACGAAGAAAGTAATAGTGACCATAGAAGATGGAGAAGAAAGATGCACGTACATAGGAAAAGATGTGTCACTTGAGGAGGAAGAAGAATTGATAAGAATGATTCTAGAATATAGAGATGTGTTTGCATGGACCTACAAGGACCTCAAAGGTGTGGAGCCCTCCATTTGTTCTCATTGAATACCAATGACACCTGATGCAAAACCATCAATGCAACGCCCTTATACTTATAATGATGTCTATGCAACAAAAATTAAGGAAGAGATAGACAAGCTATTAGCAGCCCAATTCATTTACGAGATAGAACATACCAAATGGGTGTCACCATTAGTGGTTGTGCCCAAAACTAATGGGAAACTAAGAGTGTGAATTAATCTAAAGAAGGTCAAGCTTACACTTGTTCACTCATAAGGTTCGCCGGGGCCGTTTACCCATAGGCGCGTAGCGAGCTAATACGTTTACCTATACGGTCAACTATCTATGCAGCCACGATCCATTATAGCTACCCATTACCTATCACTGATCACCTCTTGGAAAGAGTCACAGGTAAGGAGGTCTATAGCTTCCTGGATGAATTCTCTAGATACAACCAAGTAGCTATTACATCGGAGGACCAACATAAGACCACATTTGCAACTGAATGGGGGGTCTATGCTTTCAAGGTGATGCCGTTTGGGCTCACGAATGCCCCTGCTACTTTCCAAAGGCTGATGTGTAACGTCTTCAAGGAATTCCTAAGGAAGACTATGGAAGTGTAGGTAGATGACTTATGCACATACTCAGATCGGAGACAGGAACATATTCTGGAGTTGCAAAGAATATTTGAAAAATGTCGACAATATAGAGTGTGCATGAATCCTGAGAAGTGCATATCTATGGTGAGACAAGGAAAAATCCTAGGACACATTGTATCTAGGAATGGGATATCCAGTGACGAAGACAAGATCAAACTAATCCTAGAACTCCCAAGACCAAAAAACGCAAAGGAAGTGCAAGCATTTATGGGTCATTGTGGATATTGTCGTAGATTTATCCACATGTACGCCATAATTGCCAATCCATTATATGGATTGTTGACCCAATTTACATGGATAGATAAATGTGAAAAGGCATTTAATGAACTAAAGATGAGTCAACACAGCACCTATCTTGAAAATACCCAACTGGGACAAGCCTTTTCATATTCATGTAGATGTCTTCAACCACGCAATAGGATGCATTGTAGCTCAACCGGCAGATGAAGGAAAATTGGACCATCCTATTGCTTATGCTAACAGACAACTGAATCAAGCTGAAAGAAACTATACAACCATGGAGCGAGAAGGTTTAGGGATGGTGTACGCTGTAAAGAAATTCAGACACTACCTTTTAGCCAACACGTTCAAGTTCTTCATAGATCATCAAGCCTTGTTGTACTTAGTCAATAAGCCTTGTAACACGAGAAGACTAGTGAGATGGTCTCTATTGTTAATGGAGTTCGATTTTGAAGTGATTGTAAGAAAAGGAAATACCCACGTGAGAGCTGATCATCTCTGTAGATTAACACATGGAGAACCACCTAGCGGAGTGCTAGATGATTTGCCAGATACTTACTTGTTCAATTTGGAAGTATGTCCTAAGTGGGCAGAAAAGCTAATTTCAATACTCACTCATGGACCTCAACACAATTAACAGGGAGATAAGGAAAGAAATTCTACAGTCACGTACTTACACATCGTAGCAGAAGTGTGTACCATAAAGAGCCCAACAACGTATTGTTTAGATGTGTAGAAAAAGACAAACAGAAGAACTTGATTGAACAAGCACACATAAGCAAATGGAGAAGGCACAAGGGAACTCATGGAACCCTAAGAGAATTGAAACGATTAGGAGTCTATTGGCCTGATATGCCTAAGGATGTTCGTAAGTATGTTGATAGTTGCATGGAATGTTAGAAAACCACTCCAGATGACCATATATCATTACCCTTCTCTACAATAGCACCCAATTGGAGTAAGACATTAGTGAAATTCTTCAAGACATGAGAGCATGAGGAAGGAACAATTTTAGCTAGAAAACGATCCCTAGAAGAAATGAGTAAGGACTATGTTATCTTGGGGAGAAAATTAATCAAAAGAGGAAAAGACAATCAGCTATGACTATGTGTGCATGAAGGAGAGTACTTACCCATACTAGAAATGGCACATGCAGGTGCTGCAAGAGGACATTTCTCAGCCGAAAGAACTGTAAAAATGATTCTCTTTGTAGGCTTATGGTGGCCAACTCTACATATGGATGCAGACACCTAGGTACGAAGCTGTGAGGCATGCCAAAGAGCTAAGTACCCTATTAGACGAGAAGACATGCCTTTGAGACCTCTGATTTGTGCAAGAGCCTTTTCCAAATGGGGCATTCATTTCATAGGACCTATTAATCCACTAGCCAAAGGATCACACACTGAGTACATAATAGTGGCGATAGACTATCTAACTAAATGGGTAGAAGCTAAAGCAACTAGAAAAAGCGATGCACACACCACAGCTAAGTTTCTTTTTTAGCATAGCTTTACTCGCTTTGAACTACCTATTGACATAGTAAGTGACCAAGGAACTCACTTCATTAATGAGGTAATAGAGTCCTTGATGAATGAATCCTTAGTGATTCATAAAAAATCAGCCCCTTGTCATCCTCAAGGCAACGATCAAGCAGAGAGTTCCAATAAAGTGTTGTGCACTGTATTGACAAAGATAGTCAATAGTGGAAGGTCAGATTGGGACAAACAATTGCATCACACAATTTGGGCCTTCCGTGTGGCTTACAAAATAGCCATTGGTACTACACCATTCAACCTCGTCTATGGACAAAAAGCAATCCTGCCAATTGATTTTTTGGTGCCTACTTTAAGAGTAGCACAACAGTATGAATGGACAAGACATGAGTTGTCCAAGCAACTCAAACAAATTGAGAAGCTACACGGAACAAGACTACAAGCTGTTGCGGGAATTTATGCCGCGAAGAGGAGACAGAAAGCATATTATGATGCTCACATCAAAGACAAAAGCCTAAAAGAAGGAGATTTAGTCTTGGTGTAAACTTTGAAGCAACATGCCAAGAAGCTGCAGAAACGCGGATATGGACCCCTAATAATCAATAGGATTTCAATGAGTGGAGCAGTCAACCTAGCCACATTGGATGGAGATGTGCTTCCTAATTACATAAGTGGTTGTCGAGTAAAGCGATATATGGAACCATTGACAGATCGAATGTTAGCAAGACTAGTAGGTGTGCAAAACCGGAAAAAAGAAGAAGAGAGAATTAGAGAAGAAGCAAGGCAAGAAGCCCTAGAGCATATCAAGAAACCAAAGGAGTGGATAAGGCAACGAGATTGGCGATATTTACAAGAAGAAGAACCAATTCCCATGGCCAATTACCAAGTTCAGCAAGCCAACACAAATAACCTCAGCATATCTCAACCATATTTGAACCTAGGGATTGGCACTATAGAATACCAATTGATAGATGCATTAATCGACTCAAGGGCGGCACTCAGTTGCATACGAATGACGGTCATTACACATCTTCAAACGATCATGAAACCAACTAAAGCTCACATGATAGGCATTGGGGGTGTTAGTCGGCCGCCGGATTGGAAGTTGTAAAAACTGAATCTTGTTCGCACGAACGAAAGGTTGTTACACAAATACGTTGTAATCTTTATATAAAGCAATGAAAAAGAGACGCTCAGTGACGTTCGTTGGGATCACCAGACTGTCTGTCTGGGTGATTAAGCGAAACACTGTTGTAGTGTCTGTTGAGCAATTTTGAGTATACTACTTTTGTTTTGTCTAGTTGTCTATTGATACCTATTTCTGTTCGTGAGTTACATAGACGTTCAGTTGATCGTTAGACTGTTTGTCTGAGTGAGTTGTTCTGCGGTGTTTCGGTTGCGATTGTTATGTTGATTAAGCGTATCGTGGTGTCACTCTTTCTTATAAGGTGCTGTAACTTGTTGGATGAAGTCTGTGTAATTGCGGTAGTGTTCTGAGAACTCTGAGTCGTATTGTATTGTCTTCAGCGTGGAGGTCTGTCCTCATACGGTAAAGGTTAGCTACAGTAAGGGTCTTTTTTAAGTTGCGTACTGGACCTTCAGTACTGTGTGTCTGAGATTGTTGAGTTCTGCTGTGTCTTATGTTTTGTTTGATTGTTTGTATCTATTCGGTGAAGGTTGGATTACTGTTATTGTCTCTAGTGTTACAGTATTTTGTATTCGGAACGGTTCTTGAGTTCATTAAGTAATTTTGTATCACGATACTGCATAGTCTGGTGCAGTGTGTTCGGTCAACTGTGGGAGAGTTTAGTTGAATACTGTAAGATTGTAAGTGTAAGGGAGTCTTGATAGAGTTTTGAGCATCAGTGTATTGCTATGTGTGAAGTGGTTAATTTGGGAACTAAGTATAGGGCCTCTGTGTAACAGACCCCTTCCACTCCCAAGAACCCAATAAATGTTTAAACGTGCTACCGACAGCTAGTCCCGCGTTTAACGTTTAACACTAGTGCCGTCTGTGGGAAGGTGGCAACAGATCAGATTGTTGCAAATCGATTGTAGAAACGCGACTATAGATTGTGAATCGACAATATTATTACACAAGTAGTACAAAAGATGATACATGCCGGTTACTCGATCCGGTGAGTCATATCCGAAGTACCGACAACCTTGGGTACCTAATTTGCTAAGGACGCCTCCAGGAGGTCGAAGCGCAGATAGGTCTTACTCAGTTGCCAAGGAAGTGAAGAACGTTAGTAGTGATTCCAGTAATATTCCGGTAGAACTTACTGCATTTCTAGCAGATTCCGGTGTGATTTTGGCACAGTGTATCGAAGAAATAATGACTCCAGAGTCTGTGGATAGAAACGTCGTGGTCAAAGAAATCAGTGGAGGTGAAAAAGCACTTTGTTTTGGTAAAAATTTGACACCTTCCGGTGTTATTTCGATACCAGTTGCTGAGAGTCCACAGTGTTCCGGTGACGGTTTACCATTTCTTGGTGAATCTTCAGTCCACTCACCGCTATTTGGAGTAAGCTTTCCTACATTTGATATCAAGAAGGAAGGTAGTGTGTTCGAAGCTGAGATCCGAAATATACTGAACAATATTATCGAGCTGGAGAGTGCACATGTTGACGATACAGATTCCGACGAGTCAGTTACGCAGTGCTCAATCATCCACCTGATCCGGCATACAAAGCTATTGTCTTCCAGTCTACATTGGTTAATGAAGCAACCAAGTGGCTTACAGAATATGATATTAACCATTTCGGCACCTATGAAGCAGTAAGGGATGCATTTTTGCAGAGATTCAGGCTAAAGAAGAATCCAGCCGAATCTTTTGATTACCTACAAAACAATAGACAGAAGATGAATCAAACAGTGCAGGAATATGCCACCCTATTCAGAACTCATTTGAGGCAATTACCACCAGCACATGCCAACCTGTCGGATGACGTTATCACTCAATGGTTTATCAATGGTTTGACTTCACAACTTAAACAGATTATGATCATACGCTGTGTGGGAGCTATGACACTAGATGCGGTAATTGCAATGGCTTTGCAGCTTGAAAACAAGGTTGGAGGATTTACAGAAGACTTGGAATGGTTAAAAACAAGTAAAAATGTTGCAGAAGATCCGACCAGACAGATGTACTGCACCACGTGCAAGAATTCAAGGCATACCAGTGCCACTTGCACCCTCAACCAGTTGTTTTGTGCTATTTGTAACACGACAGGACATTCCACCGAAAACTGTGCATACAATGCCAAAGTACAGGGAACAGCAACAGTGAATGCAATTATACAAGAACTAGGGCAGCCTGCCAATCACTATGTACCTCCCCAAGTGAGAAACAATCAGCAGTAGGGATACCGAAATTATAGAGGACAGAGAAATAATAACTACAATGCAAACCGTTGGCAGGTAGGACCAGCACAGGAAAATACTATTTTGCCACCACCGCACTGCCATTTTTGCGGTGAATTTGGCCACATTAGAAGATTTTGTAAAGATGCAGCAGAATATGATCAGAGAAAGAAAGAACGGCAGAATCCAATGTCTAATATGGTTCATATCACACCAATAGAAACACAAGCTGCAGTAGTTCAGACTAGATCCGGTAGGCTGTTACAACCTGAACCAGGTATCCTAGAACAGCAAAGAACATATGACAAGGCTAGTGAGTGGACCACCTTAGAACCTCCAGTATTCCCAGATCCTATTTCGGTGACACAAGTTCCACTGTCAAAAGAAACTGCACAGGAGCAAGAGTCAATTCTAGTAACCGACGCATCGTCTTCAGAATTGGTGAAAGGTACAAATCAAGTAAACCAAGCATGGGAAATCTTATCTAAAGCGTCCATTACTCTTCCTCTTGGACAGTTACTTGCACTAGTACCAGGAGTCCGCCAACAATTCCAGCAACAGTTTAGTACTGAGTCTGCCTGCATTCCAGCAACAGCAACAGTATAACCAGAAACTGATGCTACGGTGGATCATTCGGTCCCATTGATTATGGTATGGTACAAAAATCATAAAATCAATCAGGTACTAATTGATGGAGGGTCTGGTGTAAATATTGCTACTGCCGCTCTGTGTAAAAAGTTAGGATGGATGAAAATTGAGCCTGTCCAGTTCTTTGTAAGGATGGCTGATCAGTCCAGAGTCCACCCAGTAGGACTAGTACGAGATGTTCCCATAACTTTGCAAGGTACAACATTTAAGATGACCTTTGTTGTCTTAGAACTACCAGAATCTAGCTTGGATTATAATCTGCTTTTCGGCCGTCCTTGGTTGAAACAAGCCAAGGTGATACAAGATTGGTCCGCACAGGAACTCACTTTCAAGGACAATAATCGTAAATATGTTGTCAAGTTAGATGCTATCCAGCCTTGTGAATTACATGCTAGACCTTATTTTGCAGAACCAGTTCATATGTTAGATGGTTTGTTAGATGATGAAGAAGAAGAGTTTTTTAAGAATAATATTGATTTGATCTCCCTAGGAACTGTTGATCTACAATCTGTTGTAGATAATTGGAATCCGACAGTTTGTACGGTGATGCCTGTGACGGAAGAAGTCAAGAAAGAAGATACTGCTGCTGTAGATGACACTGATCTACAACAACTTTTAAACCCACCCAATGTTACAGAGAAACCCCAACAATTCTATGTACCAGAAGATCAGTTAATTACATATAATTTAGGTGATGAAGTTAATCAACGACCTGTTAAAATAAGGGAAGGATTGCCTGAGTTGTTTCAAGCAGAGTTAATACAGTTGCTTCGAGAATTCTATGATGTTTTTGCATGGGATTACAAAGATATGAAGGGTTTGGACCCCCGCATTTATCAACATAGGGTCATGCTGAAGCCGGAAGCAAAACCAATCAACAACCCAGCTACCGGATGAATCCGAATTATGCATCACAGGTAAAGGCAGAGCTCGATAGGTTATTAAAAGTTGGATTCATTGTACTAGTAGAGCATGCTGAGTGGATATCACCCATTGTTATCGTCCCTAAAAAGAATAAGAAGCTACGCATATGTGTGGATTACCAGAAACTGAATGCAGCTACGGTGCCAGATCCGTTTCCACTTCCATTTCTGGACACGATGCTTGACAGAGTAGCAGGACACGAAATGTACTCATTCTTAGATGGATACAATGGGTATAATCAGGTCAGAATGGCTGAGGAAGATATACCAAAAACAGCGTTCATCACCAATTGGGGTGTATTTGCTTGTACTATTATGTGGTTTGGATTAAGAAATGCCCCCAATACTTTCCAAAGGTGTATGCAGGAAATATTCTCCCCCTATCTTACCTCTTTCATGCAAGTATATCTTGATAATTTCTCTGTGTTCGGTAGGATGGTAGCACACTTGTTCCATTTACAGTGCTGCTTTGAGAAATGCAGAGAATATAGACTCTATCTGAACCCAAACAAATCTGTGTTTGCAGTTTCATGTGGTAAATTGCTTGGCCATACTGTATCTGCACAGGGCATACAAGTCGACCCAGATAAGGTAGCAGCTGTGTTAGAAGCACCTGTACCTACTACACCAAAGGAAGTAATGCGTTTCATGGGTCAAGTGAGATGGCATGGGTGTCATCTACGGTGGCTCGCTCATTTAGCCATTCCACTCAATCAATTAATCACGAAGACTCCTAAACAGTTTGATTGGACTTTGGAATGTCAAACAGCATTTGATCATCTAAAGTGTTTATTAACACATGTACCAATTTTACAACCTTCTGACTGGGATCGCCCATTCCATGTCTTCGTAGATGCATCAGATATTGCCATTGGCAGTGTCCTGATGCAACAAACTGATAAGTGGTTCCAGCCTGTTTACTATGCGAGTAGAAGACTTGCTCCTGCAGAAAAGAATTACTCTGTAACAAAAAGAGAGTGTCTGGGTTTAGTGTATTCGGTAAAGAAATTCAGACACTATTTACTTGGCCGCAGATTTACTTTTCATGTAGATCATGCTGCAGTTCTCTATCTGGTACGACAACAGCATTTAGGTGTTCGACTAGCGCGTTGGGTTCTACTTTTACAAGAGTTTGATTTTGAAGTAATCCATCGGCCCGGCAACTCACATGCCTTAGCAGATTTTCTTTCTCGCTTAGATTCCGGTGAAGCTCCGGTCGGTGTTGATGACACCACACCAGCGATTTACAGTACTGAACCGACTAATGATGAAGAAGCAAATCCTCCTACAACAACTAATTACTATGATCAGTTGTTAACTTTTTTGACTGATGGATGTCTTCCTTCTACAACATCTCCTGCAATGCGTAGGAAGATGGCAGTGTACAGTCGCAAATTTTGGTTAATTGCTGGGGAATTATACTATATGGATCACACTGGAATTTTACTCCGTTGTATTCCTCCACACAAAGTTAATTCAGTCATTACTTTGGCTCACTCAAGTCCTTTCGGTGGGCATTTTGCAGCAGAGATAACGCACCGAAAAATTCTACAAAGTGGTCTTTGGTGGCCTACTATGTACAAGGATGTATTGCAGTTTGTCAAAAAATGTGATAATTGTCAGAGATCTGGACAGCCATTACAGCGCCATTTTTTCCCTTCACAACATGTCTTGCCATTAGAACCTTTTCAAAAGTGGGGTCTAGATTTTATCAGACCTATTACACCGCCAGCAATACTCAGTAATAATTGTTATATTCTGACCTGTACAGACTATGCAACCAGATGGGCAGAAGCTTGGGCTTTAAGGTCCGCCACAGCTGTTTGGTGGCAAAGTGTCGAATGAAAGATGTCTTTCCGTGTTTTGGCTTACCTCTAGAGCTTGTTACAGATCAAGGCACTCACTTTGTCAACAATTTAATGAAAGTACTCACACATTCTTTTTAGATCACTCATAAATTCAGTTCACCATATTATCCTCGTACAAATGGTTTGGCTGAAAGTACAAACAAGACCCTGTTGAATATGCTTCGAAAACTGATTCTCGAAGCATCGGAAAGATGGGATCAACTGTTACCTGCAGTATTATGGGCATACCGGACTACATACAAGGTATCAACAGGATTAACCCCTTTCAAACTAGCTTATGGATTGGAAGCCATAGCACCAATGGAGATCATTGTGCCAAGTTTACATGTAGCCATCACTCAGAAACTACTACCTGAGGAATCTCTGTCATTTCGGTTGGATACACTCAGAGAACTCGATGAGCATCGATGGCAAAGTTTTCTGACTATGCAGGAAGCTCAGTTAAGACAAGCTCGAACACATGATCGATATCTAAGGACTCCAGTTTTTACGGTGGGGCAACTTGTACTCTTTTACAATGCAAAGTCAAATCGCTCTGCTGGCAAATTCAAGATACGATGGTTTGGTCCCTACCGGATTTCTGAACAGGTGGGCCCAGCCACTTTTTGGTTGACTAATTTGACTGGAAATCCTCTTCCAAAGGTGATAAATGGTTCAAAGCTGCGGCCGTACCAACAAGCATCCGATTTACACTGAAACATTCCGCGGATTGGCCGTGCCTTTTGCATTTTCTTTTCTTTTCTTTTCTTTTGTTTTTGTACGCTTAATAAAATAAGTCTGTAAATATCCCGGTTTTAATACCTAATTATGCTCAACAGCCGCCCGACATTATCGTTCTGCTCATGCATGCACACCGAAGTTATGAAGTTATCATCTCAACGTCGCACGATGAGTAGTGATTTTGATTGCTCTCCACTGCAAAGCATCTACTTAACCTTTTCCGTTTCGCTGAAAATCGCTATTCTGTTTGCGTAATTTGTGTGATCGTGTAAACCCTCTGCTTTGTGTCTTGTGCTTGCGTTTACTGTGTGCGCCATGGAAGCTGTGGCAAACTTCGCCGCTTTTCGTGACGGACTCCCTGCCGACATGGGAGAGTTCCTGCGCACCCGTGGGTTATCCAATTTCGCTAAACTGCCTTGGCATTCAGTGGATTGCCACCTGTTCTATGCCCAGATAATGGCCGCCATCGCTAACACGCCTGCCACCGAGCAGAGTTGGGCGATCACATTCCTACCCTCCCGAACCGTAATCACGTTCCAGGCCTTTGCTGATGTGTTTCGACTCCCTCGGCAAGGTCGGGAAAATGGCCCAAATCTACCGATTGCCACAATGAATCAGTTATAGCCTATGAAACATAAGTGTGGACATCTCTGGCTATCAAGGCCACCAAAATGTTCTTCTAATAAGCTGTATTGTCTTGTCAACACATGGATGTCCTACACAAGGCACAACATAACTATCATGCATGATTTTTCTTCTCAAATCCCGGGAATCTGGTACGCAAACCTTTCCTTTCCGTCTAAATATTTCATTCTCCTATGAGAAACTGGAATACGGAATGGACTTGTTCGCTCTGCTAGGGGAAAGAAACAGCTAAAACTGTCCTGTCTCCTATAATAGAGTCATCACTGATGGATCGAATGTGGATCTTCCACCTGTGCTTCCTTTATCTCTTGAAGCAATGAGCTTTCTAGAACTGTAAAGCTCCTTTGATACATTATCTATGATAATGCATCAACTACTATATTCTTTTTGCTCTTCTATACAAGATTTCCATGTGAAACTCCCATATGAGCTCTGCCCAACAAACCTGACTACCTCGAAGATCTGGCTGACTACAAAAAGACTTAAGTGTATGGTGATCTGTGTATACCTTAAAGTCTACCCCATAAAGATAGTGTCGGTAAACTTTAAGTGCATACACCACTGCATACAACTCGTGTTCATGCACTGGCCTGCCATCTTGGCTCAAAGCTGTCCCTATAGCTATGCCACAAGCATCTATCTCTAACTCAAAGAGGATATGTGAATCTATCACTTTGAGTATCAGAGCCTCTGAAACAGCTTGTTTCAGAGTATCAAAACGAGCTTGCTGCTCTTGCTTCCATGCAAATAGAACTGTGCCTTGAAGCAAGTTTGTCATAGGCACTACGATTGAAGAGTACGAAGAGATGAATTTTTGATAAAAATCAAAAAGTCCTTGAAATAACCGTAAATGCCTCTCAGCCTGAGGAGTAGGCAAAACTAAAATAACTCAACCTTCTTGGGATCCATATGAACCCCATCGACTAATACTATATCCTCAGAAGAAAGAACTGAGTCTTCACTGGATTAACTGATTCTTATCATGATCTCTTACTCTAATCTGAATGTAGCCACTTGTAAAATCTGTTTTACTAAATACAATGGCTCCACCTAAAGTGTCTAAAAGATCATCAATCCTAGGCATAAGATATCCATATTTGATAGTAATCTTATTCAGTGCTCGGTAGTCGATGCACATCCTATAAGATTCATCTTTCTTCTCACTAGAAGAACTGATGTTGTAAATTGTGACTAGGTGGGTCTAATTAGCCCTTTTCTCTAATTCTTTCAAGGACAACTCTTGGAATTCTGCTCTCACTCTCACTGAAAGTGCTGAAGCATTCCAACTAGAGTCTGGAGATCTGATTCTTCATGGATCAGTAGTCACCTGCCCTCATGCTCAAACTTGATCACTTTACTTGGTCACTATTTATGATATAACTATAAATAGAGACATCAAACTTGCTTCTCAACTTTCTTCCATTTAGAACTCACTTTCTTACTTGTAGACCTTGCATAATTGTATAATCACTGCCTATTAAAGACAACCTTACCTTGCCTAATAAATGCAAACCATGCCTTGCTATATACCTTTGTCACACTCCCCTGCTAGGGACTTAGACTATAGCCTTGCCTCGTTTACTCTATGCAAACCTTGCCTTTCTGTATATCGTGGCCACTCTTGAATATCTGACTCATAGACTTGCCTTGCTTGCTTAATAAAGATGAATCCACCTAGGATCTGAATTTTTCACTTTTAGATAGATAGATAGAACTACCCGATCTACCCATACTAAACTATTATAGAATCAAGATATGATTCCTTCGATAAAGCTAGGAACTCTAAAGTCTATGTCTCAACCTCCAACTCTAGGAAGTTCTTACATAACTTTTCTTTTACTATTTCTAACTATGGCATTATAATCAAACTTGATTTACCCTTTTAATTCCACAAATCTGAAGTCTATACTTCTTGTGAAATAAACTTCTTTGTTCTATACACATAGAAACGTGCATTAGAACTCATAACTATGTAATTATAATAAGTACATAAGAACTAGATACTTAATTTATAAGCATCCTAAACTTATAGGTGTTCTTCGAGTTCTCTTCTAAGGTGTCAACTTACCTTGAGACCTCTTACCTCTAACTTTCTAACTCATGAGACCTTGGTAAAAAATAACCCGTGTCTCACTTTGTTCTATGAGGATTAACTATCCTCTATTCTAGGTTCTAACTAGATATCTTAGAATTCTAACTTGTGAACTACTAAGTTCTTCGACTTAAAACCACCCTTGGGCTTATCCTTAAATTCATTTTTCTCAACTAGTGATATCTACTAGATATCCACAAACTTATAGGATGCTTTGATCAGAATGCTACTAACCATTCATCTTTATATAGTTTGAACATTCTATGAATATTCAAAACAAGTAAGTGGCAGTGGAAAAGAAACAATTACAAGCCTTTGCTCAATGAAATGCAAAAAGAGAGCAACAATGCAGATAAATTGATAAGAGACTTATCCTGCAGATGTGTGTAAGTGCTAACGATGATCCATCCTTCGTCCGAATAGCATGCCAATACTCCTCCAAGAATTGATGCTTCCAAAACAATGCTTAAAATAGGATTGTTGAAGAAGTAGGGCAAACTTAAAAACTCTCAAACTAACCAAAACTGAAACTAAACTAGGGGTCGCAGCCACTCTATGGAAAGTGCTCTGAGAGATTCCCATAGCAACAAAAAACTCTGAAATTGAATATTGAAAATTGGCAACGATGATGCAATGAAACAAAGCTTCAACTGTGGTCTTAGCAAAATCTTCGAAAATCCCTCTACGTTGGCTCTCTCCACTCACGGACCACAGCAGCGGGCAGGAGGTGTCGATTATCCCACAGATGATGTTACACACTGAAATGCTATATAAGCAACCAAAAAGCCATGAGTTGAAAGACAGCATTCTCTGCTATCGGAGGCTGGAAGCGTGAGTGGCGCTCAGACAGCACCAAAAGTTCAAAAAATAATAAGCATGCACTGAACATGCACTAAGCCTGAGGATTCGGGCGCGAGAGATCACATGAGAGCGTCTGAACTGTGTATCGCACATGCGTGAAGATGTATTAAAAACAAACAAACATCTACAATCACTCAGCGGGCGGTGCTCTGGGCAAAATTTGGGGTGCGGGCAGATATGATGTGCGAGCAGCGGCTCTTCAATCGCTGGGCAAGCCCGGGCTCTAAGGGTTGGGTCCTATGGCTCCGGCTGTCTGTTCCAATAATCCTTTGCTCCTGACGGCTGCAGAACACGGACGCGCCGATGATGCAAGATGAAGAAGAATTTGAACGACTCCCAAAAATGCACGATGAGAGAAAAAAAAATGAGGATCGTGTATGCTCTGATACCAATTGTAAGAAATCGCTTGAATGATGTGTGTGACTCTCCTCCCATCCATATATACCCTCTTGTACTCTAAAAATAGCAACGGTATACTCTAAAAATAGTAATGATCTGGAATAGTCTAGTGTGAACATGTGGCCATCATGCAACACTTATTCCCATTACTACCAAAGCAGTTCCCATTACTACCAAAGTACCTTAGGGTATCCCCCGATCTTGGGACCTTGGCTAGCTGGCCCTTGTCCCTCGCACACATGGATTGATCCCTGTAGATCAAATAGACTGATCCCTATG
Organism: Ceratopteris richardii; assembly: GCA_020310875.1. NCBI lineage: Eukaryota > Viridiplantae > Streptophyta > Polypodiopsida > Polypodiales > Pteridaceae > Ceratopteris > Ceratopteris richardii. The sequence goes on from CM035440.1 coordinate 90,481,866, forward strand.
GATCACATGCACTGATCCCTATGGATCAATGTCTGACAGACGTTCGTTGGGATCACCAGAGTGTCTGTTTGGGTGATTAAGCGGAACACTGTTGTAGTGTCTGTTGAGCAATTCTGAGTATACTACTTTTGTTCTGTTTGGTTGTCTATTGATACCTGTTTCTGTTCGTGAGTTACATAGACGTTCAGTTGATCGTTAGACTGTTTTCTTGAGCGAGTTGTTCTGCGGTGTTTTGGTTCCGATTGTTCTGTTGATTAAGCATATCGTGGTGTCGCTCTTTCTTGTAAGGTGCTCTAACTTGTTGGATGAAGTCTGTGTAATTGCGGTAGTGTTCTGAGAACTCCGAGTCGTATTGTATTGTCTTCAGCGTGGAGGTCTATCCTCATACGGTAAAGGTTAGCTACAGTAAGGGTCTTTTCTAAGTTGCACACTGGACCTTCAGTACTGTGTGTCTGAGGTTGTTGAGTTCTGTTGTGTCTTTGGTTTTGTTTGATTGTTTGTATCTATTCGGTGAAGGTTGGATTACTGTTATTGTCTCTAGTGTTATAGTATTTTGTAAATCGGAACAGTTCTTGAGTTCATTAAGTAACTCTGTATCACGATACTGCATAGTCTAGTGCAGTGTGTTCGGTCAACTGTGGGAAAGTTTGGTTGCATACTGTAAGATTGTAAGTGTAACGCAGTCTTGATAGAGTTTTGAGCATCAGTGTATTGCTGTGTGTGAAGTGGTTAATTTGGGAACTAAGTATAGGGCCTCTGTTTAACAGACCCCTTCCACTCCCAAGAACCCAATAAATGTTTAAATGGGCTACTGACAGCTAGTTCCGCGTTTAACGTTTAACAGGGGACAAGTCATAGAATGGAGAAGCCCTAGTATCCCTCCACGTAGGAACTTCCACTATGGAGCAACGAGTTTTGGTATGCAAAGATGAGGATTTAATAGAAAACCTGATCCTAGGGCAAGATTGGATTATTGAGAATGAAGTGAGCATTCATCTAGCTCAAGGATACATCTCAGCCAAAATAGGGCATAAGGAAATCTTTAGCCTGTTAGAAGAAATACTCCCTCACATGCATGAAGCTATCAAGCGTGAGAAAGAAACCCTAGAAGAGAAGTTAGAAAACGAATCAATCGAGAGTTTACCCAAAGAGTACCCTAAGCGAGGATCGACCATCAATACAAATGTGTCAGGGGATGATGTGCCTTGATTCCCCATGAATGAGGAATCCAAGAGATAATGTGAAGACAATGCTCCTAAAGTTACCTACAACAAGGGAAGAACATCCACGTGGAAGTCTACTACTCGATTACCCCAACCAAGAAACGCTAATTTACACTGGATTCGCAAGGATCAAATGAGGGAATCCGAGATGTCAACACCGATATAAGTCACTCACCCTATGAAGGCAAGGAGAACCAACAATTTCCCTTTATTACAATCTGAACCAAAAAGACTTCTAAAAGTATGGCTTCCAAAGTCATTAGTAGAAGCCCAGAAAACACGGCAACATATGTGGATTCCAAAGAAGGTCAGACAGACTGCAAGTCAAGAGATAGACAAGAAAGCGGAAATATCACGCCCACAAAACAAGACAATGAGGCCCAACAAGACCCACCAAGGATACCAGAGGACCAAGACATCAACCAATCAGAATTCAAGAAAGAACGAGGAAAGGCCTAGAGTACGACAAAACCAAGAGAAGATGAAGCCTCAAACATCAACTACAAAATGGTTATGGAGACCCAAGAGGCTGCACGGATAGGAACAACTAACTCAACAAGATTCCACTTACACTCATGAAGAGTCTTTTGCGCCTAGAGTATGCATGCAAGGGCCACATTACGAGGCCATGCATTCGGCACATAATATGTTCAACAGAATTAGTGGTGCACATTTCCCACTTGGGAATAGATCCTAGATTCTACTCCCATAGGAATGAACCTACTATGTAAATAAATAAATGCTTCAGCTACACTAACTCTTGTTTTCTTTTAGGAATTTAAATCCAAAGATGTGTGGTAAGAGATCTTACTTACTTAAGAAGGGGAAACGGAGTGATGCAATAAGCAACATGTCACCAGGACACACATGACTCATGACTTAACTTCTATAAGAAGCTGATGTTCTCCTTCTTACAAGTGCAGATGGCTTCTGAGGACTTTGAAGCAACTATTCAAGAAGAGGTGCTAGAATTCCCCTTATAGAGTATGACGAAAGCAAAAGATCACTGGTTTTGGGCAGACCAAGCTGCTAGAGACTATCTGCTCCACCACTATAGACATAATGAAGAAAGTAGGTATTCAGAAGTACTTTGAACTACCAATCTACAAACCGGTCTTCCAGCGATGCACATAGGTGATGAATACCCTACAACCGGCTTTACATGACCCATTAGTACCTTAAGATAGAGTTCTAGACGTGGCAGGAGAATGGGTAATCATTCAATTCACCCATGAGTTGATAAAGGAAGCCTTCGGGTGGGAAAAGGATTAGATCACACCCGAGCTGCCTTATAATAATGGCATACTATTCACACCTAATGTTCATTCAAAGTAACTACGAACATTTGAACAAGCATTCTTTACAAGATTTTTTGAAATTAACTCTCAAATCTTTTTGAAAATGTCAAGGAATTTAAATGCGAGCTTCGTAGCTTATGAGTTAAGTTTTTCTCAGATTGTTGAAAAGCACCCCACGATGGAGTAAAGTCACAATAGTGAAAGGAATTCATGATAAGAGAAGCAAACATGATCAACATGACCAATAAACAAGTATTCCATGCCTAATATTGCCAAGAAAATCGTGTTGGAGACAATAGAGTTCTGGAGGAGGATTGGTGGAGGGAGAAACTGGCAAACAAAGAAGAAAAATAGAATTTAAAAAGAAAATAGATCATTAATGGGATGTGTAACCTTTACACTTCCACTAAGGTATTCTTAATCATTCTTTCATTTTCTCCCATAGTCACTTTGGCCATATTGGACTTAAGTGGGGGATTGTTACTATTAGTGTCCATGTGAAAGGTCAAATGACCATCCGACTATTCTATATAAGTTCTTTTATAAAACATAGTTGTGTGGTCAGCCATAGACTATAGGTTTGATTGGATTTGTAACACCAAAAAAGATTATATACATGCTCTCTATGTATTGTGTGATTTTTTCGTATTCTACATGCCTTATGCAGATTAATATGTCCGACATCTAGATCTTAGTGTTCTATTGAGAGAGTCGCTTCTTCCTGATATCAAGAAAGAGAGTCCACCCTACTCCATCACCATCGCATCATTTCACAAGTGTGTTGACATTTTGCATAAAGTGTGTGAAATTTATTATGCTTTTGCATAGTTTGACAAACATAAAAATTAATTTTCTCATTTATCATAAGAGAAACCAATTATTTGATTTGAAATTGTTCCTCTCTCACAAATACAAATGTTATAAAGCCCTTCTACATTTCATCCTCTTTTAAGTCATCAAGGCCAAATACAATGAGATTTTCATCATCAAATATGCATGATGTTGATGTGTCGAAATTTGTTGAGTTTCTCAAATATAGCAGTCCATGCAATCACATTTTTATGTAGATCATTTTACCCATTTTTGAGTTGCATATGTCAAGCTTTGATTGTAGTTCAGAAGAATTTTTGAGTTTCCCATACCTCTTTGGTTGTTTTCTGATCTTGTACATGCATATTTATACTTTTCTCAATGATCTATGATAACACAAATATTACTTGGTTGTCACACTCATTCAAATTTTGATGATTGTGTATTTTACAATGCTAGTTCTGATATGGAAATTCCGAACTAGGTTTAGCCCCATTTATACATCCATGCAAATTTTTACCCATAAGGTATGGAGAAATGTTCAACAATTTGTCCTATTCAATGTTTCTATTTAGCCATTTACAAAAGCCAAACTAACAACATGACTCGAAAATAATCATGCCAAGAAACAAAGCACATCAACACTCTGCAAAAGAAAGACTTTCATCATGATAGCATATTTCTAGTATTTTAGTTAGAAAATGCATTTCTCTCGCAAACTAGCACAAACATTGCGACCCCTGCATTTCCAAGAGAAAGAGGTAAGCTCAACGTATTATTTCCCAATGTTTCAAGTCTAGAAATTTGAAAAGTGCATGGTTTTAAGCAATACAAAAAATCATTACTTTGTGTTTTTATTGACAACTCACGCATGAAGTGGGATACTAATCAATAGAGAAAAAGAGTGAGGGTGAAAACACACCTCTTTGAGGATTGAAAGCATTCAAAAACACTTGCTATCAAAAGGAAGTAGAGAAAATTGTGACTTTTAGAAATGACTTAGGGAGGAAAAAACACAATTTTTAATCAAAATAATTTGACATTTGAATAAATTAAGTAGAAAAATAAGGAAAAAATAACAAAAAAGGACAAAATCGCAACTTTTAAGACCCCAAATGACAAGAAAATCGTGATTTTTTTACTTTCCCAATTGGAAAGAGTCATGATCGTTTGCATCAAATTTAAAAAAAATGCTTGCAAAAAAATTGGGAAAACTTGTAACACAAAAGCAGGGATAGAGTGGTGACTTTTTGGTCAATTTTGAGAGAACTTGGAAAATCTGGAGTGAAAATCACATTCTTTTTCATTGATTATAAGATAATCATGACTTCTTTTCTTTGCCAAAGATCAAATATTCGGAAACTTCCAAGACAATCATGACTCTTTTTTAAAAGAAAACAGTTAGAAAATCACAACATTTTACAAGAATTGTGAGAAGATTTACTTCTTGGTCAATTTTGAGACCACTCAAAATTTCTTTGCCAAAGATCAAATATTGGGAAAGTTCCAAGACAATCGTGACTCTTTTTAAAAAGAAAACAGTTAGAAAATCACAACATTTTACGAGGATTGTGAGAAGATTTTTTGAGAGATAATATATTCATTATTGTGTTTTGGGGAAGAAAAAAATTCAAAAAAATTGGGATGAAATCGTGATTACATGATACTTGCCACATAATTACGATTTTTTGGAAAACTTTAATCATCACAGAATCGCAGTGTTTTTAAAAAATTACGGAGAACTATAAATACAATTTTCTTCAAAATAAAAAACTTTCAGTCTTGAGAGAGTCTCTGTTTCTCATACCTTCAAAACCTAAACATTCTTAAAACAATATTTCACATGAAATTGAGAGGATGAAAGGTGATACTAGAACCAAACCCTATTTTTAACCAAAATCAAAACTTGGATAGCATGACATCACAAGGATATATACATGATGCAGGGAGAACAATCTAATGAGGGTGACTTTACGAACATCATGAAATATGAATTCACAAATAAATTTTGAATCGACATCTATAAAGATGGACTCCAAAGATATGTAGCTAGGCTTAGACCAAATTCATTTTTCAATATGACTGCTATAACCCAATTTTTTAATGAATAATACAAAGAGAGGGATGGAGCAATATACATCTTAACAACTAATCTAGAAAACATAAATGACCAAGGGGAATTAGCTAAGAAATGAGTCATGAGAGATGAAGATCCTAATGAAATACTAACTTATAGAGGCCAATCCATTTTTACACATGAAAAACAAATAATAAATATAAATTTTGATCAAGTAGACACTTTTCTCTACATGAGTCTTGATATAGGAGATGTCTATCGGAAAACACACCTCGACTCACAAAATGCTCCATCACACATGAATATGCGGGTTTTGAAGAGCTGTCATGATTCTTAGGAGTCCCCTAATTTTGTAAATAAAGAAGTGAGAAGACTTTGGAGACTTATAGAAGAACTAGAACATTCCTAGACGTACCAAAATAAGCCAATATTTCCTTGGAGAAGCCCAAAACTAGAAGAAAAGGATGAAGAGCACTTAAAAAATAATGAGAATTTTGGGAAACAAAAGCACAATAAATAGAGTCAGAATAATACAAAAAAACGATCAAAAACATAGAGGAGCTAAGAGTAGATAATAGAGAGAACATTTTTGCAAACCCACATGTACCTCTAATTAGAGTCAATATAAACCAACACCAAGAACCAATAGGCATGGAAAACAACTGGCAAAATAGAGAAAACCTCAACATATCAAGAAGGAACAATAGTGAGACATCTCTTAGACAATGTAGAAGACTAAGACAAATTCAAGTGGTAAAACGCATGTGAAAGAAATATTGGGGATCCACTGATCCATATGATCATGTGGAAGAATTGAAATCGGTATTAAAAGCTGAAGAAGTGGAGAACTACCTCACCCACTATCAAGCTTTTGGCTTAACAATGATAAAATCAATTCTACTCTTGTTTCAACCACTCAAAAAAAAAAACTTTGATAAAATTGAATTTTTCTTTCAAGATTTTATAGGTGACTTCTCTAGGACAGATACTAAACATGGTTCTTCTACTTTAGTTCATACATTTAAATAAATCTATGGGATTAGTAGCAAGGAAATTGAAGCAATACCTAGATAGATGTACTACCCAAGAGTACATATATGATCAAGGTACTTCAATTTCAAATCTGACTGCCCTCTTGATCAAGACCATCCATGAAGAAAATAATACCATTGTTTAGAGAAGGGTTAATAAATGCACAGACTATGGTGTATTGTAGGAGATGTGTGGACTTGAATGAGTGCATAAAAGAGGCCAGAGACATAGATGATAATAGAGGGCAAGAATTATTGAAAAATAAATTCACCACAACACCAAAAAACAAATTGACATACACTAATGAAGTAGCTAAAGCCATTCCAGAACATCTAGGGTTGGGATTACAACAAAAAAATCCATCAATAAATGAGAATACAAGATGTTTTAATTGTGGAGGAGATCAACACACTGGTTTTTGTTAGAAACCTAGAAATTTCTTTAAGGGAGATCAAAGAATTGTATAATTTTTTGAGATAGAAAGAAATTGAACCAATCAAGGGTGACTACTCTATAACTAAATAGGGGGAGGAATAATAAATCAACAGAACACTCATGACATGAAAGAAAAGCAAAATCATGACACAACTTAACTTGTTTTAGGACAACAACCTCTTTTTGCCAAAAATGTTGCAAGAGAACAAGGATTAGGACCACTACGTGCTTGAGAGATGACTCTCCTCCCAACCAAATGCCTCTATATATAGCTCTCTCCAAGGGATTTCCTTCTTGGGCAGGTGGATACTAACCATCCAAGTGTCAGCCATGTAACTACATGTGCGCCAAGTGTCCTAATTAACTCGGGTTAACTCAAGTGGATGCTTCTAGAAGGCTCTAGATCTCTTTGGGCAAAATACTCTCCCCATGTCTCCCATGGGGATTGAACCCAAGACCTCTTCCTTCACATCCTTGAGACTTAACCACTAAGCTAAGTGGATCACTTGTTCACAAGAGCACAAGACCTTCTAGTAAGTCTAAACTCAAGATCTTTGGTCATACACACAGATGATCAAACGGTGTTCGATTTTAGATCTGTCTGAATCGGCCATACCCTTGGATCATAGACTTACTTTATTACAAATGTTGTGTTTGTGAGATACATACCTTTAGAGGAAAACTTCAAAAGAGCCAATCAAGGGGGATTATTCAACAATCCCAATAGGGGGAGAAAGAATAAATCAATAGAACACTCATCATATGAAAGAAAAGAAAGCTCATGGCACAACTTAACCCATTTTAGGACAAAAATCTCTTTTTTCCACAAATATTGTGTCGCTAAAATACATATCTTTAGAGGAAAACTTGGAAAGAGCCATTACTTCATGTAAATCAATGTATTACAATGAATCACAAGAAAGATGCTCAACATCCTACAATGAGGAATATGTAGATGATGCATGGGGTCACAAAAAAGAAAATCAAAACATGGCCTCTGAGAACAACAATGGGAATTATGAGATGGATCCTGTAATATTCATGTTTTTCACCAAAAAATTTGTACCAACACAAAGAAACATGGGGGGAAAAAACCCTAGAAATTTCTAGAGTTTGACTTGCTATCGGTGTTGGGGAGATCACTTCATATGAGATTGTTCTCAACCTCCTATATTGAAGGTAGAGGTGTATTGTAAAAAATGTGGAAAAGAATACTTAATCAAAGATTATCCAAACACTCTATCAAACAGATCACTACTACATCTCCTTTGAAATCACTAAACATTGTGGAATCAAGTAGTCAAAACTTGTGAGCCAACACTTGAAAGTAGTAATGAGTCAGAAGGGGAAATACAAGTTTAGATAATCACTAGAGCTCTAGCATTGGAAAAAAGAGAAATGCAAAATGAGGAAGAGACTAACAAAGAAGAAAAGAAAGGAATAAAAAATAAGAACCCTTAGAAGTGAAGAAAAGAGAACCCAAAAGCTAGAATGAAAAAACTGATTCAAGAACAAGAATGAAAGGATCAATTAGAGGAAAGAGATAAAGAAATAAAATATGGATCTATTTTGGCAGAACTTTGGTCTATACAAATGAAAACATTAATGAAGAAATATCAAGCAAGATTGAAAGAAGTACCAAGAATGGAAAACCAAGAAAACGGATATCCCATACGTGAAGAGGAGAAAAGAAGGTTCTTATTGTGCAAAAAATTGATAGGAAATTATGGACAAGGATCAAGTATTGAGAGAAACAAGAATATAAGATGATCAAATAAAGAAATGTATGGACCAAGAAGTCTGGCAAGAACTTAGAGAAAAGAAAGCTAAAGAATATAACATAGTAATATCACCAATAATAGAGTGGGAGAAAATTTCTTGCATGATGAAGCAAAGGATGATAGGAATGTTCGTTAAAGGAAGATGAATTTTCATGACCAAATGCCAAAGAGTGATGAGTTGGATGCATTGCAAAGCAAGGAAATTACATATAGAAAATCTTGGCAACATTTACTAAAAGAAAACCCTAAATTGAGAAGGTGGCGTCTCAATTCATTATAAAAGAGAAACTCAAGGAAAGAAAAGACTATGCAAATGAAAGTACATATGGATAAAATAGGAAGATGTTGTGAAGGTGAAGAAGGAAATAAAATTCTATCTTTCGAATGTGAAGGACCAGAAGGTGCAAGCTATCTTGGATAGTGGAGCTCAAGTAGCTATTATCACAAAAGACGTATGGGAAAAATGGGGAACACCTAAAAATTGAAACCACCAAAATGAAAACTCTAGTTACCATATGGACATATGGAATATCCAATAGGATTACTCGACCAAATTGACATCAAGACTTTTGTAATCGATTTTAAGCATACTTTGGTTATAGTGGAATTCTCATAGCTAAATACATATAAAATTATACTTGGAAGACCATGGTCGGTATCACTAAACCTTTTGTGGAACTTTTACAAATTATTGGTAGTAATAAGCTTGTGACAAGAAACATTTATTGGATTATAAGAAAAGCTATTCAAAAATTGAAAGACTTTAATCACTTTTCATGATGAGAAAAAATAGAGATTGTATTGTTCACAGAGAAAAGATGGACATAAATGCCATTTACATGGAACAACATTTTTCTTGGATCAAGCATTTCAACTCAATCGTCAAGTGTCAAACAAAGAAGTCATGTCAAATTTCAAAACCACATGTCAGTTATTACTCCGAGGTACATATGGTCGAAATGCATTCCACCAAAGGCTATCTTATGTAAATTGTGAAGGACGTTTTGGAGATTTATGGCACATTGAAGCGATTCAAAAGCATCCACATCCTATATGGTGGAGAGAGTACAGAAGTGAAGTAGTGGAGTTGCAACATATAGTTATGAGAGTGCTTTCAATAATAGCTTCAAGTAGTAGTTGTGAATGTTATTGGAGTGCATATGATTTTTTTCATTCAAAACAAAGAAATCAATTGTGTATCACATGAAAATGATTTGTTATATGTTTTTTTTAGTATGCATATGTTAGATGCTCCAACCAAGATAGCTTCTACAGCCGTACACCAAACTTTTGGAGAATATCAAACTCGTGAAAGTTTAACAAATGATTCATGGAGTGAGCATGATTTAGATCTATATCACAATGATGGTTCAAACATGCAAGAAATAGATGCCATGGTACTTGTAATAGATGATGATATTCAAAATGAAGAAAATGATGTACTTTCAATAGTTTGGTTAGATTCAATTGCAAAAACAATGTCTTTATAATATAGTGATGTTTTTTACTACAAAAAGAAGCTTGTCTATTGAGTGTTTTGTTGATTGAATAATTCATCGGTAGTGAACTGATCAAGAGATGATGATGCCTCTAAGAGTCTTACATATCTGTTCTCATATGCATCGAGAGATATTTGTAAACTTTTCACTTGATTTTCTAAATCAACAATCCTCTTTTGTTGATCATCAATTGTTCTTCATAATCCAAGAATTGTTAATCCTTCATTGTATAGTTCTGCTCCCTTTGATGATAAACCATCGATAAGATTATGTTCTTCATGTAGCAAACTGTAGGGCCATGTTTGAGAAAGAGAGCCTTTGTTTCCTTGATTATGAAATTCTAAACCGATTTTGAGGATGACCCCTATACCTACATTCTTTGGGCGATCATCCCAATCTACACGTCGATGAAGAATATCTTGTACAAAAACGTCTTGAATGAAATATAATGCTATTTGACTATTATTTGGTAATGACCTCTCAACTTGCAAAAAGCATTGAATTATACTTTCTGATAATCCTTTATGTTGTAAGTTAGAAAGCTTTAATTGTATTGTTTCTTTCACCCTTCCTGTAACTCAAAAGAGAACATCACAAACAAAATGATTTGGACATAGCTTTTTTACTTTTTTCATTGATGAGGGTTCTGTTTCTAATCCCTCTAGCTCTAAATCTTGGTGGAAGAAAACTGCTAATCCTGATTGCGCAAATTGAGGATTCGACTCCGACAAAATCCTTTGAAATTTAGCATGAGCAATGTTTTTATTCACATTCTCCATTCGTACCATGTTTTACTTTCAAAGTTGCAAAACAAAAACACTAATTTTACCTCAAAAGAATCCACATTACTCAAATGAATCCACATAATTCCGATGAGGTCACTTCATTTAATCCACACAGTTCAAATGATACCACATCATTAAATCCACATAATTCAAATGATATCACATCATTTAATCCACATAATTCAAATGATATCACAACATTTAACCCACATAATTCAAGTCAATTCACATCATTCAATCCACATATTACAAATGAATCCACTTCATTTAATCCACATAATTCAAATGATACCACATGATTTAATCCACTTAATTCAAATGATACCACTTCATTTAATCCACATAGTTCAAATGAATCCATAACATTTACTCCACCTAATTCAAATGAATCTATATCATTTAATCCACATAGTTCAAATAACACCACATCACTTAATCCACATAACTCAAATGAATCCACATCATTTAATCCAGATTAGAAATGAATCTACTTCATTTAATCCACACAATTCAAATGATACCACTTTATTTAATCCACCTAATTCAAATGATACCACTTCATTTAATCCACATAATTCAAATGATACTACTTCAATTAATCCACTTAACTCAAGTGGTACCACTTCATTTAATCCACTTAAGTCAAATGATACCACTTCATTTAATCCACATAGTTTAAATGAATCCATATCATTTACTCCACTTAATTCAAATGAATCTAAATCATTTAATCCACATAGCTCAAATGAATATAGATCGTTTTCAATATGGTCATAATCCATACGTAATGGATATCTTAAACCAACATCTCTGTCTACTTCTCTACTATGACTACTCATAATAGTGAACTTTCTCTAGTCATATGGCAGTGATTTTTCAACCATTGTGCACTATCTATAGCTTTTTAAAACCACTTGAAGTCTTATTTATGCTATAAAATTTTCAAAGTATTTGATTCAACCATCTGGGAGAAATCCTCATCGAAGTGCTCACTAGTCATCTATTATTCAGTCCCTAAAAAATCGGGGGTAAGATTTGGATTGCTAAACTTCATTCTCAGTGCATACTACATCATTTTAGATTATTGCATTTGAAATCATTAGATATCTAAGCTAATTGAATTCCCTCAAAAGGAATCTCATCAATTGTCAGTGTATTGTGAGCACTATGCAAAAGAACCAAAAGGTGTATAGACCAAAATATCAAGTTTTGTGGCTCTCATAATTCATGAAGTAGTCTGTTTTGATTCAATTTTTTCAAGCATCAAATCCAAAGTACATAGGTACTTTCTTTGTGTCATTTGCAAGCTAAAAGGGCCTACTATCAAACTCTGAAGTCATTTAGGGCAAGTACAAAGCCATTACCACCTCACTTCCTTGAGGTATCGATCCATCTCTTCCAATAGTGGTCCCTTCTTTCATGGATAAATTGGATAGGAATATTTATCCAGCATGGTCCTTGAGGATGAAGACATATCTCCAAGGAAGGAGTATCTATGGATACATATCAGGACATGAGGAGATGCCCATATTCAGAAGCAAAGGTCAACCCACAAGAGAGGAGCTAGAAAGACTCAAGTCATGGTGTGCCAAAGATGCTTTAGCCAGGTCATATATACTTAACTCTATTTCTAACTTCCTTTGTCCTCACATTAGGAATTGCAAAACTTCCCAAGGGAGTTGGGATACTCTATCTACATATTTTTCTTCCAATCCAAGAGCTAGGAAAAACAATTGTGGATCGAGTTTAATACTCAAAGGAAACCACCTAAGCAGAATGTTTTAGAGTATGTGACCAAGGTAAAGGATGTGGATAATCAATTGGCAAGCATAGGAGAGGAGATTGAGGAAGAGCAAATAGTGAGATAGATAATCAATGGCATCAAGGTAGATGATAAGTGGGAAGCTTTCACAACTGCTATGGATCTTTATATGGACATGCAAATCCCTGATCTTACCACTCTCATGGGGCAACTCTTATCCCATGAATCCAAGCTCAACAAAAATGGAGAACCATCAAGAGGTAACAATTCTTATGCCCTCTATATAGATAAAGAAAAGTCAAAGGATAAAGGAAAGAGCAAGAAAGTTGAAGATGAAGGTACCACTTCTCAAGCTAACTATGCAGGGAGAGGTAGGAACTCACGAGGAAGGGGCAAAGGAGGTAAGCAAGGTAGGGGGAGACCTTTCAACTCTTCCCCATGCAATATATGTGGATTGTGTAATCACACAAAAGATGAGTGCTATAGGAACTTCAAGAACCAGAGAGGAAGAGGATTTCAAAAGGTGGCTACTCACAATCAAGAGGAAGATTCAACCACAATCAAGGACACAACTATGGCTACAACAACAATTATCACGGAGGATAAAAATCAAGAGAAGACTTCAACAACTATATAGAGGATCAAGAGGATTCTCTTCTCATTATGAACATGACTTCAAAACAAGGTATGAATGACGAGCACATATTCTATGTTGACTCAGGTTGTTCAAACCATGTAGCACGCAATGTAGCTCTCCTTTTTTATCTTGAGGAGCCCAAGGGAAAGCACCAAGTGCAGACAAGTGATGATACAAAGCATTCATTTGTCAAGGTAGGAAATGTCAAAACTTCTGATGGAAGTAGGAATCTGTTGAGCAGAGTTCTTTCTGTACTTACTATTACAAAGAATTTGATGAGTGTTGTGTTACAGTTAGTGTCCATGTGAAAGGACAAATGGCCACTGGAAACTTCTTTGTATATGTTCTTTAATAAAACATATAGTGGCCTCGTTAGTCACAAACTGTAAGTTTGACCGCATTTGTAAGACCTTAGAAGTTTTTCTTCGTGCTCCCTGTGTACTGTGTTTTCTCCATATTTTGTAGTCTCTATGTGGAGTACTGTGTGCGGCCCTAGGAGCTTGGTTTTCTACACGGAGGATATCGTCATGGAGATGGCGAGAAGGAGAGCGCACTGTGGTGAATTGCCATCGAAATACTTCACTGGTATCAGAGTAGTTCAAGGCAAAATATTTGTTTCTTTTGTGTGAGTGAAGCGAGCACCCCCCCTCCCCCCTTGATTTTCTCCAAGGCTTTTGACTAATGCGGCAACCAAGGCATAGACCTTGGAATACCTTGTCATCTGAATCACTGAAGCCATCATTGGCACCATTGGCTGCGTGCAAGGGAGGACCTCAACGATCAAGGAATATAGAGGTTCCCGCTACTTTCGAGGAGGTCACCCATCCCAATACTATTCCCCTTGGATCTCGCTTAACCGTGAAAATCTCTTTCCACTAAGCTACACTCTTGTGGTGTTTGAAGAAGGGGAAATACTAAGGTTGACATTACCTTGAACATGTTTTGGTCCCTCAAAGCTTCATTCTTTGCTTTCAAAGCATATTTTTGAAGCATTTTTTGGGGTGTCTTTTGGAGCCGTTTTGGAGTACTTTCACACATAGCTTATCACACAGGTCGAAGAACATCAAGAAGAGTGTTCTTTGTACTTCTTTGACATTAAATATCAACCTTTGGGGCTATGTTTTTAGCCACACTCGTAAAACTACAGGTTTCTTGAAAGATTTCAGTTTTGGTAGGAGCAGCCGCTAAAAATTTACGCAGGTTTTTTGAGCCAAAAACATCAAAGTTGACAGACACTTGTAGGTGTTATTGGCTGGTTTTTATGTTGTGCATTCAGCTTTTTAGTGTCATTTTACTGCATATATTGAGCACATACACATTATGTATGCTTCTGTGGATATTGCTTATGTACGTCCATGTGGTCATTGATATAGCGGTTATGTTCTTTGCATAAAGCCTTTTACATTTGATAAAGAGGGTCATGGTGAGGTTTTCTTAACTATGAGACACCCATATGTTGGGGTCTCTTCAGTGATGCAGGTGGAAGACTTACCCAGCCTCACCATAGGAGATGTATGATAGATGTTCATAGGTGCTCGATAAGCCTAGTTGGCTTCTATTGGGTAACTGATTATATGCAGTGGAGTCAGTGATTCACTATGCAACAAACATGTTAGTACTTGTAGTTTTATGATATTTTGACACTGGTCATATGCTCATTTTGCAGAGGATACTCTGGCAAAATTTTTCCAGGTTTTTGGTTTTTTCAACTATACAGTGGTCGATTTACTCCTTGATACACTTATTCGTTGGTGTTCAAACTCTTCTAGCTCCATTATCATTCCATTCGATTCTCTACCATCATGGCATCAGAGGTCTCAGACACATCTAGTGGATCAGGGTCTAGTGCTAGTGTTTCAAGGAGGAGCTATAAATTGCAGGGCAAAGACCATTTTGAGTTCTGAAATTTTGATGGCACAAACTTTGCTCTATGGAAGAATCAGATTAAAGATGTGCTGATTCAAAGGAGGCAATGGAAGCCAGTAAATGGAATTTCAAAGAAGCCTGCTGACATGGATGAAGATGATTCGGATGAGTTAGATGAAATGACTAGGTCTACCATTCACTTGCACCTAGCAGATAATGTTTACTTTATAGTATTAGACTGCGAAAGTGCAGAGGAGCTTTGGAAGAAGTTCTACAATACATATGAAAAAGAGAAAGGCATCAAATAAAGTCTATTTGATGAGAAAATTATACGACCTTTGTATGAAGGACACAGATAGTGTTGTTGCTCATCGAAATGAGTTTGATTTGGATACATTTTGCACAGCTGTTAGCAATAGTGCAACTGGTGGTAAACTCGTCTATGATGACATATGTGGAGCACTCTTGAGTGAGGAGATTCGTAGAAAATCTATGGTTGGCACTCAGAGTGGAGATGCATATAATGTTCATGATTCTTACCAAGGAAAGAATCAACAACGTGGTAGGAGCAAGAACAAGGGAAAGAATGGTCAACAGAATAACAGTAGAAGTAAATCAAGGAAGAGGGATATCGAATGCCATTATTTTCATAAGAAAGGACACATGAAGAAAGACTGTTATGCATTAGAGGATGCTAAAGGTAAAGGACAGAATGTTGATGGGCATGTTAAACAGTTACCTGCACCATCTACTTGGACTAGATTGAAGAAATTAATGCTATTTCTGATGATGCTGATGTGTTAACACTTGATAGTACTGTGACAGTTGAGGCTCTTATGGTTGATTCTCTTTCCCACACTTGGTTGCTAGATTCTGGTGCTTCTTTCCATGTGACACCACATAGAGAATGGTTCTCTAATTATGCAGCAAAGTCTCTTGGTATCATGAGACTTGGTGATTCTTACAACTGTGATGTTGTGGGGATTGGAGATGCAGTTGTGCACTTCATTGATGGTTCAAAATTTACTATGCATAATGTATGCCATGTACCTCAGTTATCACACAGTTTGATGTCAGTTGGTCAACTTGATGGCCTTGGTTACAAGATAGTCTTCTATGCTCAATCCTTTCGCATATCAAAGGGCAATATGGTTATTGCAAAAGGAAGAAAAGTTGGCTCACTTTATCCTTTATTGGTATCACAGAATGAACACTTGTTAGCTGTTACTGAACAACCTATGGCTTGTATTTGACATGGTCGTTTGGGCCATATATCTTGTAGTGGAATGGAACATCTTTCTCGTTTTCGCTACTTATCTGTGTTATATTTCTCCAATTTTTCATTTTGTGATCATTTTCAATATGGAAAGCAAACTAGAAATGTGCATAGAAGGCACATTGACTCTTCATTTCAACCTTTAGATATCAGTCATACAGATGTATGTGGTCCTATGCTGACTAGGTCCTTAGGTGGTTCTCTTTACTTTGTCACTTTCATAGATGATGCTACTAGAAAAGTTTGGGTTTGAAGGACGAGGTATTCCCTACTTTCAAAAAATGGCTTGCTTCTGTTGAGACTGAAAAAGGAACTAAGCTTAAGGCTTTACATTTAGATAATGGGGGTGAGTATACATAACATGAATTCAGCCTGTTTTGTCAGTCTAGAGGGATTCGTAAAGAGTTTATAGCTCCTTATACCCTAGTACAGAATGGTGTAGCTGAGAGGATGAATAGAACTATTCAAGATAAAGTAGTCTCTATGTTGCATCATGCAAACCTCTCACAAGGTTTTTGGGTAGAAGCAGTATTGACTTCACTTCATGTGATTAACCTTTCACCTAGTACTATCAAAGGTTTGAAAGTGGCACAAGAGTTATGGACAGAGAAGCCACCGTATTATGATCATCTTCGAGTTTTTGGGTGTGAAGCATATGTTCATATACAAAAGAATCTTAGACAAAAGTTGGATCATAAGTCAAAGAAATGCATTTTTCTTGGATATGGTCAAGAAGGATAACTGGATATCGGATCCTGAAACACGATTAGTGATCAAAAGTAGTGATGTCATTTTCAATGAGTCTAAGATGCATAAACAGCCCATTAAGGAGGTTGAACTGAGAAGAGTGGTGTCTAAGGATACTAGTCCTCCGGATAGCATGCATAAAAATGTTGCACATAGGGATGTTCAAGAGAATGTCCATTCAGATCAGTCTGCACATATTCCTCTTTAGCAACCATTGATAAGTTCTTCACATGTCTCACATCCACCTAATAGATATGTTCCAGTTTTAGATTTTGTAATGCTAACAGATGATGGTGAGCCTTCTTGCTACAAAGAGGCTATGTAGACAGAGGATCATGTCAAGTGGGAGCATGCCATGAAGAGTGAGTTGGATTCTATTTAGAAGAATGGTACTTGGGATTTAGTACCTTTGCGGAAGGGTAGGAAAGCTTTACCATGTAAATGGGTATATAAGCTGAAATTCACATCAGATAGTCGTTGCAATGGAGGACTTAGAGCTACTCCAAATGGATGTGAAAACTACTTTCTTGCATGTAGATCTTACATATGAGATCTATATGGAACAAATAGAGGGGAATGTAGTTCCTGGCAAGGAAAATCTAGTTTGTAAGCTTAAGTAGAGCTTGTATGGACTTAAAGAGTCCCCTAGACAATGGTACCAAAATTTTGATGCTTTTATGAAGTCTCAAGGCTATTTTCGAAGCAATTAGGATCATTTTCTCTACACAAAAAGATGCTCATATGGCAGCCTGATATGCGTGATACTTTATGTCGATGATATGCTGATTGCTGGGAGGTACTCTTATGATTTGTCAATTCTCAAAAAGAATTTGAGTCAAATATTTGATATGAAGGATTTGGGGGATGCCAAACATATTCTTGGCATGCGCATTACTCGTGATAGGAGCAAAAGATGCATATACCTGTCTCAAAGTGAGTACATATCTAAAGTACTTCACAGGTTCAATATGCAGGGTGGAAAGGTATTGAGTACACCTTTACCCATATATGTGAAATTGAGTAAGGATGATTGCACCAAATCAGATGAGGAAAAGGAATTCATGACCAAAATTCCCTATCAGACTGTTGTTGTTAGTCTCATGTATGCTATGGTAGCTACGAGACTAGACATTGCATTTGTAGTGCGAGTTGTGAGCAGCTATATGTCTAATCCTGGCAAGAAACATTGGGAAGTGGTCAACATGATTTTAAGATATCTAAGTGGCACTAAGGACAAGTGTCTATGCTTAGGTAGAGGGAAAGCATCCATTATTGGTTACACAGATTTTGACTATGTTGGTTGTGTAGACAATCGTAAGTCAACATCTCGGTACATTTTTCATTTTGTTGGAGGTGCTATCTCTTGGAGATCTCGTCTTCAAGAATTTATAGTTGTTTCCACCACAGAAGCAGAGTATGTTGCAGAAGGTGAGGCATGTAAGGAAGCATTGTGGCTTTCTCATCTTGCTTGTGATATGGGTTTACCTCAGCATGTACCTCATTTGCTCAATGATAGTCAGAGTGCCGTTGCTTTGGCTAAGAATCCGTTCTATCATCCAAAGACCAAGCACATTCAAGTGAGGTATCACTTCATTTGATATTGCTTAGCCACTGAGCACATTATTCTTGAGAAGGTTCACACTCGAGATAATATTGCAGATGCTTTCACTAAAGCTCTACCACAGGATAACTTTCACCATTGTTGTCACTTAATGGGGGTTACTTGATTCATGATCTTACATAGTCACTTGTATATTGTGTAACATGCCCGTCAGGTGGGAGGTATAATTTGTATACTTACACTCAGGTATTCTTTATCATTCTTTATTTTTCTCCCATAGTTACTTTACACATTATATGTTTTATTAAAGAACAAATGGCCGAATGGCCACTGGACATTTCTTTGTATATGTTCTTTAATAAAACATATAGTGGCCTAGTCCGTCATAGACTATAAGTTTGACTGCATTTGTAAGACCTAAGAAGTCTATCTTCATGCTCCCTATGTACTGTGTTTTTGGCTTATTCTGTAGTCTCTATGTGGAGTACTGTGCGCGGCCTTAGGATCTCGGTTTTCTACATCGAGGATATCGTCTTGGAGATCACGAGAAGGAGAGCACACTATGGTGAATCGCCATCGAAATACTTCATGTTGGACAGATAATGGAAAAGGGTTTGCAGGTAAGATTCAACAAATTTGGAGCTTTTGTGGAGGACCCCCAACATGGATTTAGAAGAATTTCAAAAGGAGAGAAAACAGGTATATTGTTTACATTTGAGCTTGAGGACACTAGAAACATTGCACTTTACAATTATAAGGATCAAATTTTGTCCGAGTTAGAGATATGGGACATTGCTGAGAGAACATTGAAGTAGATATGTAGAGATCAATGTGTACTTAGGATACCTAATGTATCCAAACAACATATGATCTATAAATGTGGTGCATGTGAGTTTGGTAAATCACACATGTTACCCTTTACAAAGAAAGGCTAAATGCATGAGCATAATTTGGAACTTGTCCACATAGATGTGTGGGGACCAAGGAAGGACTCTTCAATTTCAAGCTCAAGGTACTATGTGTCATTTATTGATGATTTTAATAGGTGAACTATCTTTTATTTCATGAAACATAAGGATGAAGTGTTCAGTTGCTTCAAGAAGTATCTTGCACTTGTGCAAAATCAAACAGGAGAGAGTCTAAAGAGGATAAGGTCAGATGGAAGAGGTGAATACTTGTGCAATGAATTTGATGCATTTTTGCAAGATAGGGGTATCAAAAGGGAGATCACTACTAGATATACTCCTAAGCAAAATGGATTAGCAAAGAGGAGGAACAGATTGATTGCGGAAGCAACGAGACCAATCCTTAATGAAAAAAGTTGCCTAATTACTTGTGGGCAGAGAATGTTTCTACTGCCACTTATCTTATTACAAGGTTATCTTCTAAATCCCTTGATGGGATGAGCCCATATGAGGCATGGCATGGTAGGAGACCTATTGGAACATCAAGCTTACAATATGCTTGAGGTGGATTTGATCTACATCAAAGGCTATCACATCAAAAGAATATCCGTTGGAGAGTTCTTTTCTTATGCTCATTTATTGTATTTTTTGAGAGATTTTTGATGGTTCATTTAGCATTGTAAAATCCTTCAGCTTTACACATGTAAAGGTAGAAAGATAGATCCCAAATCCCATGAATTTGTGGTGGTTGAAGTTTCATTCAATCAAGCAATCAATCATCGAAAAGTAGATCAAACTAGATCTTCACTTTTTCTAGATTGTTGGAAAGTGAATTGATTCCCTCCAACAACCATTCCCACCTTCATTTGAATTCAAACTCAACTTGTAGAAGTTGTGGATTACTCCTAGATTCTATATAAAGACTTGAAATCACTTGTACAATACATGGAAGCAATATACATACACTTGTGACCATCATTGTCTTGCTCCTTCGATGCTCTACATCATCTTCTTCGCCAACAGTAATCTTGGAGAGGCTGCTGCTCTCTCTCTAGAGCCTAAAATTGAGTGAAAGATGGCTCATTGGAAAGGTATTAGTGTTTAGTTTATTTGTGTAAATGTGCATAGCATTTGGTTTAGTAGATTGGGAGAAATCTGAGTTTTTCTATCTCGAGGTCAATCTCTGCACATTCCTGAAAAATAGGAAGTACCACCGGTGAATGTCCCATTCATTCCTATAGCATATTTGGATTATTCCTTATACTTTTGTGAATTCTATACACTCAACCTTATGTGTATCTTTCCCATAAAAGGATTTTCTCTAACTGTAATCATGCTGGTGGCTATGGGCATTTGAAGTTCATTGTCTCTTCCATAGATAGTAAGTTTTTTGAGCTAGTCGACCTACAAACCTATCTGTTTTGTATGGACTCATTCTCCTTGATGCTCCAAAGTACATAGTGCATTTCTTTGCCCTTATCGCATGCTTATAAGGTCTATTTGAGTCTCCGTAAGCTCAAGGGCTGGTCTTGTGCCGGTTAGAGCTAGACCAAGATCAGTGACGGCTTGATCGAAACAACTATGCAGCTTGGCAAATCAGAATAGAGGCCTATTTGCAAGGTAGAAATCTTTATGGAATTGTAGAAGGTGATGAAGTTATGCCTATTCCAAGATCTAAAGGAGGACCTACACACGAGGAGACAGATAAGCTCACACTTTGGTGCGCAAGGGATGCTCAAGCAAGGTCGTACATACTAAACTCTATCTCTGACTTTCTATTACCACATATTGAAGGATGCAAGACATCTCAAGAGACTTGGGATGCCCTCGAGACTTTCTTTTCTGCTAGTACCAAAGCAAGAGAGAATCATCTTTGGTACAAGTTCAACCAAATGAAGAAGACACCTAAACAAACCATCACACAGTTTGTTACCAAGGTCAAGGAGGTTGCGGATCAGTTAGCATCCATTGGAGAACTGATTGAAGAAGAGGTCGTCATGAGGCAAATTCTCAATGGCAATCCTTCACGATGGCTTATGATCTCATCATGGATGTGCAAACTCTAGACTTCAACATCTTTCTTGGACAACACTTCAATCAAGAAGCCAACAACAGCATAAAGGAAGGTAACTCTTATCATGGTAATTCAACTAGTGCTCTATATGCAGATAAGAAGGATAAGAAGCAGAAAGGCGAGAAGAAGGAAGAAGATGAAGAAGAGACCTCCGAAGCCAGCTTCACAAGCAAGAGCAAGTGGAAAGGGAAGAAGAAAGGACCAAACCAAGACATAACCAAAGGTTAAAATGTTTAACCTTGTGCCATATGCGATAAGACCAACCACACCACTCAGAAATTGCTGGTTCAATGGGAAGGGCCAGAAAGGAAGTGGAAGAGGTGGATATGGTAGCAATAGAGGCACAAGTGGACACACCTTCAAGAATAACAATAGAAGCTATAATAGAAGGGACTACAACAATTATTCAGAAGATCAACCACATAAAGACTCATTTCTTCTTATGAATCTAAGCCACAAAGAAGGTAAAGAAGATGATCATTTGTTCTACATAGATTTACGATGTTCGAATCATGTTGCAGGCAACATTGCTCTTCTAACTGATTTTGAAAGTCCAAAGTATAGACATGAAGTGCAAATAGGGGATGACACAAAGCACAATGTGGAGAAGATTGGTAATGTCAAAGCTTCCAATGGTAGGACAAACATTCTAAGTAAGGTTCTCTATGTACCCACTATCACTAAAAACCTAATAAGTGTAGGCCAAATAGTTGGAAAAGGCTTGCAAGTTAGGTTCACCCAACATGGATCTTTTGTGGAAGATCCATGTCAAGGCTTAAAAAAGATAGCCCGAGGTGAGAAGCATGGTAGGCTCTTTACTTTTGAAGTAGGAGAAACCAGGAACATAGCTCTATTCAACTTTGGGTCTCAAACCCTAAGTGAGCTTGAAGTGTGGCATAAGAGACTTGCTCATGTGAATGAAAGAACCTTGAAGGATATATGCAGGGATCAAAGTGTTCTAGGACTGTCTAACATATCAAAGCAACACATGATCAATAGGTGTGATGCATATTAGATTGGGAAGGCACAAAGACAACCATTCAACCACAAAGGCTACATCCACAACAATTTATTGGACTTATTACATACACATGTATGAGGACCAAGTCAAGAACCTTCATTGGCAGGATCAAGGTATTATGTCTCATTTATTGACGACCATAGTAGATGGACTATTCTATACTTTCTAGAGTAAGAATGAAGTGTTTGATTGCTTCAAGAAGTATCTTGCACATGTGAAGAATCATACAGGTAGATCACTAAAGAATCTTAGATCTGATGGAGGGGGAGATTACTTCTCCAAAGAGTTTGATGAGTTCTTGCAGGACAAAGGTATCAAAAGGGAAGTGACTACTAGGTACTCTCCTCAACTAAATGGAATTGCAGAGAGGAGAAACAAGACACTCGTTGGATCAGCCCGAACAATGATTGAAGAGAAGACGTTGCCACATTATCTATGGGCAGAAGCTATTTCAACTACTGTGTACCTTTTCAATAAACTACCATCCAAATCACTTCAAGGTATGACTCCTTATGAAGCATGGCATGGAAGAAAACCTAGTCTTGGACATTGCAAGGTTTTTGGTTGTTTAGCTTATGTTCATGTACCATCACAAATAAGAGGTAAGCTAGATGAAAGGGCAACAAAGGAAGTGTTTATTGGATATGATTCAAATCAGATGGGTTACAGGTTCTTCAATCCTTCAACCAAGCAATTCACTACAAGTAGAGATGTTGTGTTTGAAGAACACGGGTCTTGGTATGATGAAGACAAACAAAGGGTAACACTACCATATGATCTTGACTCTGACTCTTATCAATTAGGAAGCAAGCATGATACAGAGATCCAGGATCCAAGAAGTGATACAGACGATGAACAAGATGAAAGGGAAAAGGATTACAAGCTATGGAAGTCAAGAGGCAAAGAAAAGATGCAAGGGGTTGGAGAATGCTCCAAACAAGCACCTACAAGATCAGCAAGAGAGAAGAAACAACCAGAAAGGTATGGATATGATTCCACATTTGTTACGAAGCATTCAATATACTTGGCAAAAGACTCTATTGTAGAGGAACCCTCAACCTATGAAGAGGCAAAGGGAAAACCTAATTGGGAAAAGGCCATTAAAGAAGAGATAGATACATTGAAGGAAATGGACACGTGGGATTTGTTCCAATGTTGCCAAATCAAAAAGTAATTGGTTGCACATGTGTATATAAAGTTAAAAGAAACTCAAATGGATCAGTTTGCAGGTACAAGGCAAGATTAGTTGCCAAAGGATGCTCACAAACTCATGGAATAGACTATGAGGAAACATTCTCACCAATTGCAAAGATGACTACAATCAGGACATTGATAAGTGTAGTTGTTGCACGGAATTGGAGACTCCTCCAACTTGATGTGAAAAATGCATTCTTAAATGGTTGGATAAGTGAAGAGGTATACATGTCACAACCACCAGGTTTTGAAAACCCTAATTATCCATCTTATGTTTGTAGACTTAAGAAAGCATTGTATGGATTGAAACAAGCTCCTAGAGCTTGGAATTAGAGGTTGGTTACATATCTTCAAGATCAAGGGTTCAAAGCTAGTAGCTCAGATCCTTCTCTATTCATCAAAAGGGATCACAATGAGGTTATCTATGTCTATATGTAGATGATATTATTGTGATAGGTGATGATCTAAATGGCATTCAAAGGATCAAGAGACACATGCAAGAGGAGTTCAAAATCAATGACCTAGGTGAGCTCACATATTTCCTAGGTATGCAGATGATATATACAGATGAAGGAATGTATTTGACTCAGAGAAGATACATTCAGGATCTTCTTCTCAAGTTCAAATGGAGAACACTAAACTTGCAGGTACACCTTTGGAGATGAATCATAAACTTAGTGTTTATGAAGGTGAGAAAATTGAAGACATTAAAGAATATCAAAGCTAGGTAGGTAGCTTGATATATGCTACTCATACAAGGGCACACATCTCATATAGTGTGGGAGTGCTTAGTGAGTTCATGCACTCACCAAGAAGACCACACCTGGATGCGGCTACGAGAGTACTTAAGTATCTCAAAAGTACAATCAACGAAGGTATATTCTATCCTTATTCTTCAAATTTTGATATCAAAATCTATTCAGATGCAGATTGGGTAGGAGCTAAGAATGATAGAAAAAGTACATGTGGTTACTTAGCATTTGAAAGTTCGAAGCTAGTGTCATGGAGTTCCAAGAAACCAACAATTGCTTTATCCTCAACTAAGGAGAGTATAGAGGCTTGACCATAGCAACTCAAGAGGCAATATGGTTAAAAGCATTGTATACAGATTTGGGACTTGTGAGTTCCAAACCATACATATTTGGAGATAATGTAAGTTCCATGCATCTAGTGGCAAATCCTATTTTCCATGCGAGAACCAAGCACATAGAAGTCCATTACCACTTCATCAGGGAGAAGTTCATGGAAAAGGAGATTGACATTTCTTTTGTTCCAACTGAAAAGCAAGTAGAAGATATGATGACGAAGGCACTTGATGGAATAAAGCTTTGTAGATTCAAAGCTATGGGAGGTATTCAAACTATCAGATAATGAAGACTCAAGCATACTTTAGCTTGAGGGGGAGTTTTTGGAACATCAAGCTTACACTATGCTTGAGGTGGATTTGATCTACATCAAAGCCCATCGCATCCAAAGAATATCCGTTGGAGAGTTCTTTTCTTATGCTCATTTATTGTATTTTTTGAGAGATTTTTTATGGTTCATTTACCGTTGTAAAAGCCTTGAGCTTTACACATGTAAAGATAGAAAGATAGAGCCCAAATCCCATGAATTTGTAGTGGTTGAAGTTGCATTCAATCAAGCAATCAATCACCTAAAAGTAGATCAAACTAAATCTTCACTTTTCCTAGATTGTAGAAAAGTGATTTGATTCCCTCCAACAACCATTCCCACCTTCATTTGAACTCAAACTCCACTTGTAGAAGTCGTGGGACACTCCTAGAGTCTATATAAAGACTTGAAATCACTTTTACAATACATGAAAGCAATCAACATACACTTGTGACCATCATTGTTTTGCTCCTTCAATTCTCTGCATCATCTTCTTCGCCAACAGTAATCTTGCAGAGGCTGCAGCTCTCTCTCCAGAGCTCCAAATTGAGTGCAAGATGTGTCATTGGAAATATATTTTTAGTGTTTAGTTTTTGCATATACATTTTCATAGAATTTGGTTCAGTAGATTGGGAGAAATCTGAGTTTTTCTGTCTCCGGATCAATCTCTGCATATTCCTGAAAAATAGGAAGTACCACCGGTGAATGTCTCATTCGTTCCCATAGCATATTTTTCTTATTCCTTATACTTTTTTTCATTCTATACACTCAACCTTATTCGTATCACTCCCATAAAAGGATTTTCTCTAATTGTAATCACGCTAGTCGCTATGGGCATTTGAAGTTCATTGTCTCTTCCATAGATAGTAAGTTTTTTCAGCTAATCGACCCGCAAACCTAATTGTTTTGTATCGACTCATTATCCTTGATGCTCCAAAGTACATAGTGCATTTCTTTGCACTTATCGCATGCCTATAAGGTCTATTTGAGTCTCCATAAGCTCAAGGGCTGGTCTTGTGCCAGTTGGCTAGACCAAACTTCGTCGCTTCGAAACACACTTTTCTACCTTCTATAAGCTTCTCCAAGTTTCTTTCAACCATCACTTGACCATTGCAGAACATTTGGTTGTGTTGCTTATGTGCATGTTCCATCTCAAATCAAAGGTAAGTTAGACCCTAAGGCAGAGAAATGCATCTTCATAGATTATGATATAAATAAAAAAGGATACACGTTTTATAATCCATCCAACAAAGGATTTATGGTCAGTAGAGATGTGTTTGATGAGAATGATTCTTGGTTTGAAAGTGAATGCAAGAAGGTCAAATTTCCATATCACTTGGAAGAAGAATTTCCAAGCCTCACCAAGGAGGAACCAAGCACAATTGAAGACATCAAATCAAATGATGAGGACACAATCAACTTGGAAGAGTTCAAAGCATGGAAATCAAAAGGCAAGGACAAGATGAAGAAGTTGGAGGACATATGTGAGTCATCCAACCAAGCTATAAGGAGTTCACAAAGAGAGAGTAAGAAGCCAATCAAATATGGGTATGATACTTCATTAGTCTCTAAGTATTCTATTTATCTTGCTAAGGATTCATCACTTGAAGAACCTTCTTCATATGAAGAAGCAAGTACCAAGCAGAATGGAAAAAAGCTATGGATGAAGAAATAGAAGCACTCCAAGAGAATGACACTTGCGAGCTAGTATCCAAGAAAGGATCAATGAAGGTAATTGGTTCTAGGTGGATTCACAAAATCAGAAGGAACTCAGACCGATCCATAAACAAGTATAAAGCTACACTTGTGGCTAAGATGCCAACCATCAGAGTATTGGTAAGTGTAGCTTCATCTAGAAATTGGAATATGTATCAACTATATGTAAAAAATGCCTTTCTCAATGGCTCGATTTCAAAGGAGGCTTACATGGCTCAACCTCCTGGCTATGAAGACCCAAACAAGTATGAAAATTGAACAAAGCTCTTTTATGGTTTGAAGTAGGCACCTAGGGCATGGAACCATAGGTTAACAACCTATCTTCAAGCCCAAGGATTCATCATGAGCAAGGCAAATTCTTCTCAGTTTGTCAAGAAGAATAGTTCAAAAATGATATATTTATGTGTATATGTTGATGACATCATTCTTATAGGTAGTGATGTTAATGGCATCAAACAAATAAAAAACCAGATGATGCAGGAGTTCTAAAATCAATGCCCTAGGGTTTTTGAAATATTTTCTTGGACTCGAGTTTTTATACACTAACTCTGAAATCTACATCACTCAAAGGAAATATGTGCAGGACATGTTGAAGAAATTCCAATTGGAGAATGCAAAAGTAGCTAGCACCCCTATGGAGGTAAATCATAAATTCAGTGCTCATGAAGGTGAATTTCTTGAAGACATTGTAGGTTATCAAAGCATAGTTGGGAGTCTAAACTATGCAACATTAACAAGGATTGAAATATGTTATGGAGTAAGTGTTCTGAGCCAATTCATGCATAAACCTAGAGCACCTCACTTTGAAGCTGCTAAAAGAATCTTGAAGTATCTCAAAGGTACTCAAACCCAAGGAATTTGCTTTCCATACACATCAGATTTAGATACAAAGTTGTACTCAGATGCCGATTGGGTTGGATGTAAGGATGACAGAAGAAGTGCTTCTAGCTATTTATCTTTTGCAGGTGATAAGCCCTTCTCATGTTCGTCTAAGAAGTAACCAATTGTTGCTCTATCTTCAACAGAGGCTGAATATAGGGGATTAGCAAATGCTACACAATAAGCCATTTGGATTAGATTGCTCTACTCAGATTTGGGACTTCACATTCATTCACCTATGATCTTTGGTGATAACACTATTTCTTTTCATCTTGCAGCCAATCCTATTTATCATGCAAGAACCAAGCATATAGAAGTGCACTATCACTATGTTAGAGAGAAACTCTCGGGAAAAGAGATAAAATTAGCATATGTATCTACAAATATGCAATGTGCTGATTTGTTAACCAAAGCACTTGATGGTTCTAAGCTTTGCAGGTTTAAAACCATGATTGGATAGCAGGATATACAAGAAGATTGATGAAGCAATGCAAGCCAAGATGTTTGGCTTGACGGGGAGTTGTTGGTGCAAATGTCCAAGCCGTCACATTTGGCTTAGCATGGAAGACTATATGTGGAAGCATTTGATAACTGATATGAACCATACCTTGTAATTGTTTGATCATTTACCATTTGTAAAAGGTTTCTACCTTGAGAGAATCTTGTAAAAGCCAAAATCTTGTGGATTTAGGAATAACAATATGCTATGAGTTTTAATGAGAGAATTTCTCCTAGATCAAGGGAATCACTTTTACTTGGAGCCAAGTTTGAATATCAAATTCAAACTTAATTAAAACTTCTTATATAAATGACTTTGAAAATCACGCAGCTATGTCGCCTCATTGAGAGCTCTTCCATTGATCATTTGTAGGACTTACATAGCTTACACCATAGCTTACTCATTCCACCATCATTGAGCATCATACAATGTTAATGATCTTTTATAATTTGTGAGTATTTTTGTTGGTCTGCCTCTTCATTCGACATCTTTGCCAACTTGCCATCACGGGCTACCGTCAAACACACACAAAGACATGATTGTTCGAATCTCGGAGCCGCCGAGCGTCTAATATCTCCTCTTGAGACTCTACCAAGTGAGGTAAGATGCCTCAAATGATGACATGGCCCATAAGTGCCATCTCACTTTCAAAGTTATGCATCCATGATGTGACAATAATCATGTGCTATATAATATTTACTTCATTGAACATCTCTGTCTACTTCTCTACTATGACTGCTTAGAACAGTGAACTTTCTTTGGTCATATCTCCATGATTTCACAGCCATTTTGCATTATCTATATCTTGTTGAAACCAAATTGAATTCTATTTTATGCTACCAAATTTTCAAAGTATTTGGTGCAGCCATCTGGGAGAAATCAACATCGAAGTGATCACTGGTCATCTATTGTTTAGTCCCTAAAAAATCAGGGGTAAGCTTTGGATTGCTAAACTTCTTTCTTAGTGCATAGTTCATCATTTCACATGATTCCACTTGCAATCATTAGCTACCTAAGCTAGTTGAATTCCATGAAAAGGAATCTCATCAATTGTTATTGTAGTGTGAGCATTGAGAAAAAGAACTAAAAGGTGTATATACCAAAATAGACAGTTTTGTGACTCTAGCAATTCATGAAGTAGTTTGTTTTGATTCAATTGTTTCAAGCATCAACTCCAAAGTACATTGGGACTTTCTAGGTGTCATTTGCAAGCTAAAAGGGCCTACTATCAAACTATGAAGTGATTTAGGGTAGGTACAAAGCAGGTTTTAGCACTACCACCTCACTTCCTTGAGGTATCCATCCATCTCTTCTAACAATTTCTATTCGATATTTCTAGAACAGGTAGCTTTAGAATTTTTTTTTGTTGGTAAATACATTGCTCTACCAAAATCACATAGTTTGATATAAGCATGCTCAACTTCAAATTGCAATAGAACGTTGCCTGAATGGAGATTGTTCTGAAAAATAATACAAGTGTGTGAAAAAGATTTTTTTTGCAACAATCCATTTATCAAATTCCAAATGTTTATCTTCACAATTGCCATGTCTCCTTCTATGTCTTTAATGTCTCTGCTTTGTGGTACGTTTAAGTGCTCTTTTTTTATTTTCTCCAATCACATGTCTAATGTACCACTATTCAACAATTTTAAAATGAGACACAGGCTTTTGTCATGATGCCTAGCTAACCCAAGTGGATTGATAATTCCACTATGCGCAATAGATAAAATGGTGGCTTCATTCATGGCTTCGTTCTCTCGTGTCTGTATGTCAATGCCATGTAATTTGAATAACTTTGCCGCAAAACATTTTGTTGAATGAATATTAGTTGGGTTATTCTAACTTTATGGGCCATTCCATATGGTCCTTCCCCCACAAGAGGCACTTTTGAAATCAATAGATTAATATGGGAGCAAGAAAATATTATTCAATGTTTGATCTCCCATATTCACATGTATATCTCTTGTATTTGGATCTTCTATTGGTCTCTCTCCCTCTTTAGTCATGTTGGGTCTCACTCGCTTTCCTCTCTTCATTGCTTGATAATGTGAATCAACAAATTTAACTTTGTCAATGAATCCAGGCATCGTGCTAGTATCCAATGCCAATGACTCTACTACTTTGATGAATTTTCCAAAGATACAAGTGAGATCTTTGGACATTTTCTCATCTAATACTTGTGCTCCTCCTAACACACTACCAAATTTATCTTCAATATTGATAAATGTTGTTCTAGATAATTGTTTAATGAAATCTTTGTAATTGCATATGCCCATTGCTCGGGTGGCTTGATCTTCTCTCATACATGTATGAGCACACAAAATCTTCCAAAAAATTTTGCTCTTGCTTATTTATTTTTTGAGCCATCTGTGCAAATATACAAAATCGATTATCAAGTAAATTTTAATCTGAATTGATATTAAAACCTTAAACACTAATCTAATTCATAAAAGCAATAATAAAAAATATTTCTCATAAATAAAATGATAGATACTTAAATACATTTTAACTACATATATAAATAAATACATCAGTAAGTTTATGGATAGATAAATTAATTGTATGTGTAGAGAAATGATAGAAATATGCATAGGTAGTTAGATAAGTAGGTTTATAATTCAATAGAAAGTACAATTACACTCTTGAAGTGAATCTATGTAACTATTAAGAATGTGAGAGTCAAAGACACAGACATTCACAATAGTTCATATACGCTCACTATACTATGTAAGAGTCTTATCACATGAGTATATATAACTATTGTGATTGTAAGAGTCAAAAAATCACACAATCACAATAGTTTATATACACCTTGTGACCTACACCATAATTATGCTCATAGGAATCTAAGTGACTATTGTGAGAGTAAGATTCAAAGAATCAGACAATCACAATAGTCCCTACGCACTCTTGATAGTATTCAGAGAGTAGGAATCGAGGTGGTGATTCAAACAATCTCAATAGATTTATTGCTAAGTCCTATACTACTGTGAGAGCAAGAATTGATGTAGTGAGTCAGACAATCACAATAGTGGTTTATTTTAAATTTTATGCATCAATGTATACAAGTAAGAAATGCTTTCACGAGTCCATGTATACTATTGATGATTAAAAACCATAAAACTAGTTATATAAATGCAAATCATAGGTAGCTTTCACAATGACCGTTGAGAGTGTGTGGAACATGTCTTTTGGACCATCTGAGTGTTTGTTGGTCTTCTTCCACCACCATCTTTAATGACAGTGAGAGTGCATTGCCAAATTCAAGGAACCCTATGTTTGATGCTGGCACAAGGTGCATTGACATGAACTATCACTAAGTTAGGGAGAGGTTCTCTTCTAGAGACATTATTTTGACCTCTATGCCAACACAAGATAATTATGCAAAGCTTTGGGCTTAATTCATCTTGTGGATTCATCTCTTTCCACGTAGCTTGACACTTCCTTATACTTGGATGTTAGCTCCTTCTTCATATCATCACTCTAAAGGGGGATTTGTTGATATATTTCATTTGTGATGTGCATGAACACACTTAGGACCATTGTGGAACTTTCTTCCCTCTTTAGGAGGTTTTCTTCCCCCAACCTGTTTATATGCCTAGAACCCTAAA
Source organism: Ceratopteris richardii (assembly GCA_020310875.1). NCBI lineage: Eukaryota > Viridiplantae > Streptophyta > Polypodiopsida > Polypodiales > Pteridaceae > Ceratopteris > Ceratopteris richardii. The sequence goes on from CM035440.1 coordinate 90,513,946, forward strand.
CTGTCACTTATATTTGTACATTTAGTTGATAATACATTTTGTATTGCATTGTGCTACAAGCTTTTTCTTCTTCCTTGTGTTGTTCATGTGATTCTATAGACCTCAAGCTCTAGTAGCTAAAAAAAATCTTAGATCCTACCAAGTTTTCTTTTTTATCTCATTATCTTGTTCATCAACACTTCATATATTAATTGTTGATATATTTAGGTAGTGATGTGTGTGAACACACTAGGACCATCGGGGCACTTTTTTCCCTCTTTAGGAGGTTTTTTTCCCGCAATCTTCCATGTGATGTTCGTGTGCTTCTGCAAACATCTAACTCCAACAATTGGTATCAGAGAAGTTGGTTCCTTCATCTAGGGAATCGCCAACACCTCTCCGCTCATAGTCTCAAAATTGCACGAAATTTGTTGTGTATACTTAGGGTTATTAGGAGATCAAAACGGCTTCCCTTTGTGGTGCCGAAATCACGATCTGAGCTCATTTTGACCTCCGAATGCATTACCATAGTGCTTGTCTAGGCTATTTTGTCTTTTTGTGCCAAACATATATACTAGTTTTGGTTTGCTAGTATAAGCATTTCAAAGTTCACTACAAGTCTAACAAAATTCATGAGGGTAGTTTTGTTCAACTTTTTGAGATACAAACAATTTTCTACATTAGGGTATTTTAGTCATCGGCCATGGCTGAAAGTAGTGATGTATTCCATACGTTGGTTGTTGAGGATAAGATGGATGGTACCAGCTACCTATTATGAGCTTATATGATGCATCATGTATTGGTCACAAAAGGTCTTTGGAATATTGTGCAAGGTGTTGAAAAACGTCCTATTACACCTACAAATATAGGTAATGGATATACAAGTACTGAAGGAGATGGTGATGGTGTCGAAGATGGTGATATTCTGAAGATTCATGTTCCTACTGCACTTCCTATTGCACCTACTACAAAGCAAATTCGTTGGGATGGCAGAGATGCTCAAGCACATGCATTGATAGCCTTTTCTTTCAAACATGTCATTATTCCTGATATTCCCTCTTGTAGAATAGCTAAGGATGCTTGGGATGCACTTACCACATTGTACCAGACTAGGAATGAGGCTCGTGTTGCTTACCTTTGAAAGCAGTTGGAGAGTGAGCACATGAATGAAGGTGATTCTATGGACAGTTTTCTAACAAAGATCAAGGATTTGAAGGAACAATTGACTTCTATTGATGAAGTCCTTCGTGATAGTTCACTTGTGCAGACTAATCTAAATGGTTTTCCCGACTCATATCACAGTTTTGTTTCTACTCTTCGTTTGATGATGAAAGGAAATCCAAGTGCCTTAACATTTGAAGAGTTAGTTTCTATTCTATTGCAAGAAGATCAGTCCAAGCAAAACAGGTCTATTATGCATGTTGTAGATCAAGCTTTCTTGGCTAGTTAGAAGGGCAAAGGAAAATGGATCTCTTCTATTAATATGCAAAAATCTACTAATTGTGCACAATCGAAGAAGGAAGAAAAAGATGAGAAAAAATAATAAAAAAAAAGAAATTTTTTTTGCGAATATTGTAAAGCAAATGATCATGTCATTAAGAGTTGTCCAAAATTGGTTACTAAAGAGGCAAAGAATAAAGAGGCCAAAATGGTTGTTGTAGAGGTCTCTACATCAAAAACAAAGTCTACTAATCTTAAGCAAGATGAAGAATGGGCATTTACTACTGTTTGCAGTTTTGAACCATCTACTCATGAGCACTACATGTTTGCAGTAGACTTAGATGTTTGGTAATTTGATAGTGGAGCGACCAAACATATTACCTCACAGCATAGTTTCTTCTCTTCACTCGAGCCTGCCCCTATAGGGAATACTGTTACATGTGCGAACAACTCATCTTATCCTGTTATGGCAGTTGGTAAGATCAATCTCAATACTACTAATGGTAGTTCTTTTACATTGTCAGATGCTTTATGTGTGTGACGCATCAAGAAGAATATGTTATCAGTTTTGGCCTTAGCCAAGATTGGTTTGGTTGTGAAATTTATTGATGATAGATGTACAGTTCACAATCTATCAAATAACGACATGCTTATTGCTTCTGGCATTTTATCTCGTGGGTTGTAGAAGCTCATAGATTATGAAAAATCTATGAATGATTCAGCATGTGTAGTACATGATTCTCATGCTATGTCAGATGCAAAGCTTTGGCATGCACACTTTGGTCATTTGAATTTCGCTAGTTTGCTACGCCTACAGAAATCTGAAATGGTAACCTCTTTGCCCAAACTTGAGGCACTAGGTAAACATGTTTGTGAAGGTTGTATTTTGGGTAAAATGCAGTGTTCATCCTTCCTAAAAAATGGTTCAGTTTGGGCCACTCAGAAATTGCAGCTTGCACATAATGATGTCTATGGTCATATGTAGATATCTTCTTTTAGAAACTATCTTTACTTTGTGACTTTCATTGATGATTTTTCCAGGCATGTGTTGGTAGTAGCGAGAGGCACACACGATGAGGAAGTATGTGAAGGTGGATTACAACGAAGTAGTGGGGAGCCAAGCAGATTATTTTTTCAAAGAATTATGTTTTTTACTACTTTTTCAAAAACCCTCAATAGTGATTTTCATCACTCTTGTACCATATGTAACATAGAACAACCGCTCTTGTAATTAGTAGCTCCATTTTGTGCAAGCCGAGGAGTTCTCGAGCTTGAGGAGCTTAGATAAAACAAGCGTACCAATTTTGGTTTTTTTTAGACCTCGTTTAGACCTTCAAATAGCACCTAGAAGCTATTTTTTAACTATGCCGGACACTAGATGTGAAATCGGCCAAAGCTAGTCAAAAAACTATAAATAGAGGTAGAGAGCTCATTTTTTAGGGCGATAATATTGGCTAGTGTGATCTTAGAGATATCTTGAGCTTGTAAGAGTGTTCTTGAGTAATAGAATCTACTTTCAACCTTCCATTGTGTCTTGCTTGTCTCTTCCTTGTGTGTGTGTGTGCATCTCTAGGCTTCTCACCTTCACTCTCACTACATCTCGTGTTCACGATCTTCATATCACTCCTATCTCTTCCATGGATTGACATTAAGGAGGTGGAGCTTCTTAACGTGGTACTTTCCATTGTACTAGAGCAACACCAAATTTGGCATCGTTGTTGGGGATCGAGTCTAGAATGAATGTGTGATGGTAAGAGTATAGCAAGAAGTGGCATTGGAAAGTAAAAATTTCAGTTTTTGTTGTTGTTTTTAATTAGTTTTTTGTGTTTTTTATCTCCCATAAACTCCTTCTTCACCATCGCATCATCTTCTTCCACTCCGAAAAAATCAAAAAATTCAGCATATCCACCTATCCTCCTCATTTCCCCTCATTTGTGCATGCGAGAGAGAGAGAGAGCTTTTGTGCTTGTATGTGCAAGTGTTTTCTTGAGTTTTCTTGCAGGTACAGTCCTCTAGAGCAGCAGGAAAGCTTCCAAAAGGTGAGAAATCCCCTTTCTGTCAGAATTTGTCGTAGGTGTCAGACCATCACAATGGTGTACCAAAGTCGTAATTTTTGGTAAGCGAGTACATGACGCTGTAGGCGACACTTGTGCACACACGAATCAAAAAAATCCACAACTGCATTTGCAAAATCATCATTTTGGTGGACCATCACGACAGGCTCATGCATCATGATTGTGTCACACCATTGTGATTGGCTCATGCCATCGGGATGGCTCAGCTAGACCATCGTGACGGTCTCACACCATCGCGACGGTCTCACACCATCACGAAGGTTCACTTGAACCATTGCGATGGTCACAGACCATCGCGATGATCCCGTCGACCCCATGCCATCGCGAGAGGCCCATGCCATCATGACGATTCACTTGCCATGTGTCAAGATAGACCATCACAAATAATACAAAGTACACCATCATGACACTTCAAATTCCGAACATCACAATTGGCTCAAGCCATCGTGCCTCGTGACCATCACGATGGGCTCACACCATCGTGATGGTTGTGTTGACCATTGACCATCGCGACGGGCTCATGCCATCATGATTTCTCGCAAGTTAGACCATCGTGACGCTTCACCTTAGCCATCACGATGCTTCGCACACTCAGACCATCGCGATTGCACCACACCATTCCGATGGTTCAACTGGACCATCGCGACAATCCCAGACCATTGCGATTATCTGAGACCATCTCGATTGTCCACCCAAAATGCCAAAATTAGGGTCCAATTTTTTGGGCAAATTCGAGGCTATTTTGAGTAAATTTTTGGGTGATTAAGGTTATTGGAGACCCCTTAGCTCAAAATTGAAGAAAAACTTGTTTGTCAATTTTTACCCCCGAGGGCCTGAATGCTCATATCTTTGTCATTCAAAGTCTGTTTTTTGAGCTTTATAGCTCATTACAAAGCTCTTTATGAGTACTACGTGTTGATTTTTAGATAAGAAAATTTGAGGTTGACACATTTGTGGGACTAGAAAAGAAAGGTGACATTTGGGAAAATTTTGGGCCAAAAGGACAAGGGACCCTTAAAGGTGTATATATCAAAGTGCTTCATCATTAATTTAAGAAGTGGTCTAAACATTGAATTTTGTTAGGTATAGCAAGAGCTATCCAAGGTTAGTCAAAGCAAGGCAGTGAAGAATGCAAGACTTGGGAAGTGCGACTTCTTGGGAAATAGAGCAATCAAAGAAGCTGACTTGAGGTTGGAAGAATACTCAAGCCCCTCAAAAACTCAATGATCATTTCATATTCTTGGATAGAATTGAGCATGATAATTTCGGATTCTTCATTTCTTTGAAGTGAATGCTCAAGTTCTTCCAAAAATATCGAACTACGTTGCAAATAGATTACATTTTCAATCTTCTCATCCATCAACATGATTCCTAAACTTTATAGTGTTTTTCATGTATTTTTCCTAATCTATTTGAAATATTTTCTTTTTATAAACAAACAAACTTGAAGACAGATGAATATAAAAAAAAAACTATGAAAAGTATTTACGCAATCATCCAAGTCCTCAAGCCAACCTCCATCATTGTCTTGATCAATAGTGGATCCTAGCAGAAATTTTGCTCAACAGGAGCCCCATATTCTCCCACCTGTGTACAATCCTAGACAAAAAAGTGGAATTCCTCAAAAACTTCTTCAATCATCATGGGTACAAAGTCACATGCTCTAAGGAGAGCTTCACAGCCATTATCCACATTCCTCATCCTCCATCGATGGTCCTTCTCTATAGGCCATCTATATTGGTCATACAACTTCTTAGAGATCACGTCTATCTTTGACCTTGAGTCAATCAAGGCAAAAGCAAAACATGAATCTCTATCATTTCCTAATTTTACTTTCATTTTTGGCATCCCTCTTGCACAAAAGTTCCTAGTATGCTGATCACTTTTAGATCTTCTTGTCTCATCATCGCATATAATTGGTCTTAAAGAATTCCTATTTGCTTGACATCTTACAAAATCATCAGCTTCATCATCAGATGAGTCACTCAAGGCTATTGCTTCATTCATCACTTGAGTATCTTTAGACGCCTCTCCCATTCCTACATCTTTAGGTAACAGAAATCTTTTCCTCTTTATCGATCTTATGAAGCTATCCTTGAACGCAAGCTTTGGAATGGAGAAAACATGTTCCAAGGAAACGCTCACTTAGCTCATCAATAAAATTTCATTTACTCAAACGTATTACCACTTGAATGTACAAAGATATGTAACCCATTAGGGAAATAGGTGTATATACAAGCTGGGGGAAAAAACATCCTAAAGTGTGAAAAAAGTGCCTTGGTGGTCCTAGTGTGTTCGTACACATCACTACCTAAATATATCAATGGATCCCCCCTAGGAGTGATGCGGTGAACAAGGAGCTGGCACTGATGTATAAGGAAGTGCCAAGCTATGTGGAATCAATCCACAAAAGGAATTAAGCCCAAAGCTTTGTAGAAAGCTTCAAAATTCTCCCTCGACAGAGCATTTGTGAAAAGGTCTACAATGTTCTCCTGCATGGGCACATATGCCAAGCTGATCTCTCTAGCAGAGAACCTCTCCCTTACATGATGATAATGCACCTCAATGTGCTTATCCCGAGCATGGAACATAGGGTTTCTCACAACCACAATGCACTCTAACTATTAATGAAGATGGTGGTGGAAAAAGACTCACCAACACCCAAATTAGTCATAAGGCATCTAAGCCACACACACTCAACAGTCACTGTGAAAGCTTCACTATACTCAGCCTCATGACTAGAAGTGGCCATAGTAGGCTGCTTCTTGCTCAACCAAGATATACATGAGCTACCAAGCATGAAGCAAAATCCACTAGTGGACACATGAGTGTCAAGCAACCAGCCTAGTCAGAGTCAAAAAAAGCATGCAAATATGGTGGTAGTGATCCCCCCCTGGGATAAACCAATCCAAGTAGCCTAGTACTACTCGAGTAGAAAAAGGTGCACTTAACCACCTGCCAATGCTTGACACCTAGGCAATGCATAAACCTACTAAGATATGAGATACCAAAGTTAACATCTAGCCGAGTAATGGATAAGTAAATCAAGCATTGAAGAACTTGCTGATAGAGAACAACATCAGATTCATCTCTAGCATCCTAAGGACTTAATCGTAAACCTATCTCCATAGGAGTGGTAATAGGTTTTTAGTCTTCAAGGCTAAAATGCTCCAATACTGTGTCAATATATTTCATTAGACACAAAGCTATTATGCCATTAACTTGCGTAAATGGAATGCCCAAATAATGACGCAAATGCCCCAAATGAGACATCTCAAATGAGGCATGCAAATCAGCCTTGAAATCAGCAATATGCTTCTGGCATGAGGATTAGTGACCATCATGTCATCAACATACAGAACAATGATCAGAAGCACATCATTTGCATGCTTAACATATAAGGTGCTCTCAATTGGACTATTGTGAAAACCATGTGCAATGAGATAGGCATCATCTTTTCATACCAAGCATGTGGTGCTTGCTTTAAACCATATAATGCCTTCTTCAACCTTCACACTTGGTTCTCATGCTCAAGTTCTACACAAAACCATGGGGTTGAAAAACATACACTTCTTCATGCAAGTCACTATTGAGAAATGCAGTTTTAATGTCCAACTAATGTACATTCCAACCACGATGAGTTGTAAGTGCACTGATACTATGAAAAGTAGTCATTTGGCATGTAAGTGCAAAGGTCTCATCAAAATCAATGCCTCTTTCCTATGCATAACCCTTTGCAACAAGCTTAGCCTTATACCTATCAACTATTCCATGAGGCTTATGCTTTAGCTTGTATACCCACTTAGTGTCAATGGCTTTCTTGCTAGGAGGAAAGTCACATAAAGACTAGGTACCATTCTTCATTATAACATCCTATTCAGATTGCATAGCAGGAATTCAATTTTTAGAATTTTGTGCTTCATCAGACGAAACATGCTCATTCTCCTCATAGTGACTAGAGGTAGCCATACAATAACAATCTAATGCAAAAGAGGCACTATGAGAGCCTAAACAAGTACAATATGATAGATGTGCATCTGATTTGCTATCATACAAAGTCTACACCTGCCATTTCGACATAGTTTTTGCTTCCTCAATATCAGCTCTCTCATCAACAAGATTGGATCTACATAGCTAGTGCTAGGGTGAGGAGAAGTAGAGTCTTGATAACCCATAGAATAGACCTTGCTATGTATATCAGCCATCTCTTTGGACATAGATTCTTGCATTCTCATAATGTTCAATATCTTCTTGCCATGGATTTCTAACTACAACTCCACTGATGTGTGAATATGGATGCAACATTACCTAGAGCTGATGTCGCAAACACATTCGGGATCGCTATAATAGTTGTATCCCTAGGTGTTAATGGAGCTGTCTGCACATGTCTATCATACAATACAACCTCTCATTGCCTCATCTAGGCAATTTTCTCTAGTTCTTTCCTAACCTTAGCCTAATCTTGAGTCAATCCAGACCTTTTTCCAATCTCCTCAATCCTTCTCTCAATTAAGTCCTTTCTTGAGGACTTAAAATCTTAAGAAAGAAAATTACTAGATCAGGATTTAGTGAGTCCAAGTCAACCTGAAAAAGTTCCCATAAAAGTGACTCCAAACTCATCTAAGACTAAATAGTAGGTTGCCCTCATACCATTCTAGGTCTTCCTAACCTTGAGTGTAATCACAATTAATAGTTTAATCTAAACTTTCTTATGAACTATGCCAATCCATCATCTAGCTCATATATAAGACTTTCTTGGTAGTAAAATGCAATCTTTACATTCCACCAACCAAGAAGTCTTTGGTTTGTCATGCATTTCCTTTGGACTTAGCTCTACTAGAGGAGCATTTGTTGGCACTACTGCAAACTCTAAAATTTTCTCCTCCCTTTAGTTTGTCAGATGAATACAAAAAGCATTCCTTTTGCAATTCAGATAATCCCTAAGTACCCATTCTCCTAATTGATGCTCACATATCATCATCATGATGTAACACCAGCTAAGATTTTGGTACCCCAATATATTAGACATATATGTATCTCCTAGAAAACCTAAAGAGAAGATTTATAACTCTACTCCCAGTCTTACTAATGTCAACATAACTAGATCATCTTATCTGGTCAAGGACCATCATTGGAAATAAACATAAGTGCTTCTCTCTAAAGTCTCCATGTGAGACTCAATCTAACCACCATGATTAACCGATCTCCCTATTGCCTTAGAGAGAAGAGTGCCACTCATATCCAAACAATTTAGAAGTGAGAAAAGAGCTCTCTCTCTCTAATCTCATCCAAGGACAAGAGCTCTATTAGTAGAATCTATTCCACTTTCCCTTTCCCTTTGAAAGAGATTCTGTTGAATTCATTTGCTCTACTCATCCATAATAAAGAACATGTATATAAGTTGTCCATACTTTTCCTTCCAAAATAGTGGAGAATCAAACTCCCATGTGAATCAAAATTACATTGAAAAGTGGAGTAAATGAATTCCTTTGAAAAGATAGACTAAGAGATGTTTTTCAAACACCTCTATTCTTCTCCTATGAAGAAATCATATTTTCCTTTTCTTTTTCTCTTTCAAAGAACAGGAGCTAAAGTGAGATCTCTAAGCTAGATTCACTAAAGTGAGATCTCTAAGCTAGACTAAGATCACTCCTAGATCTCTAAGCTGATTTCCTCTTTCTCCTTTCCTTAAAAGAGAAACGCATGAATTCATTTACTCCTTTCTTCCATAACTAATGCATAATCCCTCATTACATAAATGTGTATGAAGATGGAGAACAAATATCCCCTAACTAATGAATGTGTATGAAGTGAAGAGTGGAGAAAATAAAGTCCTTAGGGTCAAAACCCTCTATGAAAATGTTCAGCATTGATATGACATGATACCATAAGCATATGTGTATCCATACTAAAGAGCTACCTTTGCCAACCATCCACTATGAATGGATCTATATGATCCAATCAATCTAATGGAATTATCCTTCCTGAAAATAAAAAAATGAGTATGTGATACCAATGGTGATAAAATCACGTATCACAATCTTTACTAGAAGAATAAATCTTCCCTAAACTTTGAAGGATAGCTCCCAATCCTAAACGTATGTCTACTAAGATCTCTCTTCTAATCTAGTGAGATATGCCCCCATGAATGATGAGTCCATTTCTCCTTGGCCATAGAAGAAGAGTGCTCAAAGGGAAGTCCATTCCACCATCCCATACCAATAGAACCTTCTTCCAATTCATGGTGTCATACCTACACTAAATGTAATATATATTCCATCATATGTGTAATGGAATATCTAGGTGGACCCTAATGAATCGAATGTCCCCGAACTAGTTAGTTTGATTTTAATCAACATGTAACAATGGATATCCCTCTCTTACTCCAAACTAACTTGTTCGTAGGTACGAAGACAAGGTCTAAGTACCTTTATATAGATCTCGACATATAGGATTGCTTGTGCACATTCCTAGTGGTGAAGATATATCTCCTTCCCCTTAGCAATCCTATAGTTGCCTTATCTATAATGCTTTGATGGTCCTAAGTCCATCAAGTACATGCATACAAGCATGCTAACACCTTATTGATGTTTGGAGAGAAGACATGTTACCATGCCATAACATTCTTACCTAAAGGTAAGTGCATATATAACGCCATGACGAGGGAAAAATTTTAAAAGCATTTTCGCAAGGATATGGAGTCCCAAATCACTTTAACCAAAACTTGAGTATAAGGCCTTGAGGGCCTATGACATATAGGACATCCAATATAACATAGGGCTTGGAAAGCTCATGACATTTATGCCATATACTTATACATGGAATCCATAACCCGGAAAAACATTAAAACAAATGCTAGAAACAATCTCTTTGTTGCATAACCAGGTAGTTCTTGCAACCATCTTTCTTGCAAACAATCAAAAAGTGTACTCCTAGCAAGTTGATCCATACTTTTAGAACTAAAAAAATTATCAACTTTGATGTATGCATTTCAATCCATGCATGTACATATAGAATAACATAAAATAAAATGTCTAAAGATATAAGCCATACGTCCCTGAATGGTTTGATATTGGCTTTGGTGAGCTTTGAGACCTTTTTGATGAGCTTCATGACCTCTGCACCTTCCTCTCAAGTCCTAAGATAAACTTTGAAGTGTCCGAAAACATTGGATTACTTCCCAAAACATCAAGCATGGTCAATTTATTACGAAAATAAAGAAAATTTACCCAAAAATGCATATGTAATCCCTCTTTAGACGTGCAATAACTTTTTTGGGACCTAAACATAATCATAAAATAAAATATACATAATGTGCAAGTGTCTCAAAGTGAAATTTCTTCAATCATCTTCCTAGTTTGTAAGAGATGGCTCCTAGAAGGTAGTTGCTAAAAACTATTTAGACTTTGTAGACCTACACAGACCTACAAACATATATAATCTCCAAAACATTCTTTTAATAAAAAAATTAAAACTTTATCTTGTGCTCTTCAAAATGAGCCATAGCACATCCAATTTTGAGATTTCTAGCTCAAGATATGGCCTCTCCAAGTGTGACATGCCAAACTAGTGGATTGGTGGAGGGTCTGGAAAAAGTGCGGAAATGTGATTTTTGGAGTGCCCAAATTATTCTTTCATCTAGCAAATCCTAATATTCTCTCCATAATCTTAGAGAGAAACATATGAACATGCCTGGGCTTATTTTCACCTTACCAAATCCTCCCTTCGTGCATGCTAATTTTCTCCCCAAAAGAGGCTTAAACCAAGATTCTTATTCTCATGCAAAAAGTTAAATTGGAGATTTTAGCAAGCTTCTAATCCACTCCTAATGTGGATTCTTCTTCAATTTTCTGATTCCCTATGGTAATATATATACCATACTCCATGTACATATACATTATTCCACGGGAATCCTCTTAACTGGTCTCTTTTCTTACTCCCAAAAGTGGAGTTTGGCAAACATTTGCATCTGAATTTTTTTCCAAAAAGTGTGGAAAGGGGGATTTTGAGGAAGTAAAATTCCTCCTTAACTTATCCTTTTAATGAATATAATGATTCCATGCATAGCCCATATAACATACTCTCAATATATATTCTTTTTCCCATCCATCCATAGCTAATGCACCTTTTTTTCCCTCTCTCAATGGGAATTTATTAAATTCAGGTGCTGAAATTTTTCTCAAAGAGTGATGAAAGTGGGTATTGTGAAGCTTCAAATGCCCATGATACTGAGCTAATTTTTTTATTTCTTGATTCTAAATGGAAAACCATACATTACACTATATACATGCATGGGTTTTCCCAACAATATATAGACAATCCCTCTTCATTTTCCTTTCCCAAAATGGCTACTTATCCAAATTAGCACCTGTAGATTTATGTGAAAATCAAGTGAGGGCTATTTTAAAGATACCTACAAGTTATGCTTTTTTTTTAATTTGAGGCATTCCTTGACTTAGGAGGAGAGTATATATCCCATACTCTCCATACATATGATTTCCCTCAAAGGGCTTGACCCCAAACCTTTCATTCGTTCCCTCAAAGTCAAACCCATTCAAAATTGAAATGGTAATACTTGTGATTAACATGAAGCTCCATACTTTTTGTTTAGAGGAGGATAACACAACAACGGTGCTTTTGTGGTACCTGTGGGTTATAGGCCCACTCATGTTCATCCAAGTCGTCCTCTTTGTCTCCAATTGCTCTCCTTGGCAATAATCAAAAGTTTCCCCTGAGTGTTGTATCTTGTCTTTTTGACATAGTCATCTTCTGCTAAAGAGAAGGGTCTAGGCTCCTTTTTCCCTTCGTCCAAATTAGATACCTTCTTTCTTCTTCTTGTTTGATTTAGTTGACAAAATTTTCCCATCTCATTGACTAAGTGTGATACTTTATAGATTGGCGTGTGTTATTAGTCATCAACCGGCATAGCTCACATGGAAAAGCTCATGTATAGGATCCTCATGGTTATGGGTTGGAAACCTTCTAGGCATAGCTAGATTGCGTGAGTTGAACCTCATGCTCTGATAAGAGTATAACATTTTGCTCAGGTTAATGGATCCTCAAATGAGCTTGTGCGACTCTCACTAACCACACACACACAGAGGGAGTTTTGTTCTTCTGCCTTGACACATCCATAGCACGTGACACCCTTTCATGAGTCTCCTTTTTATGTGGCACATGAGACCCTTTCATGAGTCTTCTCTCAAATCTCTACTCTTTCTTGCCTTGTGAGGCTATATTCTAAGGCCTTGTGAAGTGGCAAGATATAATGGTGGCGTCCATTGAAGGATTAATTCATAGCCATTCCCATATGATGTGACAACATTTCTTCCGGTAGTCCATGGAACTAGGCTAGGTCTTCAAATATATCCAAATATTGAGTCACATTTAATCTTGAAAATTTCCCTTTATCTCTTAGCATGGCTTGGACCACTCGATCCACCTATTTCTCTATCATCAACTCATTGAACACTTCCTCCATCTCTTTTCTCTAGTTTGACCTAGTGTGTAGGACAATATGTAGGGTAATTGTCTCGATTATTTCTCTTAGTTCAAAATAGAGCTCAGAGAAAAGACTAGGTGGGGTCACAAGCCAAGAGGTGGAGGTGGGTCTAAAAGCTCTCTTAGATCAACTACCTACACCAAAATATCTTCTAGAATTTGATTTCTTTATGTGATGACTTAGGCTTGATTCTCTAGATTTTTTTATTATCTTGATTTGATCTTCTCTCTTCTTTTGATCTTCATTTTCTCTCTTAACTCAATTTTTTGTGCTTGAGTTTTTTCTTGAATTAATTTCTCTTAATTTTCTTTTTGGTTGTTTTAGTTCTCTTTCTTTTTAATTTCAAGATTTTAATGTGTTTTTGCGTTTTTTTATTTTTCTTCTTTTTTATGATATTTTAATGTTTTTGTTCTTTTTATGTAAACTATGAAAGTAGTAGTCCTTATCTAAGCAACAATAGAAAAGTGCTCAAGCACATGATCTAAACTAATGCAAGATGTGAATGAGCAGACTCAGAGAGATAAAATCAATTCTTCTCTTTATGTGTGTGAAACAATGTAGATATTCGAAGAACTTAAAATGTGAATACCTAGAAATCTGATTAGAAGACGAGGTTTCTTTCTCTCTTTTGAAGGAGTGGGTGGCAAGTCGAGGATCCCCAATCACCAGGGCAACCACCTCGCTTCACGTCGGGTTAGCTATCCAGAAGAAGGAGAAGAGGTTGAGGATCAATGGTGTAGGGTTGGATCAGACCCCGTAGGTGTATGAGTGTGTGTCATCCCTCTCCGGCGAGCAACATCTACATGTTGGGCAACTCGCCTGATGGTTGGTCTTCAAACATGATAGGCCCATGCTTCGAAAGGAAAAACACTTGGCCGCGAGGGATGGGGATGAGCCGTAGACGTGATGGTGGATGCACGTGAACATGGAATGAAAATATAAAAACACCGAACTCAAGAGTGCTAGATAAAAGGACTATACTCGATGATTTTGAAAGGATCGATCAAAATACAAATGAATGTCACAATGTGACTATGGATAATACAACTCACATAATGAGATATTCACATACAGTGTGGATTAGGTAACAAAAGCTGCAATGATCTTTTGAGCCTCAGTGTGGAAAAGACGCTTCTTCACTTCTTTCTTCGATCTTCGTTCTTTGAAACTTTACTTGAAAAACTCCAAATGCTTTTATTCACTTCATGTAATGTCTAAAAAATCCAATGGGGTGCAAATACATTTAGTACAATTTGAATGTCATAAAAACACACTCGCAAAAAATTTCTCCTTTGAAATGAACAGTTTGTCTTTTTATTTTTCATATTTACATAATTCTTTTTAATCTATTTTTTTTGTTTCTTATATCTAGGTTTATTTTTAATTATAATTATGTACATATTTTATTTTTTCTTTTTAATTAAATCCTATATTAATTTTTAATTCCATTTCTTTGATTTTAATTATTTATTTCATTTACATCAATGCCTAAAACTAGGTTTTAATTATACTTTACATATGTAAATAATTTGTTCATTTCCTTTTCTTTTTCTAAGTTAGTAATTAGTCCAATTAATTAATAATGCAATTAAAATACAACAAAAACAAACAAAATAAAACAATCGAACATCTCTCTCTCTCTTTATTTCCTTCGTTATTCTCTGCACATTCCAAGGATCTCTCGCTCTCTTTCTATTTCTAGATCACTCTCTCTCTCATTCATTCGTATAGTTTTTTGGATAGCATGTATAGATAACTACTTTTCTTTCTTCCATATATGTATAGGTCCTTCTTTCTTCCATAGATGTTCAAGTCACTCTAGAAAAAACCTTCATGACTATTGCTCCCCTTGCAGCCCATTGCGGCTCTTTTATTTCCTCTATTTCTTTATTTGAACATGCTTTTAGTATTGCAACTGGTGCTCACTTAACGCCCTTCTCGTTGTAGACTTGGGAGACATGAAAAATGTCCCTCACTTTTTTAATGCCCTCTTGAGTCCCTTGGACTTATTCCAAATCAAATAGTACTGCCGTCAGACCTCCACCAAACTTTCTTGCTTTGCTCAAATTCTTTCTTCATGTTCTCTTTAAATTCTCTATAACTACACAATGTACAAACTACAAGTCTCTCTCTCTCTCTCTCTCTCTCTCTCTCTCTCTCTCTCTCTCTCTCTCTCTCTCTCTCTCTATCTTCATCTCTGCATCACCCCTGATTTAAGACAAGCTTCTTTCTTTCTGTCTCTGTCTCTCATTTTCCATCACCTCCGTTTGTGAATTCTGTAGCGTCATAGTTGCCTTCTCTCTCTCTCTCTCTCTCTCTCTCTCTCTCTCTCTCTCTCTCTCTCTCTCTCTCTCTCTCTCTCTCTCTCTCTCTCTCTCTCTCTCGCGTTCCTACTATTGGCATGAGTGGCGACTTCCCTCTGTGTTTCTCCCCCTCTCTCTCTCTCTCTCTCCCCTTCTCATAAGTCTTAAACACTTATTAATCGAAAGGAGAAATTGTTTTTACTTTCAAAGAAAAATAGAGATGGAGGGAGGGAAGAGAGATG
Source organism: Ceratopteris richardii (assembly GCA_020310875.1). NCBI lineage: Eukaryota > Viridiplantae > Streptophyta > Polypodiopsida > Polypodiales > Pteridaceae > Ceratopteris > Ceratopteris richardii. Next base: position 90,529,487 of record CM035440.1, read on the forward strand.
GTGACCTCATTCTCTCTCTCCCTTTCTCTCTGAACCTCTGTCTCTCTGCAGACATGGAGTACAAGAAGAAAAAAGATCACCTAAAACATTTGATGGGGAGACCACAATGAGGAATGAAGCTCCATTTTATAGAATTCAAAGATCCCACTTCCCAATTTAGAAGTTTTTCTCTTCACATGACATATGTCAGTTCTTCTTGTCTACTTTTCTAGTCTCTCTAGATCTTTTAAGATCGTCCAATTTTCATTATAATCTGAAAGATCATCTTTTTATCTCTTTCCAATTTTGGAAAATTCTATTCTTTCTTTTCTAATTTCTATTTTTCTTTTTATTTTCTATTCCTTCTTTTATATTTTTATTTATTTTTATTTTTTTACTAAGGTTTCTTTTCTTTTCACATCTATGTACAAATGTAATGAAATTAACCGGTTAGAGTTAGGAAAAATTAAAATCTCACGGTCCCAACCTAGGGTTTTTATTAGGACAAAATTAGGGTTTTTTTTACTAGGGTTAATGCTCATTAAATAATGAGTTTATATACACTATGGGTTTAAAACCCTAGGGTTCCTAAGGATTTAAGTTAGGTTTTCCAAGGAGTAAAAAGCTAGTTTTCAAGGTTTCTGAGCAAGGGTTTTAAGGGTCTAGACTAGGTTAATGAACTTTATACAAATATACAAGTCTAATGTACAAAAGATGAAATATTTTCTCATCACATAAATAATCAAATCAATCAAATACTTGAAGAGTTTATAATTCTTTTCATCTTTTGCAGTCAAAATATCATATCATGGTAAAAAAAAAAACAAAGAAACAAAGTTTGAAAAAAATTCTTGACACACAATCCCTAAGGGATTTCTTCTCCACAGCATCATGTATTTTTCACAAAAGGAATATGGAATATTGCAAACCTATTGCCACTCCTATGGAAATAGGTTTGTGGTCTAGTCTTCATGCTACTCGAAATGCATTTAATGTTGTTCTCTATCAATAGGTTGTTAGATGCATGATTTACCTATGATTGATATTTAGAGCTATCTCTTTGATAAGCACATTTATGCATTGCCTAGGTGTCAAACATTGACAAGTAATTAAGCGCGTCGTTTTCTATGTAAGTGGTGCCCAAGTACTTGGATTGTTTTATCCCGAGGGGGGATCACTACCCCCAAATTTACATGCTTTTCTAACTCTCATTGGGCTAGTTCCTATGACACTCATATTTACACCACCATTTTTGCTTCATGCTTGGTAGTTCATGCATATCTTGGTTGAGCAAGGAGTAGCCTAATGTGGCCACTTCTAGTTGTGAGGGTGAGTATAGGGTAGCTTTGATAGTGCCTGCTAAGTGGGTGTGGCTTAGATGCCTGTTGGCTCGTTTGGGTGTTGGTCAGTCTTCTATCACCACCATCTTCACTCACATTTAGAGAGCATTGGCAGTTGCAAGGAATCTTGTGTTCCATGCTTGCACTCAGCACATTGAGGTGCACTATCATTATGTCATGGAGAGGTTCTCTGCTAGAGAAATCAATTTGGCATATGTGCCCACACAAGAGAATGTTGCACACCTTTTCACAAAGTCTCTATGTAGTGATAAGTTTGAAGCTTTTTGCAATGCATTTAACTTACTTCCTTTTGTGGATTCATTCCACATATCTTGGCACTTCCTTATACATAAGTGCAAGCTCCTTGTTCACTACATCACTCTAAGGGAGGACTTGTTGATATATTTTGGTAGTGATGTGTGAAAACACACTTAGGACCATAGGGAACTCTATAGATTCCATTACAATTGATTTTATTGAATTATTATATTTTTTATTATTATCCATATGTGTTGCAACCCATTTGCAATTTTTTGCTTTCCTCATCCATTGTAAAAGATTTTCCACTTTGGAGTATGTAAGAAAAATCTTCTCTCTCTTCTTTATAGGTATGATAAAAAACTTGTACATCTACATCAATAAGGTATACTATAACGTTAATGAAGTGTGAGGTGTCCATTGGACAGTCACTTCTGCATCATCTAGAGAGGCGTTTCGTATGTTCTTATTGTGTCTTTTACATGGGGCCATCTTCGGTGCACAAAGTGAAATGGTGGTAGGTTTCCAAGTGGGGAGAGGTACGAAACACATTCTAGAGTGAGGATCAAGAGTGGAAATTTTTTCTTGTCCCTTGGAATCAGAATGATCACAAAGTCCAACACAAAAATAATAGCTTTCATTCTACTTGCGCATGTTCCAATATTCCCAAGAGGGTGACTTTGTTGTGGTCGGCTAACATGACACTAAAGTAATCCATTTTGGTGGGATTTACATTCAGCATAGACATGATTTATTAGGTATGAAATTGATTCTTGATCCTACATCTATAATGAAAGTAATGAAAGTAGTACCCTTGATACTTACATTCAGCCTAGGGCTCATATAATGTTCTGGACACGGAAGTGTTCATCAAGAAGGCCCACATGGGTAAAAAGTGAGAGACATGCCCATCATGATCTATAAAGGTGGGCCCATATTATTAATGATGGAAAGAGCCTCAGTTCTAAATGTAGGGTTCATGGTTAACAGTCATATAGGGACACTTATTGGAATGGATTTTGGGAAGTTGCAAAGTAAAGGAGGAGTGTCCACCTACATTATCACCTTGGAATTTTTCTCGTTCCTCCTTGGTGTCCATATAAGCTTCATCATTTTCATGCTTAAGAGAACTTTCACCTTTGTTTGCTCTTTCGTTTGTGAGATTGTAGTTGCTTCCCTATGCAAGATAGTTGGGTTAACATTGATGTGCCTTGATCTTCATGCTTTTCGGTTCTCATCTTTTCTACTGATTGTGAATGAGCTATATTTTTCTTTTCTAACTCTTTTTCCCTTTGTGTTGGAGTCATCATGCCTAGAAAAGCCTCATGTTGCACCACTATAGTGCTAGGTGAGTGAAGATATGCTTGAGTTATCTGCTTGATTTGCCTCTTGTTTCCTATGAATAATTGAAATCTTGCGTAAGAAATAGCAATTGAGTTAGTTAATGCTGGAACCTTTTGCATTTAGGCAATACATGGCGTAGTGGCCCTTTTCTTCTAGGAAGTTTATGTATGGATTTGCATCTTTAGGAAGGAAAAGATTAGTTTGGATATTTCCATGTTCCTCACACGGATATCATATAATGGGCCATTGGGGTCTGTTTTTTTTGAGGTATTGCCCTTGGGTGTATCTTGTTGTTGGACTCATTTTCATACAAGTTAGAAGTATATGGTAGGGAAGGTTCTCCTATGACTGAGGAGTGGTTAGACCCTAGTGGGGTCAAGGTTTGCACTTGGTTGAGGATTTTGATTCCCTTAAGGTACCTCAAATCCCTTGCATCATGTCCTAGTGTTCCACAAAATTGATATGTAACTCACCTTAGACACTCTTGAGCCAAGTGGCATTTGGCTCATAGAAATGGTGCACCACAAACTTATATGTAACATCATTTTGAGCCTTGATCTCTTCCAATTCTTGGCTTAAGTGTGCAAATACATTTAATTTTTGTTTTTAAATATGCTTTTTCCTTTGCAAATGAATTCTCTAACTCGAGAGCCTCTATCACTCTCTATAGCTCTGAGATGCACTCCTCATTTGGAAATTTTACATGTTCCTTGAGAAAACATGAGATAACACATATTCAAAGACTTTGAAACTCATTTAACTGTTAAAAATGATGAAGAAAACTCGTCATTGATAGTTAACAATGAGCTCTTAATCCATATCAATATAATAACCATTATTAAATACTCACTAATATAATATTTTGTGTGAAACCAATTCTTCAATGTCAAAATTGGAAAGGAGAAGTGGCTTACAATTCCAGACGATTGTGTGAAACCAATTCTTCAATGTCAAAACTGGAAAGGAGAAGTGGCTTACAACACATGTTTAACACCTATCAAGTCTGGGGCTCAATCCCCATGGACGGTCCATGAAGAGAAAGGTAGGCTTTTATGAAAAAACTCTAATCAACTAGCAATATTTTGCAGAATAGAAAGACTTCTCAATACCAATGGTGATAGAATTATAAGCTATTTTAGTAAAGCTTGGTCATGACAACTTTTTGGGATGCTTATCGTTAGCTATGTAAAAAGGTCTCTCACAACTCAATGAAGTCTAGACTTGTGAACTAATGGAATCATTGAACTCTTTGATGAACTTGATGTACAGCCATCTTCAATATTCATCAAAGTGAATGCAGATTGTGTAGAGTGTAGCAATCCATTGATCAAGTTAAATACTACAATTAATAATGATTATGATGATTTTATAAGTTTTAAACAATTTGAATTCTGGTAAACCATTGCACAATTACTTTATGAATTATCTCTAAACCAAACCGATAAATCTCAATTAATCCAGCCAATCTTTTCTTTTTTCGATTTTTTGCTAGCTTTTTTCCCTTTCAAACAGTATGATACTACATGCAGTTGTACATGCATATAACTCTATACTTATTTTAATCTACGTATTCTATGATTAATATAGAATAACCTCTATTCGAAATAAGCATCCGTATCAAATTTCCTAGAAAGCTTAATGGTTGAAATCATACATTGTATACTATGCCTTCAGTTCAAATCTTGATTTTTTTCACTATTTTGATATAATTTCAAAATATAATACTTATTTAATGCTTCATAACTCGGATTCAATTGATATTCTGTTGCCAACATAACTACAATGTGGCAAACTTTTGACATGTCACAAACTTGATTCATAAAGGATTGAACTCGATTGACCTCCATGTATAAATGACATTGACTATTTATTTTACAGATTATATATTCATGCTTATTCAACTTCAAATGTATTTTTCTTAATTCTTTGAACCCCCAAAGTTTCTTCAACTTTTAGTAATTATTTGAGGCACATTGATTTACCTTTGGTACTTGTTGTTTCAAGCTCTTTGAAGTTATTGCATACAATTTTCCACATTAGAAACTATGAAATCTTTCATTTTTAAAATTTTTTTGCATATTTTCATGCATTGAATAAATGTCACACCGGGACAAAACAATGTAAGTGAATTTATTCCACATTAAAAAGAGAATTTGAAGTTTCAAGCTGAAGATATAGTAAAGAACATAAGAACGCAAAAAAGATCTGAATATTTACATAAGATGGAAGTTTTCCTTCAGAAAATGATCACTAAAAAACAAGCAGAAAACGTAGTTGAAACCATTCTTAGGAAAAAGGGAAATTTATAGGAGTTAATGTAGCAGAATATCTAGATGCTTATGAGGATTTAGCTCAACTTCATGGTTAGCCCATGAGAACTTAGCTTGGGATGCATTTAGGAAACACATACATAAATAATTCTACGTTCAAGACTTTAATCAACATTGTAGAGAGCGATTCATAAAATGGATAAACTCACCTAAACCTCGAGCATATATTACTCAAATCCATAGTGTATTCATGAGAAGATTTTCCCAACTCCTAGAGGTGGATGGGATTGCCATCACACTTGGCATTGTTATCAATTTCCTTGAATTCCTAAGCTAAGATGTGAGGTTATAAGCTCAGAGATGAGTTGAAGAGCCATGAAAAAGATATGGTTTGGCTATTGAATGGGCTACTATGAGGAGGATAATTGAATATGTTGCTCACATGAAAAACAAACTAAATTCTTTATTAGCAAATAAGTTATCCTCAATTTAGTATGTTGAATTCGAATGAACCTACGGAAATACATGCAAATACAAAGGTTGATGTAGCATCCTCCTATCAAATGTCTTTTGAGATTTAATTCGGAGTCATCTGTAATAAATTTGTTGATTATTTTAGTTCTTAGGATAATACTATTAAACAACCAAATCTAGCTCAAGTAAATTTTCATCCCTTTTTATCTCAACGAATTTGTGAAACTATAATTCCTCAAACAAGAATTCCTCATCCTACCTTATAATGGGCTTTCAATCCTAATAAACGATGAAACCCAAGCATTAGGAGATATCTTTTGTGTGATGCCACTAACCATCTCACATATGCATGTGAAGCTTTAAAAGAAGCTAAAGAGTAGAGGCTTGTGATCGATATTGATAAGAAATTATGTGCCTATAGGTCAGCCTTGTCTTTAGCTATAAATTGTGAAGTGGAGGTATGAAGAAATCCTATGAAAATCTTTTAACTTCAAACTTAGGGTCCTCTATTGTAAAGCTAAAGAGCACGAATAATTGCGACAAATAATGTGGCCAATCTAATGAGAGGAAAAATTATTCAATTGGAGCTCTAGTCAATACAAGAGATGCAATTACGCAAAAGAAAACTCAGAATTCACTTGTTGAACAATATGCTATCTATTATGATACTGCTAATATAGGCATAACAAGGAAACGAGATGAGAAGCAAGATGAAAATGATTCTTAAATGAGCGTTATAAGAAGATATTCAAGTGAAGATCCAAAAAAAGTCTACTTTGAACAACGAGAATCGTTAAATCTTATCAACATAGAAGAAGAGAAATAAGGGAAAGCAAAAAGCATATGGTAAGTCAAGGAAGTTAATTTAGAAAAACCTGAGTAACAAACGTTTGACAAAAATCTTCACAAACTAAATGAGAACCAAACGGATAATAAAAAAACAAAGAAACCTAAAAGAATTCCTCAAGTGATTCTAATCTCTAAAGTTGAAAAGAAACTTGATTCTAAAAAGATCTTACATGAAATTTTATCACTAAACTTGAGCTCGATGAAAATTTTATCAAGCTTATCAAAAGAAAGAAATTTCCACTTTCTTAGGAAGTTGAGATGAAGAAATTCGGGACTTGACTCAAGTTATGAACAAATCTCTTGGTTTTGATAAGTCTGAAGAATATAATGAAGACAAGGCTTCTAATGTTAAAATTAATTTCCTTCGTCCAATATTGCCTGATGAAGAAACTAAGCAAACTAGAAGCCATTTTTGCAAGATTTCTTGGGTTAGTCAAACACCTAAGATGAAAATAAAATTAGGACATGAGAAGAAATCATATTCATCTTTGGCACTTTTTGACTTAGGGTTAGAGATTAATGTGATTTCAAAAGAACTCTATGACAAATTAAAATGGCTAATTGATAAGTACCATGGATGGAGAGTGAGAACAACCAATAAGAGTTGTGGTGACTTACTAGGAGCTTGTGCAAACCTCTTTATGATGATGAGTGGAATTACTAATGCATTCCACTTCTTTGTCTAGCATAATTCTTCTTATAAGATTATTTTAGGTCATCCTTTGATATGTGAGATTAGAATGGCAATGAAATTTATGGATGATGGGACTACATATGCTTGGATTCAATTGAAAGATGATTTGCAATCACTCCAAGTAGTGACTCTAAGACCAAACCATTTACAAGACCCAGATCAATTAAGAAAGTCTCCTATATGTTCACTAGAGAAAGTATGTGACCATTTTGTACCTCTACATGAGTATGGAGCATACGTTGACCAAAATTTTTGTTAGTATTCACCATTGAGCAAGACAATGGTGGACAATGGATTGACGTCACATGAACCCTTGTACATGATATTGAAAGTTTTTTTTATTATTTTCATTTATCAAAATTGTAGATTTTTCATAGCAAAAACGTACCCCAAATAGTCATAAAAACCTAAGGAAAATACTTCAAAAACAAAAGATTCATATTACCTTATGAGCATATTGAACATATCATTAAAATCTCATCTAGTTTCTCATTACATGAAGAAAGTAAGCAAACATTGCAAGATTCAAATACTTCATGAATTTTGCTTTGAATTGCTTAGCCACTAAGTGCATTATTCTTGATAAGGTTCATACTCAAGATAATGTTGTACATGCTTTGACGAAAGCTCTACCACAAGATAGGTTTCAATGTTGTTGTCACTTGATGGGGGTGACTTGATTCATGAACTTACATAATTACTTGTATATTGTGTAACATGACCATCAGGTGGGAGGTATAATCTTTACACTTCCACCTAGGTATTCTTTATCATTCTTTTTCTTCCTTCCAGATTCACTTTGCCCATATTGGATTTTAGTGGGAGATCATTAGTATTAGTATCCATAGAAAGGTGAAATGAATGCGCAAAAGTTTTTTATATGTTCTTTAACAAACCATATAGTGGCTTGGTCAGCCGTAGACCATAAGTTCCATTGCATTTGTAACACCAAAAAAGTTTTTGTTCGTGCTCCCTATGTAGTGTGTGCTTTTTGCATATTTTTCATGCCATTGCAAAGTACTTTGTCTGGCATCCAAAGATTAGTTTTCTACTATGAGAGTATCTTCCTTGAGCTCTCAAGAAGGAGACTCCATCCTGGTGCATCACCATCGCATCCTTTCACAAGTGAGTTGACTTTTTGCATAAAGTGTGTGATGTGTACTATGAATTTGCATAGTTTGGCAAACAGTTAAATTAATTTCTTCATGTAACATAAGAGAAATCAATTCTTTAATTTCAAATAGTCCATGTCTAACAAATACAAACGTTGTAAAGTCCCTTCTACTTTTCATCCTCTTAACCAGTAACATCAAGCACAATGAGATTTTCATCATCGAGTATGCATGATGTTAATGCAAGTGTGTCAAAAGTTTATTGAATTTATCAAATATAGTAGTCCATCGGTATCCTCACATCTTTATGTAGATAATTTTACTCATTTTAGAGTTTCATATGTGGAGCTTTCATTGTACTTGAGAAGAAGCATTTGAAATTTTCCCATACCTCTTTACTTGTTTTCTGCTCTTGTACATGCATAATCATACTTCATTCAACGATCTATGATAACACAAATATTACCTAGCTTTCACACTCATTCCAGTTTTAATGATTGTGTATTTTGCAATTCTAGATTCTGATATGCCAATTCAGAATTAGGTTTAGTCCCACTTATCCATCCATGAGAATTTCTACTCATAAGGTATGGACACATGTTTAATAATTGAACTATTAATCGTTTCTATTTGGCCATTTACAAAAGCCAAACTAACACCATGACTCGCAACTAAACATGCCAAGAAACCAAGTACATCAAAAATTTGCAAAAGAACATTTAATGAGCTATCAAAATAGATTATACCTCATTATTGTGACATTCCATATGTGCAAGGGAGAGGGAAATATACCTTTCATGGATTTGATACCAATGTTAAAAACTTTCATCACGAAAGCATGTTTGTAGTATTTGTAGTTTGAAAATGTATTCATCTTTTGAAAAACACAAGAACATACAAACACATACACATATCATGATATTTGCTCAACATACTTCATTGTTCAAGTATAATAGATTTAAATATATCCATTTTAGAGAAGTTTTTTTGGTCTATATGAATTGAATATAAGATGAATTAAAATTAAGTTCTATGAATACAATCAGATCCCTAGAGTAAAATATTTGTTTATGCATGTTTTGAACATGCATACAACTTTAGTCTTTCTGTAAATGAATACTGTTGCTACAAGTAATAGTCACAACTCATATCAAACAAAACCAACTTCTGCACTACATGTATTTTGCAACAATGTAAAATAAGTATGATGACTGAGAAATGAGTGTCCTACTATCACATATATATGAAAATATGAATGAAGTTAATGTAGAACTTATTGAATAAAATATACTCGCATACATATAGACTTTACATATGAAGGATTCTCTCAACATATCTTTAGCCAGTCTGTGATATGAAATTTATGGAGATGATAGGGATAAGATGCAGCATATTAGAATAACAGAATATAAGGAAAATATGTGTACTTCATTAGCAAAGCATTTTTCCGTCTCTTTATATATAGTGAAAGTGCTTGAGAGGAGAAGAATGGAGAAAATGTACTGCTTATACTGATGAGGTTTCGTTCAACATTCCGCTACAAAAGTAGCCTAAAGTCACTTGGAGACTTTAATTCACCTTATTTTCTTTAACTTAGTGTAATAAAACACCTTCTCTCCTTTCAAATATCACAATGAGCAAGTTAGTACAAAAGAGGTTGTTTACTTAGGAGGTAACTATGAAGAACCTTTTGTTTATGGGTGGAAAGTCCAACTTCAAATACTCACTTCTATGAACTTAATTAGAATTGATCAAATTCCTCTTAGATTTCGTTTGTTGTCACATAACATTTCTAAGTTATACTTATTAGTGAATGCATTACTACTTTTTGTATAATACCAATGGACTTTCAAATCCTCTATTCTTCTTTGATCAATATCCTTAATGACCTCTAACACTTTTGCTATTCAAAAGGGTCTAGTAGCCTTCTCACCATTAGCAAGGACTACAATAAGTGTTCTAGCATTTATTTCTTTCAAATTTCCTTTCCATCATGCTTCATCATGTTTCCTCATCCTTGGGCCTACATAAATATTCCTTTCTTGTGGATGCATAAAGCTTTGAAGTGTATCTCCATTACATGTTTGGTCCACATTCATTGATCTTTGTGTGCTAAAATCCCATGTGAACGAAATATCAATCGGCCAATGCCTTGCAATGGTATTCTTTATAATCTCTTCTTGATGGTTAAACACTCATCCCACCAAGATACATCTCGATATCTAGCATATTTTTTTGCATGTTCAATCTGTATCTTCTTCTCAATAAGTACATGCATCCACCTTTTACTTTGCTCAACCATATTTCCACATCTTTCCATATTTCTTTTATCTTCACATGATGCTTGTTGTGCACCATCCACAGACAAATTAGGCACATGCAATAAAAATCTGCATCCATCTTTAGGCTCCCACCTTGGATAACATGAATATTGCTTTGTGAATAAAAGAGTAATGTGATTAAGCCTCCTCATCAAGGGTATGTGGTTGAAACTAATGTTGTGCAATGGAGCCAAAATGTTAGTATTGTTATCAATACATGCTAAGCAAAACTGCTTAAATTCATAAATCTATGTAAGGTGCTTAACTTCAAGCTTTGGAGTATGTGCTTCAGAAATAAACATAGATAAAATTGGAAGAGTAAAAGAATTATGGCATGCCAACCTCTTAGAGAACGTACTAAACATTTGATTTTCGAGAGGCCCAAAGACAGCTTATAAAAGAGCTTCCAGCTACATACTTCCTCATGTATGCAGAGTGTAAAATCTGCGTTGGTTTGACTATAGAGAGGCCAAGCTCCTAGCTTGGGACCACAACAATGACAATGATTTCAGGCAAAAAATGGCATCTATTGAGTGTATCCGATTCTTCCACCATGAGTATGTTGATACCCTTAGGGCAGATAGTGGAAGGATTCATCCAAATTTGAGAAAGCAATGCTTGATAGAGGTAGGGATTGCACTCGATGACAATGTGAAGTTAGATGCATTCTGTAAGTTTGACCCATGGTTCCAACTTGCCTTTGAGACATGGGAAATCTGGGAGCCCTAGGATAAAATATTCATGTTGAGCTCATCAAAGTCATTTTGGTCAAATTTAACATGGTCAAAGTCAAACCAATCAAAGTCAAAGTGGTCTATGGTCAACATGGTCAAAGTTAAAGGGTCCAAAGTTTAGATGTCAAGGTGCACAGATAGTGCACAATCAATTTGTTCACAATGTTTATGTCTTGGAGAAAGTGTTTGCAGGTTGTAGATTGTCTTTTTGTAATTTCTCTAAGGTTCTAGTGTTTGGAAGGTTCAAGTGAACCTTCCCTTAGGTACACATTTAAAGAATTGAAGGGCAAAATATGAAGTCATGTGAAAAGGAAGCATATGCAAAGTGAAAGTATGGCCCCCCATTTAAAATTTTGTTATTTTCCTAAATTCACTAGAGGACAAAACGAGGATTCATTGGTTGTGCACATGTGGAGACAATCTTGGGACATCAAACTGAGCACCCAGATACTATCAATTACGAGTGTACATACGTGAATTGACACTCAACTCAAGGCATGCATTATTCTTGGTTAGACTAAGCAAGGTGAGTATAGTCTATACTAAGAGAGAGAGAGAGAGAGAAGAGCAAGGGACATTCAGAGAGTGTGGGATGCAGAGAAGCAAGTGCAAAGTTTGCAAGAAGTGTGACTTAGGTGTGTGCAGGGGAGTGCTAAGCAAGGCCATCAAGGGTCACAATGTCCCATTGAAGCTGTGTGTGCATCGACAGAAGGTGTCCATCCCTTCTCCCCTATTCGAAGCTTGGGTGTAAGGTGTGCACAAGTGCAAGCTCTTGGAGAAGGTGGAGTTCTGGTGCAGAGAAGTTCAACGGCGAAAAGAACCTTGGGTATTTTGTAACCTTGTTTGATTGTGTACTATTTTGGATTATACATTACACACAAATAGCATTTGGCTTTATGTTATACATCATCATTATACTTTTCTCTTCATAATCAATCTGCAGAAGTTTTTGATGTCTATTTTTCTCTTTTCTCCTTCTTCCTTCTCTTACAAATACTCAAGTCCCTTTCTGCACAAGAATCCCCCAACAAAATGTGGAGTTTTTTTTTTGGATTTTCTTTGGATTTTTATCTATTTTGTGGTATTTATTTAAATAAAATAGCCCCCGAAGATTGATTTTTTTACTCAGTTTGTCTATTTCAAAAAAAAAACTCTCTCTACCTCTCTCTTCTCTCTTTCTAGTCCTTCTCTAATCTCTCTCTATGCTCTCTCTCGCCTCTCCCTCCTCTCTCGTCTCTCTCTTCCCTCTTTCTTTCCCCCCCTCCCCCCTCCCTTTCCCTCCCCCACCCTCCCCCCTCCCTTTCCCTCCCCCACCCTCCCCCCTCCCTTTTCCCTCCCCCTCCCCCCCCCCCCTCCGCCCACCCCCCTGCCCCCCACCATAGGATAAAATTTATCTTATGGTGGTTGAATATTGTTTTTTGGCTGTTTTTTTTCAAATTTGGGGTCATTTTCATGTTTCTTGACCTTGATAGACTCAATTTTTACATTGGTTTTGCCAAGATCCAGACTTTAATTCTCTTTTTGGTCAAAACCCACATGTTTTATGGACATTTTTCATGCATTTTTTATTTTGCACATGGTTTTGATGGTCTATTATCAACTTATTTTACCATATGTTTCACATTTTTCCCTATGCACTCCTTGTAGCTTTCATGTTTTATCATTTTGGCCCTCTCCTGAGCCCCTAATACTACTCCTTGGCCCTCCCTTTATCCTTCTATCGAACCCCACCCTTACCCCTCCTTAGCCTATTCCTCTCATACCTCTCATCTGTCTCAAACCTCGCTTAACTTTCCTACTAACCTCCATTTTCCATCATCTGATCTTCAATGCAAAATTTCCACTTTTGGTTCTTCTCTGGGGCTTTTTCTTTACTACTTCTGGTGGACTTGGTAGCTACTCAAATGTCCTTTTGAAGATTTTACAGAACACGAATCATGATGACATCTTTGCTCAGATTTTTGGCTATTAGCTCTCCAGGACGGAGAGCCCATTAGGTGGTGGGCAACTATTGAGCCCATCAAAGTCATATTGGTCAAAGTTAACATGGTCAAAGTTAACATGGTCAAAGTTAACATGGTCAAAGTCAAAGCATTCAAATTCAAAGTGTTCTATAGTCAACATGGTCAAAGTCAAAGGGTTCAAATTTGAGTTATCAAGGTGTACAAGTAGTGCATAATCAATTTGTTCATAATGTTTAAGTTCTACGGAAAGTGGATGCATGTTGCAGATTGTCTTTTTGTAATTTCTCTAAGGTTCAAAGGGGCTTTTAAGTGTTTGGAAGGTTCAGGTGAACCCTCCCTTAGGTACACACTTGAAGAATTGAAGGGAAAAAAGTGAAGGTATGTGAAGTGGAAGCGGTACACAAAAGTGAAAGTATGGTGTTGGCAGTAGTCAAGGAACCGAAGGAGTCACAAGACAAGGAAGCCTACGAAGGGAGTCGGAACGAAGAGAAAGCACAGGCAGACACAGTAGTCAAAGAAGATCTGGCAAGTAGGCCATTTAAATTTTTCAGTATCAAAGAGTTGGGCACACAAGAAGAAGGAGCAAGTAGGGAGCTCCAGGAAATGTATGTCAAAATGTTAGAAGAAATCCCTACAAAAATAGTGATTTTCATCACTAAAAACCATTGTAAATACCATTTCATATTTTCGTAGCTCCATTTTGTGCAAGCCAAGGAGTCCTTGAGCTTGAGGAGCTTTAGAAGTACCTACCTATCAGTTTTCACATTTTTTAGACTCCGTTTGAACCTCCAAATAGGGTAGAGAACCTAATTTTTAACTAGGCCGGACACTAGGTCTGGACAAGGCCAAAACCTAGTCAAAAACTATAAAAAGAGCTAGAGAGCTCATTTTGGGGGTTAGCTTGTAATTGATTTGAACTTGTATGAGCTTTTTGAAAGTAATCTAAGGAACTCCATTGCTTCTCACTCTTTGTCTTACCTTGTGTGCGCATGTGAGTGTATGTGTGTGCATGTTAGTGTGCTTCGCTCTCACGCATTTGTGCCTTCACTTGCTCAAGGTCATCATACCATCCTCACGTCTTCCCGGATTGACATTAAAGGAGGTGCTACTCATCACTGAGCTACACCAAATTTTGGCGCCGTTGCCGGGGATCGAGCTTTGAGGGCGAGCGTGTGATGGTAAGACGTAGAGTTGATGCGTTGGAGTCATAGGTATTTTCTTCACTTTTATCTATTTTCTTTTGTTTTTCTCACCACCATCATCATCCTCACCATCTCCCACATCCATCTCCATCATCGCGAAAAATTTCAATTTTTGGTCATATCACCACCCCCATACCATTCCCCTCATTTCACTTGTGAGAGAGAGCGAGAGAGCGTTTGTGTGCTTGTGAATTTCTGTGTTTTTTGAGATTTTCTGCAGGAATGAGCATCCCCAGCAGCTGCACCAGCTCCAACAAGTAAAAAATTTGTCTGTGCACGTCCCGAGGCGTTGACCTCTGTCAATCGCGACCGATTGAAAAAATGCTCTATTTGCTAAACAAAGTACATAACCATGATCTACAAGCCTAGAGCTTCCCAAAAATGTGTTTAAATTTTTGAAATTCCTCAGATTTCTGTCAATCGCAATCGCTCTGTCAATCGCGATCGACAAACCACGACGGACACCTGTCGACAGCTCTGTCAATCGCGACCGACACGTCAATCGCGACCGACAGAGTCAACGACCGACTGACCACGACTGACAGAACCTACGCGTGACACGTGTCAATCGCGATCGAGCCATCAATCGCGATCGACCAGTCAATCGCGGCTGATAGCCCCCGACGGCTCTGTCAATCACGACCGACACAGTCAACGATTCATTGACCACGACGGACAGACCCTCGCGAAGGACCTATCAATTGCGATTGACCCATCAATCGCGACTGACAGAGTCAACGACCCTTTGAACATAATCGACTGAAAATCCAGGCCACGTGTCAATCGCGATTGACCCATCAATTGCGACTGACAGCCACGACGGACCTGTCAATCGCGACCGACACGTCGATCGCGATTGACCTATCAATCGCGACTCACAGAGTTTGCGAACGCGATTGAAGGGCAAATTTGGCCAATTTTTTAGGGCAAAAATAGTGGTCTATTCTTGACAAATTGTGGGACAAATACTAGGGTTCATCCTTGCATTGTGAGGCCATTACACAAAGTATTTCGAGAAGTCCTGTCTGCCTACTAACCTGTTTAATATCCTGATTTAGCCCCAAAACCGTGAACGGACATAACTTCCTCATACGAAATCCGATTGCAGTGATTTTTGTTTTGTTGGAAAGCTACGGTAGAATTAATGTCAGGATTATTAGATAGGATAATTTGAAGTTGACCATATCCCGGGGTAGGAAAAAATTGAGGGTCCCTTGGGATTGATTTCCATAGAGGCAAAAGGCAATTGGGTTTGTGAATTACATGCATGAAAGTGATCTATCTGTCATCTGAATTCAATTCTTGAGCTAACTGTGGACTTTTTCAGGTTCTTTGAGAGCATCGAAGGGTACTCAAAGCAAGAGTAAGTGCGAGCTTGGGAACACGCTTCCTAGCATACAAGGGCAACCAAGGGAAAGAAACTTAAGGTTGGAAATTCTCAACACTCTCTGTCAATTCCTAGCATAGGCTAAGTGTGGATAGAGGTTTTGGTTAATTAGGAACACGTTAAGGACTACCAAGTCCAAGAACTCTAATCACTCAAGTGCAACTGTTAGGAGATTACAATCGCGAAGCAACCTAAGGGAAAAGAAACTAAATCGAGCAACCGCACTCAAAGTACGATAAAAATTGAAGTGTTCCTTGCGGCGAAGAGTACTGGACAAGAAGTGACACCCTAAGGGATTAAAAAAGAACACGTGACTAATACAAAAGAAATCAGCAACGCAAAGTGTACTTGGAAAAATTGGGATTATTCAATTGGGCTTATGAACCTTAGATCAGGTCGACACCTAGGGAGAGATAGACAAAGTCTTAGATCCTCAAAGGCTAGCGTCAATCATACTGCTAGGTCTTGGGCCCAACAGTTGAGCCATCATCCGTACTACCCTAGCTCTGAGACTAGTGAATCAGAGATGTCTCAAGGTATGGACAGACCTACAGGAAGTTCTAGAGTGCCATATTTACATAGGGTAGAAGGCCCTTACAAGACACAACTCGAATACCTTAGGACCAACCGATTAGGTGCTAGCATCTATGAGGACGGCCTAGGAAGATCTGTGGTCCAGATCAAAAACCCTCACCAATCCATTGGACTAGAGCGCCCAGCTGTCAAGTTTGAAAATGGAGCATACTTGGACAAAGAAGGGACAATATATGTAGTCACTAGTCATCCAGATAGGACAGATGAATTTGGGAATGTAGTTCCAGAAACAGACTTAGGTGACCTAGAGCAAGGAAACATGGGCGAAGAACCTAAAACCCCCCGAGGCAAATCTGTTCTCACTAGGATTATCACACCGGAGTGGATTCCCCAAGATAATAAGAGCATAGATCTACTCGTGAACCGAGAGACTGATGAAGCCTTTTGGAGATATAGATCTAATCAGCCAGTTGGGGTAGGAACAATCATGATATATGAGTTCAAAGATCCTGATATTCCAGGTAGACTGACCTACTTAGATCACTCTTCAGAGAGGATCTTTGTGGTTACAGAAAATGATAGGCATGCTTACACTTGGAAAGGTGAATTCATTTTCCCCCAACCAAGATCGAATGTGTCATTTGGTCACCAAGGAGCGGCAACCTCCCACACCCATGGAACTCAAAGAGACAGACATAGAGATAGACCGGAGGTAAGCTTTGCCAACCTAGTGGGAAGAGACAGAACGAGAACGGAAACAAATAGAGTGGAACCTGAAGGATTTCGAGACCCAAGGAATCAAAGGAATACAGATGACTTCCTTCTGCCAAGGCTTAGGGAACACACCAGGATTTTGAGACCGACTCAGTTAGTTAAGTCCATGAAGAATTACTTCGATGGCACAGGAGACCCATATGATCATGTGGCCGAGTTTAGGCAAGTCTTGAGAGCTGAACAAGTTCAAGACCTATTCACGCAATATAATGCCTTTGGTCTAACCCTGAGGAACACAACCCTTACATGGTTTCAACCATTGAATGAGAGACAGTTCAGGAGCATAGACCAACTCTTAGAGGCTTTCATCACCGAATTCTCTAAAAGTGGCATAAGGCATAATACTTCCTCATTGATCTACAGCTTCAAGCAGACCCCCCAGGAGACTGTGAGACTTGCAGGAAGAAGATTTAGGCAATACCTTGAGAGATGCTCTGTTCCTGAGTTACCCACACTTGCCAAACAAGTGGCTTTGTTCTTGGATGGATTGCTAAGTACCAAATTGAGATCATATGTGTACTTGAAGGACCCTAGGACCATAGAAGAGTGTGTACGCATGTGCATTGACATTGAGGATAACCTAGGGGAGGAGTTAGAGCTTTCCAAAATCTACAAAGAGTCAGATAGCGCTTCTAGCCTCTCTTCCTCGCAATCCACATCAATTGAGGAACTTGCGGAGAAAGTAGCTCAAAAATTAGGTGTCTCTAGTATACAAATTCCTAGATTTGCCCCAGTAAAAAGGTGCTATACTTGCGGTGGTGACCATATGGCTAACGCATGTCCCATCATGGCTCAACCCCAAGTGAATCCTAGCAGCCAATATTGCACCATAGAACGGAGATACACAAATCACACAGCACAAGATTGCCCATACAACAAGCAAGCAGTTAGACAAACCTACCCTCAGCCCTATCCACAACAGGGAAGATACCAGAACCAGTACCCCCCACAACAATATGGTAGACCGCAGCAACCCTATCAACAACCCTACCAGAACCAGCAAAGGCCACAGCTTGTGTTAGCTCAATAACCTCCAACCCCAGCTAATGTGATTCCTGTAAAGTATGCAGCAGTTGAGGAAAATTTGAATAGAGCTATAGTGCCAGTAACACCACTGCTTTCAGAAAGTGACCCTAGTGACCATAGTTTCGATTCTACACATATTGATAGTCCCCAGGCTTACTACATGCAATCTCCTGAACATGGTGAGTCCTACTATAGTGAAGAACCAAATGAACCTAGTTGGGAGCCAGAGTACACCAATGTAATGTACACAAACCCTAACGCTAGGCCCCAACCTAGGCAGGTAAGACCCCCATTTCCTAGAGGACCATGCTACAAATGTTAGGGAGATCACCTCATTCGTGATTGCCCCTTACCTCCACCTACACAACCCCAGTCAGTGACAATTCAAGGCTTTGGCCAAGATTGTGGAAAGGAGCATCTCTTACGAGATTGCCCTAAGAACCCTAATAATATGCCAAAAATAACTCCAATTAACGTTATTGGCTTAGTTGTAGACTCAACAGGAAGCGTCACTTCCACTGCACCAATACAGGTGGTCACTAGAGCCCAGGCTTTGCAACAGAACCCAGGAATAGGTCAAGAGAAGAGTGCAGAGGTTAGTGAAACCGAGAGCATAGCCAAGAAACGATCGAGAGCCTGGAGGGATAGTCGAGAAAGAATTAAGAGACAATGGTCGAAACAGATAAGTGACTTAGAAGAAAGCATAAGAGAAACAAAAGCCAAAATTGTTGAGCTCACCTCTCAAACAAACTCTCACCTACCACCACCACCCTCATTTCCATCACCATCTAACCCACCATTTGCCCCCTACCTCAGAACATCCCACCAACCCCTTGAGTAGGATCAGTGTTAGCTGATCCCACTCCTGAAGACATAGACATGATGCTTAAGGCATATCAGGCCAGAATCCAAGAAGGGCCAAATGTGACGGATCATGACAAGTGCTACCCTAGAGCTGACCTAGAAATAGAACGAACCAAGCTGTGTGTGAAAATGGTCGCATTGGCTCAGACCATGTTTGAAGCCAGTCGCCTTTTCAACTACTCAGGCTCAGCTAAGACACAATTGCACTTGGATGGACTCCTAGAGAAGTTAGAGAGCATAATTGCAAGATCTGCCAAGGAAGAAAAAAATCAAGGAATAAATGAGGCAAGCAAAAACATAAGCCATCCCCCACAGGAAGCTTATGTGCCCAATTCCACTGAACCAGACACCTCCTCTTCTATGAATAGGTACACACCAGAATTCCTACGAGAGATTCAAGAAGACAAATGGGCTAAAGAAAGTGAAGTCCCTCCTCCCATTGAACTTGTGGATGACACACAGGATCAATTCCCACAAGATATTCCATCCATTTATGGAGAGCAGGAGAGCACCCAGTCTCAAGCGAGATTAGACTTTGAGTCTAATTCTTTACATGAATTACCCCACTTCACAGGCCCATGGGAAGCCAAGTCGACCTGTATGAGAGCACCCACAGTCATGGTAAGAAACGAAGACTCAGTCATACCTAGGAATACCGAAGTAGTGAAAAACACTAAAGTGTAGTGCAACCTCACTTTAGAAGAGCTACTCAAAGTTAGGCCAGAGTTATGGAAACATGTATCCAAACAGGTACCAGAGATAGCAAAACCTCGTTCCCAGGTAGCTTCTCAAAGGACAGTGCCAGAAATTCCTCTAGACAAGATAGGAAACACCTATCTTCCCATTACCCATTAGGGGTACACAACCAAGGCAATTCTGGACTCAGGTGCTGGACTCAGTGAAGGTGAAGAAGGAAACACCTATCTTCCCATTACCCATCAGGGGTACACAACCAAGGCAATTCTGGACTCAGGTGCAGGAGTTGCTATTGCTACCACTTCCCTATGGAAGCAATGGGGCAAGCCAACACTTAGGCCCACGAGGATGAAATTGCAAATGGTCGATGGCCATATAGAAAGACCCTTAGGCTTGCTGGAAGGAATAACTATCACTACATGTGGTGTCGAGTTTGAGCACACGTTTGCTATCTGTGATTTTAGCAAGAATCATGCCTACGAGATGATTTTGGGAAGACCATTTATGCGACAGTTGCAAGTGGTCCAGGATTGGGGAACCAATTCCTTGTATTTGCAACACTTAGGTGTTACGACCAAAGTCAATCTCAAAGATTACTCTCATAGAGATGTCCCTCCTATCCAATGGAATCCCATCCATAGAGCTAAAGATGATACTGTGCACTCCATAGGATCAGGATCCCCATGGATGCATGAAGACACTCACTTATGGATGTGCAAAGTGGCAGTAGAAGAGGAGAAGAGAGAAAAAGCCAGAGAGATAGGTGCAAAAGAAACACATAGATCCATTCAAGACCCAGCCTATGCACCTGTAGTATTTCCTGATGAAGAATTTGAACCCCACGGCTGGGCAGTACTTCCTAGCAACCATGGATGTAGCCATCAATGAAGAACAATGGACACCCCACTGTGATGAGGATGGCTATGACATTTCAGTCTTCTCCATAGAGCCGATCACGGGAGAAGCAGTGTTAGAAGAGTGTGAACCTAGCCCTGATGCATTTAAGGATGCGAGCGACTCCGACCTAGAGTCAATCATTATGGACCCACCTTTTGCATCAGATGAAGAATACTTCTATGAAGTAGAATTTCAACCCCAGAGGCACGGAGAGATTACAAATGATGTAAGGCTAGCCACACATGTAACCCCTAAGGAAGAAGGAAAGAAAAGGAAGAAGAAAGAAGTCACACCAGAAGAGGAAGAATCTTTGTTTCAGGTCCCCAAAAATTTTAAGAAGTATGAGATAGATGACAGGAGAGTCATGATCAGAATGCCTAAACGAGAGGCGCAATCAGGGGAGGCCTATGATGACAAAGAAACTACCAAGAAAATAGTGGTAGACGTGGAAGAAGGAGAAGAGAGATGCACGTACATAGGCCATGACCTAACAGGGGAAGAAGAGCATGCGTTAATAGCCTTGCTAAGAGAATACAGAGATGTATTCACTTGGAGTTACAAGGATTTGAAGGGTGTTGATCCAGACATATGCTCACACACTATCCCCATGACCTTAGATGCCAAACCCTCCAAGCAAAAGCCATACACATATAATGATAACTACGCTGCTAAGATCAAAGAGGAGATAGATCGTCTGGTAGAAGCTGAATTTATCTATGAAATTGAGCACAGTGAATGGGTATCCCCCATTGTAGTGGTGCCGAAGAAGAATGGCAAACTACGTGTGTGCATTAACTTGAAGAAGGTTAATGCAGCCACAATTCGAGATAACTATCCGCTTCCTATCACTGAGCATCTCTTAGAAAGAGTAGCAGGCAAGGAAGTGTACAGCTTCCTTGATGGATTCTCGGGCTACAATCAAGTAGCCATAGCTCCATAAGATCAGCATAAGACGGCTTTTGCCACTGAATGGGGCAATTTTGCCTTTAGGGTAATGCCATTTGGGCTTACCAATGCACCCACAACCTTTCAGAGACTGATGTGCCATGTATTTAAAGAGTTCCTGAGGAAGAACTTGGAAGTCTATGTTGATGATCTTTGTGCTCATTCCAACATTAGACAAACCCATATTCCCGAACTCAGACAAATCTTTGACAAATGTAGAGAATATCAAGTCTGCCTGAACCCAGAAAAGTGCGTCTTTATGGTCAGGCAAGGCAAGATTCTAGGACACATAGTGTCAAAGAATGGCATATCCACTGATGAAGAGAAAGTGAGAGCCATAGCCGAGTTACCTAGGCCAAAGAATGTCAAGGAAGTACAAGCTTTCATGGGGCATTGTGGTTATTACCGCCGGTTCATTCACATGTATGCTGTCATTGCAAAGCCCATGTACGGACTCTTGAATAACTTTGAGTGGACTAATGAATGTGAGAATTCCTTCAATGAGCTTAAACGGCGATTATGTTCAGCACCGATCTTGACCACACCAGATTGGAATAAGCCTTTCCATGTTCATGTTGATGCATCCAATTATGCTATTGGGTGTGTACTTGTGTAGCCTACCGGTGAAGGTAATATGGATCTTCCAATTGCCTATGCTAGTAGACAATTGAATGCAGCTGAACGAAATTATACCACTACTGAGAGAGAAGGACTAGGCATGGTCTATGCGGTTAAAAAGTTTAGACATTACTTGCTTGCAAATAAGTTTAAATTTTTTACTGACCATCAGGCACTGCTATATCTTGTGAACAAGCCATGCAATACAGGAAGATTAGTAAGATGGTTTCTCTTACTAATGGAATATGACTTTGAGGTAGTGGTAAGGAAAGGTAGGACTCATTTGAGAGCTGACCATCTTTCTAGGCTCACATCTGGAGAAGCCCCACAAGGAGTATCGGATGACCTTCCTGATGCTTACCTGTTTAATTTGGAAGTTGTACCTCAGTGGGCTAAGCCATTAGTGCCAGTATTGACATACGGGCCTAACCACCCAGTCATAAACACTCAAGGTAGAGAGGTAGTAAGAGCCCAGAAGTACCACATCATGGCAGGAAGCATGTACAAACAGACAGATCAAGGGATATTGGCTTGTTGTGTGGAAGAGGATGAGTACGCTAAATGGTTGCAATTGGCACATGTAGGTGCATTAGAGCAACACTACTCAAAACAACGAACCCTACAGACACTAAGGAGACTCGGAGTGCATTGGCCTACTATGGAAGCTGATGTACATAAGATGTGTAAAGAATGCCCAATCTGTTGCACTAAACCACCAGTGGAACATGCCACTCTTTATCAAGTGTCCATAGTGCTAGATTGGAGTGAACCATTAGTAGCCTTCTTGAGGACGAAAACATTCCCTCACAATATGACCCTGACGAGACAAAGAAGTCTAGAACAAGAAGCCCTAGATTACTCACTCATTGGTGATAATCTATACAAGCGTAATAAAGATGGTTACTTGAGACTATGTGTCCATGAAAGTGAATATATGAAGATCTTGGAAACTACACACCAAGGTGTAGCAGGAGGACACTTTGCGGGCTTCTGGTGGCTGACCCTTCACATGGATGCACATACCTATGTGAAACGGTGTGATGTTTGTCAAAGAACTCAGTATCCTATACACAAAGATGAGATGCCACTAAAACCTATGATGGGTGGACGTGCATTCTCTAAGTGGGGAATAGACTTTGTAGGTCCTATTAATCCCCCATCCAAGGGTTCACATGCTGAATACATCATTGTTGCCACAGACTATCTAACAAAATGGGTTGAGGTAAAAGCTACAACAAAGAACGATGCTCAAACAACTCCTAAGTTCCTATTTGAGAATGTGTTCACAAGATACGGGCTACCTATAGAGCTCGTAAGTGATAGAGGCACTCACTTCTTGAATGAAGTTATTGAAAATCTACTCCAAGAGTTCTTGGTAGTACATAAGAAGTTTGCCCCCTATCACCCACAAGCTAATGGCCAGGCCGAAAGCACCAACAAGATTCTATGCAATGTGCTTACCAAATTGGTAAATAATAAACGCTCTGATTGGGACAAACAACTACACCATGTTGTTTGGGCATACCGAGTGGCCTATAAAACAGTACTCCAAGCCACACCCTTTCAGATGGTATTTGGCCAAAATCCGGTGCTACCTTTGGACTTCTTGATTCCCACATTGAGAGTAGCACAAGAATTTTTGACCTTGAACGATTAGGTGAGACCAGACTAAGAACTGCAGCCGGAATATATGCAGCCAAGAAACGACAGAAAGCGTACTTTGATGCTCATGTTAAGGATAAAGGATTAAAGGCCGGAGACTTAGTGTTGGTATATACTCTGAAACAACATGCGAGAAAGCTAGAAAAACGTGGTTACGGACCCATGATCATAAACAAGATTTCGACTAGTGGAGCAGTACAACTGGCCACTTTAGAAGGCCATATTCTCCCTAGCTACATCAGTGGGTGCAGAGTCAAGCTGTATCAGGAACCTCTCACAGAAGAAATGCTCAGCCGACTCAATACTGCTAAGAAACGCAAAGAAGAAGAACAACGAGTTCGAGAAGAAGCTCAAGCAGAAGCTTTAGAACGCATCAGAAGGATGAAGTTGAGACGGCAGGGTAGGGATCAACCTAGGACAGGTGCCTATGAGGATCCAGGATATCATGTGGCAATGTGTGAAGTCTCAGGGATAAGTCCCCAAAGAATAATAGATCGACGTCCCTTTGGAACTTTAGAGATAGGACAAGGAGTTAGTGCAAAAACAGTGCGAGCATTAATTGACTCAGGTGCAGCCACTAGTGCGGTGAGACTTTCTTACTCTCGAGAATTGAAATTAAAAGTCAATCCTATAGAAGCATATCTCATAGGATTGGGAGGTGTGGAAACCCCTTGCATGGGCGAGGTGGAACTTCCCCTCTCCATTCAGGATGTTCCAATGACAGTTAAGGTACTAGTGTGTCAAGATGAGGATCTTATTGAGCCTCTGGTCTTGGGTTAAGACTCGATCTATGACCATGCAATCAACTTAAACCTAAGAAGTGGACTTCTTCAGGTATGGGTGAATCAGAGTAGAATTACAGTTGAGTTAGATAATGGAGCACTCAAGGAACTAGAAAAGGCACAGACTCTTGGTCCCTCCAGGGGTACACATGAAGTTGACCATGCTGTTCTTGTCCAAAGCTATGTGATGCAGAGGAATGGAGACCTCAATAAAGAAGTCAAGGCCTCGACGGAACTCTCTTCTTTTCCAAAGGCCAGAGGGAGGAAACAACCAAAGGCAGATCAATTATTGAAGACTACCTATGCGAGAGGCCAAAAGAACGTGCAAAACAGAAGGACTCAGCCATTGAAACAATTGTGGGTGCGAAAAGGCGAGCTGCCTACTGCAGTCAAGTCACGACAACTGTCTCAACTTCCTATTAGTAATCAACGGTATGATACTAATAAGAGGACTTCCAAAACTTCTTTTGAGAAAGTGAAGACTATCTGGGTACCCAAGAAGTCGATGAAGGCTGGCCCACAATCAAGACAAATTTGGGTGCCTAAGGCTCGCTTGCGGGCTCAACTAGTCCCACATGAATCACATCATACACGACAGGGTTCACTCACTCAAGGAGCCATTACCCACTCTTGTTTAATACGCACGAACACATAGTCGCCCAGAAGTACGCACAGAATCACTTGTAAATGGGTCCCAAAAACACATCATCCCCAAACAGAATTACTCATAAAACCCTCCAGAGTCTCCACAAAACCAAAATCGAAAGCCATCCATTGTGTTTGGCAACCTAAGACTTGTAATAAACTCCCCGACCCCCATTTGTAAATTCATCTCCACTTGCTAACTACATCACTCATACACTGCATCTTTCCATCTAACTCCTAGGACTATCCATTCATTAACTACACACACAGTCATTGAGCACTCACTCACCCACTAACCCATTACTCACTTCATGATAATGTTGTAACGGGGACAAAAAGTGTTCTATCTTGTCCATTACAATATTAACGCATGATCTATATTCTCACAGAACCAGCAAGCAAGCAATAACAATGGCAGAAGCAGGAGGCACCAGTTCCCAGGCAGGGTCTAGCACATAGATTGTGGACATTGAAACCCTCCTCCTGGAACCACCACTCACTGAAAGGCCTCAAGAACTTCAAGCGGTGCATGTCCTCTCGATTCAGGACCCTCCTCAGGGACACACTTCTCAAGTAGGGAAACATGCTCATTGGTTTAGCTATGTCGCAGGGCCATTGGGTGATGGCACCTATTTTTGGGAAGCAGAAATTGAGTTCAATGGCAGATGGGGACGTTATCATTTTCTCACTCGTGAATTTGAAAACTATCAGAATGCAGAAGTAATGCAATCGGTTTGGACCAAAGCGGGATTGGATAGCTACTTCAGAGCACATTTGCCGAAGCCAGATTTTCTTCGCTGCTCCTACGTTATCAGTACCATCACTCCTAGTAGGGCCAAAGGAGGCGATAGTACTTTTGTGCTACCCTCACTATTGCCAGGTCACAAACTCAAGAGATTCAAACTGACCCTCAATTTGGTACGAGCAGCGTTGAACATGCAAGGAATGCATATTCCCACTGAGAAAGAACTAATGGTTCCAGGCAAGATGAAGCATAAAGACCTCAACAAATTGAAGGACATGGTCGCAATGACACCTACCATTGCTCTACACCTACGAACTATCATGCAACATTTTGCTTTTCCTGCCCAAGAACGGTTCACTATGCCACCAAAAAAGATATGGTTCAGCTTGTACTTGGCGGAGACAGAGAACCTCACCATCAACATACCGCACTGGATCATCGATCAAATACACTTAGCCCATCAATGGTGGAATAAGAAGCAGAAAAATGTACTTCATGGATGTTGTGCTCTCACAAGAATAATTTACAGATGCTTAGCGTACGACGTGCCTATCCAAAGAGCACTAGTACGGTCCAGGGCCCAAGAGTTCCAAAGACGGCTATCAACAACGGGTCGTCCATCGAAGAAGATGAGAGGGGGAGTTCAATTACCATGCGCTCAACCAAGGGGAGCCACTACCACATCCGAGGTGACTCCTCCCCAAATGAGGCGTGTCCGACCATTCACCATTCGTCTACCCAGACCAAGTACAGAAGGACCCAACCTGGTGTTTCCTCCTATTCCAGCAGACTTGGAATTCCCTCAAGGTTACACCCTTGTTGATCTAACAGATGAAGAAATCGCCCGTTTGATCAAAGAATCTAACCTGGAGACAAAAGCGGAGCAGACCCAAGAACAACAACCCACGACTACAACTTCAGCCCCGACCCAACCGGGAGTAGTAGAAGTAGAAGACGATGAAGAAGAGACAGAAGAACAAGAGGCACACGAAGAGTATGATCAAGAATATGAAGAACTTTCAGAACTAGCAAGTGCCCCGGCCTACTCGGCCCAAATAAAAAGATTATACGAAACCATGAAGCGGGTCCAAGAGCAACACAAACTGTCGCCCGAAACAGGAAAGATGATCATGAGTCAAATGTTAGCCGAGGAAGGTGTGGATGACATGTTCATCGAATCAATGAACCTGCACGCTGACGTAGTGGGCTTAGATGAGGCTGTTCATGCAGCCATGACTTATATTAATCGGTTTGAGAAACGTGTGCCTACCCGTCCCATGCGATCTGGCAAACAAATACACATCAATGTATCAGAACCAGGAGGCAACACACAAACAGAAGAACATCAGGAGGAACCACTCTCACCACCCACCTCACCTCTCACTACACATGTCACATCACCACCTAGCACTACTACACCTATTTCTGCCATCACCACAGTCGTCATGGGAATTCCTCTCTCTCCCGGCATCCAATTCGGAGGAGCTACCATGCCCACCTTCACGACACTCTTCACAAATATCACATCCACCCCACCCATTGTCCCCATCTTTACAGTCACACACACATTCGACACAATGGAGACATCACCAGCCACAACACCACTCCCACCCCCCACACAATCTCAATATCCCATACCCCCTCCACCTACCTCACCACTTGACTCTACAGCATTCACAACTCCCTTGCCCTTCCCCATCCCCCCTGCATCTTCATCTTTCCCTGCATTGTTTAATGTAAATAGTATATTCATAGCATTACATCAATGCGTGTATCAACTTCAAAGTGAGTACCAGGCTCTCAAAGATCGTCATCATCAGCTGATGACGAATCATCAACAACTACAAAGACGGCTCACAAGTATAGAAGAAGAAAATGCAGACCTCAATCAACGTTACACCACTCTCGAGCAAGCTCATCAAACCCTCTTGGAGACACCCCAACCATCACAAGAGTCAGGCGTCAAACAACTCGAAGCCTTACTGGAGATTTACCAAACAGATAACCTGAGAGTCCGGCGAAATTTAACTCTACTCCGAAAACACATGGCTACAGCCCTTGAAGAAAACAAACGTTTGCAGAAACAAAATGAAGAAAACCTGGAAGGTGCCATGGAAGGCTCTCCCCATGAAATCGACCCAGAACAATTCAAAGCAGTTCCCTCAGAAACCATGAAAACAATCTTGGAAAGCTATGCGGATTTATTAGAAGGGCATGATGATTTGGAAAGGGAACGGGATGAACTACGTAGCCAGATCAGGGAACAGGAGGCTCAACCCAAAGTCATAGAAACGACCTCGACTTCAGAGGAAGTAAAGGCATTGACAGAGCAGGTGGCGGAGCTGCAGAAAAAGTTACTGGAATATGAAAGGAAGCCCTCTCTAGTTGTAGAACCAAAGCATGAGGAATTAGTACCCATTGAGGTGGACGAAACGTATGAGGAACCATATGTTCCTATGCCGATGCCAGGTGGTGCACAGACCTCAGAAGGAATGGACACCTTAGAAGTTGAAGTACCTGAATGGCTCCAGACACTAGAGAAAACAGCTACAACCCATGAAGATCGAGTGGCAATTCAAATCCAATCAATGGGGAAGTTAGAAGACACCATCATAAAGTCAGAATATTTCCGCAGCATGTCTCATCATAGATGGATCGGCACCAACGACGATCAATATGTGCCATATTGTGTACTCCTTGCAGATTACAACGTAGAGATTCAACGCAGATGTGGCAAACCTCCAACTTTCGCCACACAATTTGGGCCCGATGATATCCCAGAAAGTGCTAAGAAAGGATCTATTCATCAACCCACCTGGAGAATCCGTCTTCTTGAGACCTACCCAGAGATGGTTCGTACTTGGACTAACATGCCACTTTTTATTAAATACAATCCTTGTTATGCTCCAATCTTCCGCAGGTGCACCTGGCCAGAGTTTACAATTGCTGTCAAGAACATCAAAGGTTGTGCAAAGTGGTTAAACTATGTTTATCTAGCACCTCCACAAGGCCCTCCCACTGTGAATTATATGATTTCTACCATCTGTCACTGGAGCACTCGACTACGCAATACCCCCGATGTGATGGCCCAAATGTGCATGAAAATCTTTGAACTAATGCTAATCACATTCAGGACATTCAAGAATATTAAAAACCCCCACTTCTCAGGTGTCGGATTTCTTACAAGAAACCAAGATCTGGTATACGACATGAGCAACACCCCATCGATAGAGATAGTATATGCTTGGCATGCCAGAATAAATTACCTCCCAGCTTGCTTTAAACAGACATTCGAGGAGATGTTCATAACAGGATTCTGGGAATATCACTAGGAAATATTTGTACCCAGGCCCTCACATCTCCTCCACTTATTTGCTATGGAGAGAACCATCCATTCAGAACAACTGCGGGTGCCACATCCGGACGTACCAGGACTAGTGAATTGGGATGCATTGTTAACAGATCTAGCACAGGGGCTACGATTAGAAGAACACGACCTCGTTGTCGATGTTGTTCAATATTATGTTCAACGCACAGCTAGACAAGGGTCTGTCAGAGACGACAGATGCGAGAGAGGGGGGTGTTGGCAGTAGTTAAGGAACTGAAGGAGTCACAAGACAAGGAAGCCTACGAAGGGAGTCGAAACAAAGAGAAAGCACAGGCAGACACAGTAGTCAAAGAAGATCTGGCAAGTAGGCCATTTAAATTTTTCAGGTATCAAAGAGTTGGGCACACAAGAAGAAGGAGCAAGTAGGGAGCTCCAGGAAATGTATGTCAAAATGTTAGAAGAAATCCCTACAAAAATAGTGATTTTCATCACTAAAAACCATTGTAAATACCATTTCATATTTTCGTAGCTCCATTTTGTGCAAGCCAAGGAGTCCTTGAGCTTGAGGAGCTTTAGAAGTACCTACCTATCAGTTTTCACATTTTTTAGACTCCGTTTGAACCTCCAAATAGGGTAGAGAACCTAATTTTTAACTAGGCCAGACACTAGGTCTCAACAAGGCCAAAACCTAGTCAAAAACTATAAAAAGAGCTAGAGAGCTCATTTTGGGGGTTAGCTTGTAATTGATTTGAACTTGTATGAGCTTTTTGAAAGTAATCTAAGGAACTCCATTGCTTCTCACTCTTTGTCTTACCTTGTGTGCGCGTGTGAGTGTATGTGTGTGCATGTTAGTGTGCTTCGCACTCACGCATTTGTGCCTTCACTTGCTTGAGGTCATCATACCATCCTCACGTCTTCCCGGATTGACATTAAAGGAGGTGCTACTCATCACTGAGCTACATATGGTCCCCCCATTCAAAATGTTGTTGTTGTCCTAAAGTCACTAACCTTCAAAATGTTCTCATTTATGTTAGTACTTGGTGCTTTCCTAAGAGTATTTAGCTTATTCTTGAGATGAATCTCCCTTGCCTTGGTTGATAAAGAGTACAATCTCTCCAAGGTCTCCCAAACCTTCTTCGATGTGTGTAAGTCTTGTATATGCCCTATCATGTTATTGCTTATGTGTTGGGATAGAATGAATATGACTCTCCTATCCCTTTCTATCCATTCAATTAGTGCCTTGACTTGCCCTTGAAGTGGTGGATCATGTACATGAGGCATTGGCTCCCTGCTACTCACTAATCCCCACAATCCTTTTCCGCTAAATTTCCATGGTTGATAATTGTCTTTATCTAACTTCTCTATTTGTGCATTATACTCAGCCATATTGAGTTCTATGATGCTCCTCTAGATTCTCCTAAAGGTTTTGTATTCTTTAGAAGATGTGGATATTACCTTTTGATAGATTTTCCCTTGCAAGCCTTCAACTAGTTGAGATCAATCAATGTAGCCCCTTTCGATGTCTTCTTGCTTTGATAAGTCCTCCTTGTGCTTCCATGAGTTGTCGTGATCCCTTTGGAGGAGAAAAATAATGAGAAAATGAGGTAAGCAAGCAAGGGGGCTGCTTGTTGGAGCTTATGAACTCACTAAACTAAGTGGCAAAACATGTGGAATGCATACAACTGAAGAAACAAAGGCGGAATGATGCTTATAGAGTTTTCCTTTACCTACAATCTATTTGACCACCCACCAACAAATGTAAGTGCACTTTTTGGTGGCTGATTGATGAGATTTGAATTTGATTGAGCTTGGTGATTCCATGAATTTGGATCCTCCATTTGATTGGTTCACTTGCAAAACTCATGGTTGAGCCCTTTTGCATGATTGATACTTGATTTTCAACATTTTGAACTTTCTAATCATATACTTCTATAATGATTTGATCATTGGAATATAATGCTCAAAGTTTTAATTATTTTTGCTTAGCTTTATCCACATTCTACTTAGTTGTGTTGGATTGGTGTGTTGTTTCCTTTACATTTATGGCTGATTAATGTCATGTTCTTGAAGTGGTAATTGGAAGAGCTTTGTGAGCTATAATAGAAGTATGCACAAAAGCTACTCCAATGTTTGTACAAGTATCAAGTGATGTGATATTATATATATTGAGCCTTGAAAATACTATTTTATTTTTCCATGCCGAATAACTCAAATTAAATCCTAACTTGGTTTGAAATGTTGGTTGTATATCAACCTTTTGGATCATGGATTTAAGAACTTTTACATTCATCCTAAATAGTAACGAAATATTAAATACAAGTAATCATATGTACCTTCAAGGGTGTGTTAAGCAATCTCATGTATAACCATAAGTCTAAGGTTTATTTTCAAGATATCAACTTGATGATATTGTTCCTTCAAGCATGGTGAAGGCTTGTTGTTCTAACAGCTCTGCCTCAAGTTAAATCATGCTTGAGTCTTTAATTTTGAACAATTTAAATACTTCCAATTGCTTTGAGCCTACAAAGCTTTATTCCACCTGGAGCTTGCTCATCATATCTACCACTTGCTTATGTGTTGGAGCAAATGAAACATCTATCTCCTTTGATAATATTTTCTTTCTAACAACATGGTAATGAACCTTTATATGTTTGTTTCTTGCATGACATACAATGTTTATTGCTAGATCCATTGAGCTTACATTGTCTCAAAAAATGTGAGGTTTGGAACTCACAAGTCCTAGATCTGAATATAACTCCTTCAACCATATAGCTTCCTATGTTGCTATTGTCAAGCCTCTAAACTCTGCTTCAGTTGAGAAAAGTGCTACTATAGGTTTCTTCTTTGAGAAACAAGTTTTGACCCTGCAAATGCTCAAAAGCCTTGTGTACTTATTTTTTCATCCTTGGATATAACCCAATCTACATCTGATATTACTTGAGATCCAAGTTAGATGTACAAGAGTAAAATATACCTTCATTGATTCTACCCATTAGATACTTTAGCACTCTTTTAGCTGCATCCATATGTGGCTTTCCTGGAGAGTGCATAAGTTCACTCAACACTCCAACACTATAAGTTATGTCTGCCCTTGTATGTGTAGCATTGATTAAACTACCTAGAATTCTTTGATATTCCTTTACATCTTTAATATATTCTCATTCATAAACACTAAGTTTATGAATCATCTTGAAAGGTGTTCGTGTTGCTTTGGCATTCCCCAATTTGAACTTCAAAAGTAAGTGTTGAATACACCTTCTTTGAGTCAAGTGCATCCCTTGATCTCTATAGATAAGTTGCATCCCTAGGAAGAATGAGAGTTCTCCAATATCATTGATCTAAAATTCCACTTGCATATGTTTCTTGATTCGTTTTATCCCATTCACATCATCACCTATCAAAATTATGTCATCTACATAAATACATAAATAGATGACTTATTTTGAAGTTTTTTTATGAACAATGGGTCTGCATTACTTGATTCGAATCCTTGAGATTGCAAATATGTCACCAATTTGTCGTTCCAAGCTCTAGGGGACTATTTTAATCCATACAATGCTTTCTTAAGCTCACATAAATAATTAGGATAATTAGGGTTTTCATACCGTGCAGGTTATGACATATATATGTCCTCAATGATCCATCCATTGAGGAAAGCATTCTTCAAATCAAGTAGAATTAGTTTCCATTTCCTTATAGTTGCAATGCTAAACAAGGTTTTGATGGTGGTCATCTTGGTTTTCTTCATAATTTATGCCCTATGTTTGAGCACATCCTTTAGCAACCGACATAGCTTTGTAACTACAAATAAAGACATCTAAATTCACTTTCAATTTGTACACCCATCTGGAGCCTCTTATCTCTATGTTGGTTTGCATAGGAAGCAACTACCATGTGTAGTCTAACTCTTGGCTTTTAGGTCTTTTATTATTTCATTTACAAAGGTAGTTACCTTGAACCTTACAAGAAATGATCATAAGTGATCAACCAATTAATACAAAGAAATAATGTGCACATAAGTGCTATTCTTCAAGGTACATATATGGCACCATGCAAATGATGGATTTGATGAAGAGCATATCCACCTCAATAAGAATGTAAGTTTGATATTCCAATAGGAACTACATCAAATTTGCATGAGCAATCAAACATTGAAGCATGCTTTCATCATTTCAATATATGACGCATACAAAAGATAAACCTAAAAAACTCAGATCAGAGAGAAAATATTTTAGTTCCTCATAAGAGAGGAAGAAAAGAAAGAAAAACAATTGATGTAGACACATACATTCACCAACTTCAAAACAGAGGCAAGCATGTCAAATGCTTGGATAAATATGGGTTACCAAATAAATTTGTTCATTATTATGTAGAGGCATAAATTATTGACGAAAAATGGGCAAAAAAACTCGAATCTCTTTTCTTCCTTCGAACGTTGCACCTAGTGTTGAATCAATATCCCCATGAACTTTTCTTAGTCCCTCAACATCTCTGTGCTCTGTGAATCAGCTGCAGTGTCATCATCCTCTATCAATGTTTCTCTCTCTCTCTCTCTCTCTCTCTCTCTCTCTCTCTCTCTCTCTCTCTCTCTCCATCTTTTGTATAGTTTTGGACTTTGCCTATGCACTCATTTGCTAACTTCTTTCTGCCTCTCTCTCTGTCTCTCTCTGTCTCTTTCCATCCTTCGCATTCTGTCACCTTCATCTATAATAGGTCTCTCTCTCTCTCTCTCTCTCTCTCTCTCTCTCTCTCTCTCTCTCTCTCTCTCTCTCTCTCTCTCTCTCTCTCTCTCTCTCTCTCTCGATTAGGATCTCTATGTGCCGGTCCCCTTCAACATTGATCGTCTTCATCTCCACCCTCTCTAGTAGCGCAATCTGAGCAGTCTCTCTCTTTCTCATTTCTTTCACTAACCTTTGCACACCCTTCT
The DNA here is from genome assembly GCA_020310875.1 of Ceratopteris richardii. NCBI lineage: Eukaryota > Viridiplantae > Streptophyta > Polypodiopsida > Polypodiales > Pteridaceae > Ceratopteris > Ceratopteris richardii. The sequence continues at coordinate 90,563,858 of CM035440.1, forward strand.
GTCTGCCTCTCTCTCTCATGCTCTATCTTTTTATCTCTCTCTATATCTCTCTTGTCTTCTAATTCTTTGCACACATTGATTTGCTTTTGAGTTTCTCTATCCATCATCTCTCTCTCCCTCTCGTTTTTTGTTTCTCTGTTGCATGAATTTTTTGCACAAGATCTTTCCATCGCCCCCCCCCCCCCCCCCCCTCTCGATCTCTCTCTTAATGATCTCTCTTGCACGACCCTCTTTGTCAATATGTGCGTATCTAAGCTTTTGTGATCTCCACATGAGAAAATTTTCGTTCTTGATTGATAGGAATTCACGCTATAATGGTTGCATAAATCTAAGCTTTTGGGATCTCCACATCAGAAAATTTTCATTCTAAATCTATACAAATTGATGCTATAATGGCTACAGCAGGCTTTTAGCCTCAATTTTCTTAGTGTGGCAAGAAAGCATCCCCCATCTGGACTTCTATGTGTTCTTGCATGAAGCGTGCAAATGCCATATTTAAAAGCAATTTTAAAAGAGAGAAGGAGAATGATAATGAAGGCTTCTGCATTGGTAAAGCTAAACATACTACAGAGCTAAAACTTTCTTCGCATATTCATGAGTAGGAATCGAATTCCTTCTCTGTCATGCTCAAAGCTCTGACTAAGATCCTCTCCATCTCTGCTTATCGCGTTACGAGCACGTGCCTTCTTCTGCTCAAAGATTCAACACAAGAACATCAATAAACCTCCTCTCCTATTTCTCTCTCTCCCCCTCTCTCTCTCTCTCTCTCTCTCTCTCTCTCTCTCCCCCCTTCTGCCAACCCCATCTCTGTGTCCTACATGCTTCTCTGCTACTCTCTCTCTCTCATAACCACATGCAAATTCACTTTTCTCTATCACTTTGCCTCAGTCCTACTCAGAGATGTTATGAATTCTTCAAATAAAAAATAAAGAATAAAAGCCTGTTGTACATTTATCCTAATTAACTCATCTAGATAGCATGACAACTCTATTTTCTTTCCCTCTCTTTTTTACTTTGTGTTTTTTAGAGATCCGATTGGAGCAAGAGATAGAAGGATAGGGAGATGGTGTGCTCTCTTTCTCACTCTCTTTATTTGCTCCTAATGAGTTCATGGAGTGGAAGGAAGAGGGTGCAGAGATAGGGGACTCTCTCTGTCTCTCCTCCTATCTCTCTCTCTCTCTCTCTCTCTCTCTCTCTCTCTCTCTCCCTCTCTCTCTCTCAATGGTTATTAACACGTTCCTCATTTCTTCGACCATATATTTTCTGTCTTGTTGGAGTTCGAAAGAGCAAGAGCTATCAAAACTCGAAAGTATCTGCCATAACTTCCTTTGGACAGGCGACCACAATAGGAGGCGGATTCCCAAAATCAATTGGTCCATCTGCACTAGCCAGAGGGATAGTGGGGGCCTTGGTATTCTGGACATGGTATGCATGGCTACCAAACTTGTAGCAAAGTGGATGATTAAGGTTTGGTGCAATGGGGAGTCTTTGTGGGTCAAACTAATATTCACGAACAAGAACGCTTTGACTTTAGTGGGACTCCCGAATTGGAAGAATCATGACATTTTGACCCTCTTGTTTTCCCCAATCTCGGTCTTCCGGAAAGGCTCGAACCTCGTGTGCTCCCTATGGAAGAGTGGGAATAAAGTCAAAAGCTTTATAAGAGTTAGTGAAGATTGGAAGTGGGCGGCCAGTATCACAAAGAACGGCTTTATTTAGCTTCTAATCCATGGCATCAGGAATGTGGAATCCCATAACATTCAAAGCACCAAGAGGTTCTAGACCAAGGGCTATAGAAAATGGGAACATCTCTGGAAGTAAGACTTTGACCAATGGGTCAAGTTTGAGGATATCGACCCTAGAGTAAACATTACCTATGAAGAATGGAACATTCTACAAGGCAGACATCTTGCTTGGGACCACTCTAAAGTCCGGCTACTCATGGGACAGGAGTTTCCATGTTCGTTAGGTCTCAGATGGCACAACGGTAATTGTCTAACAAAAATCCCGAATATCAAAGGAACCATTGATTTTTAGGTCAACCTCAACAAGAAGTGGTGCCTATCTTGGACAAGGTTGTGATGGGAAATGAAGTTCATGGCTATCTGGCAGGCTCTCATAGAAAACAAAAATTTTGTCCTCTTATCCAAAATTCTTCATCAACGAATCTGATCCAACCAAAAGGCCAACAAAATCTATGGGGCGTCTCCTTGGTGCAAGCATTGTCACCCATCCATTGAAGATGTTGGCAACATCTTCTTTACTTGTCCCAAATCTAACAAGCTATAGCAGATTGTCAAAAAGAAAATTAGAGTTCAAAAGCATATCAACTGGAAACAAGCTCTGATGGGTGAAGCGATCGGCTACTTGATGACCCTTGAGAATGCCATCAGAGGGGAGGCCCTTTGGAAGATCTGGCAGGAAAGATGTGTCTTTAACTTCAGGGACTCGCCCAAAGATTGGTCGATTGAGAAATCGTTGCTCCCCTCGATAAAAGAATCGCCAACTATAAGAAATCCCCCCCTTTCAGGCATCATAAAGTGCTTACCCTGATCAACAACAAGCTCAAACCCAAGTGGGCCCCACATGAGGGGGAGGAGAGGGTGATTAACCTTATTTGTAATACCATCTAATCTTTGTAAGCTTTATCCCCGATCTGTGGGTCATGACGGGTCCCTTGGGCACTAGTCCCCTTCACTTGTAACTTTCATTTTCTTTTATTTAATACAAGTCTGGGAGAGTAGGCTCAGTCCGAACTTTTGTTATTAAAAAAAAAACATCTTAAATTGCAAAATAGTTAAAGAAAAGTAATTCAATTTAATTTAAATTGCAAAATAGTTAAAGAAAAGTAATTCAATTTAATTTATTAGGTAAGAAACTAAATATTCCGATTCACATTTCTTTGCCATTCAAATATTTTGCACAGTTGAGAAAATTTCAAGTCTGATTGTAATATGGTTTTACATAAAGATTTGAATTTATAACTTATCAGCAATAAATAACTTAGTGTATCTCTATAATATATTCACATATTCGTTCGTTTCCTGTAATGTAAAATTATTTGCTAACATGTTTGTATAATCTTTATTTTCCTATAATGTAAAATTATTCGCTAACATGCGTTAACTATTAATTGATATTGGAATATTGTACTTCTTACTACATGCTCTCTCATTAAAAAGATCACACCATTCATTGACTTCACACTCATCATAATTGATAATTCTCCTCCATATCATCTCCTTGATCCATTAAACTTGAATCCTCTATTGACTAAAAAAATCGGATTGACAAATAAAGAGGGTGTTAAGCCCTTCTTTATACACAAGTGTGCATGTACATGTATGCACACTTTTCAGATAGATTAGCAGATACTGATTGGACATTAGTCATTGTAGAGAACATAAAAATAAAGAGCTTTAGAGCCCATGAAGGGACCTCTACATGCAAGCATGATCTGAAAGCCAACCACAATGCCCATACTGCCACAAAAAGAGATCCAAGCAAAGCACCCACATGCTTCAACGATGTAAATAGTAATGAGAGACAATATTTCGTTTTCAATGTTTCCATCAAATATAGGATAACTACGAATCATCTTTAGGCCTTTTAAATCTCATGTGTACACCTAAATAGGATAGGCCTTGTCTTTGAGCTTCATGTCTTCATATATCCCCATATTGAAGGTTGTTTTGAGCATAGCTATGTGTCCAAATAAAGCCATATATGAAGATCATCAATTGCGAATTCAACGCTTTTAGTTGTTCAAGATTGTCCACTCTTAGAGCTTTTTAGTGAGTGGCCTGACTCTCCAATTCTTTCAATTTAAAAATCTTGCGCATATCTTGTAAAAGAACTATTTCACTTTTCTATAGCTTTGCAGAGTTTCAGGGGGCTATCTAAGTCTTATGCAATGGATAGTGCTTACAAGTCTGATATCCACATATTGAACCTATAAAAGTGATTTCAAACCCTAAAACAAGTTTACTTGTAAATTTCATGCATTCAAGTTATTCTTTGTTTTCAACATTGCACATGAGCATGCAGGAAGGTGTTTAGGGCAGCATTAAGAAAAAGTTTTAATTTATCTTTATTTTACACGAATAAAATAAAGTTTTTGATGATTTTTATTTTGTTTTAAATTTCCTTAAAAGACATATTTGTATTTTCATAGTTCTATGCAAGTGTCCACACCTAAAGGACTATTGAAAATTGGTAAAAGGTAAGGGCTTGTAATGTTGAACAATACACTTTATAACATCATCTTTGTCTTTAGGGAACTTATTTTTAAGAGTCGTAAGATCCTCCAATTATTTCCTTGTGTGTGCCGCTTCCCTAGAATTTTACTATAGGGTGGCCTTTTCCTCCACCATTGTATTCTAAAAATCGAGAGCCCATAGCTCTCTCCCCAACGTTGAGCTGGATCCTAACTTGGGGAGGTGCTTCATCTCTTTCATGCTCCAAAATAAACTCTTTCTTTTTTAGTGCTTGTGATTGAATACTCCAAATTTCTAAGGGAAGCATCGGATCAAAGGACCTCACGAAGACTTTATTGAAAGGACTTTGGGAGTGCCTTCTATACCCATTTCTTAACTAACAACGCATCAATATTGTAAAATACTTTAGATAGTAGAGGCCAGCCCCTATGTGAGGTGATATGGAAGCTCTCATCTTGCGCTTTATGCAAAATAATGCATTTAATACCTTGGAGAATTGATCTCACGAGTTTAGAACAAAACATATAACCTCTGAATTATATACATGTAGATAAAACCTTCTATTTATGGAAGAAGGCACCCCAAAAATTACGAAGATCCCACAAGTTCCTGATAATTGACTGGAATCCTTTTGCAAAGATTCATATAAATAGGTAAGTGAGCTAACATAAGTTATTTGATGAATTCGAGTGAGTATCCGGTGATCTAGATATTTAAGAAGGCACCGGTTGACCCTACTTTTCAGAATGATGATGTAGAGACACATTCATAGAGACATCTCATGCACATAGCTCCAATGACTACAATATTTTTTTATCACATGTATAAGAGTGTTCAAATGATTCTAAAATTGATAAAAAAGACAATGATTTCATACATTCACCTCATAAGTTTAGAGAACTTGACAAACTCAAAGAAGTAAATTGTAGAAAGGAATATTGAGTAGAGATGATGATGAAACTTGATTTAAATGTATTCCTAAGTAAAATATGATACATGGCGTTATTTTAGACCACCAAGATATTCACTTCAAGCCCAATTTACACTCAAAAGGGTGTGATCTGACCGATGATTTCCTACGACTAAACAAAGTGTGCATGTACACTTTGTGAAGGTGATTCTTTGATAGATCTCACCTAATATTGTTGCATAGGTTTAGGATCTCATTTGAATTTTGTATTCAAATGAATTAATGTGTTTTGACTTTCAATACATTCACGATAATCTCTCTTAAGTTATTCTTTTACATTTTGATAAAGTGACATCATGTTTTAAAATTGGAAGCAATCAGATGTATGTGTTTACATATGGCTTTTGCTAATATCAATGAAGTAAAATACTTATGGTTAAGCATTTAGGCTTTCCATATGCATCAACATCTTCTCCTCAAGCATGAGATGCTTGATTCTCTATTAGTTTGTGATTTCCTAAAATCCAATCATAGATTTGAACCTACTAAGCTTCACTCCATCCAAATCTTTAGTCACCATGCCTACACATTGTTGTTGAGTAGATACATATGATAGCTCAATTTCTTGGCCTGTAATATTCTCCCTAACATACTGATAACTGACCTCAAAGTGTTTGGTCCTAGCATGAAAAATACATTTAGCTCCAAGATGCAAAGAACTCATGTTTTCACCAAAGACCGTAAGTTCAACCACATTTATAACATCTAAAAATTTTCTCTTCATGCTCACTGTGTACTATGTGTTTTCTGTATATTCTACACGCCTTGTGCAGAGTACTGTGATTGACATCTGGAGCTTAATTTTCTATTGTGGGAGTATCTTCTTGGAGCTCTTATGAATGAGAATCCACTGTGTCGCATCACGATCACATCATTTCACGAGTTCATTGATGTTTTGCATAATGTGTGTGACATTTACTAAACTTTTGCATACTTTAACAGATATTTAAATTAATTTCTTCATTTATCATAAGAGAAACCAATTGTTTATTTTCAAATAGTTCCTCTCTAACAAATAGAAATGTTGTAAAGCCCTTCTACTTTTCATCCTCTTTTAAATTATTAAGGTCAAATACAATGACATTTTCATCATGGATAATGCACCGTGTTGATGCAAGTGTGTCAAAAAATTGTTCAATTTCTAAAATATACGAGTCCATGTAGTATCATCACATCTCTATGTACATAATTTTACTAATTCCTAAGCTGCATATGTTGAGCTTTCATTGTAGTTGAGAAGAAGCATTTCATATCTAATCTTGTACATGCATAATCATAATTTGCTCAAGGATCTATGATAACACAAATATTACCTTACTATCACAGTTAGTCCAATTTTAATGATTGTATATTTTGCAATGCTAGATTTTGATATGGCAATTCTGAATTAGGTTTAGTCCCACTTACCCATCCATGCAAATTTCTACCCATAAGGCATGGAGACGTGTTTAATAATTTGTCCTATTCAATGTTTCTATTTGGCCATTTAAAAAAGCCAAATTAACACATAGATTATGTCAATAAACCAAGCACATCAGCACCATGCAGTAAACCAATAGATACATCCAAACTTTGTTGAATATGTAAAAAAGGAGTTGGATTGATTATTGTGGCTTAGATGCATTGTACCAATTGGATATTGGGAGTGGGTCTACCAGATCATGATTGTCCCCAAGAAAAACAAACATTGACAAAACTATGTGTAGTACTAAGAATAAGATGTAACTATTGTTCCAAACCCCTTCCCCTTGCCTTCTCTAGACCTAATGTTAGATGAAGTTGCAGGAAGAGACATGTACTCTAATGTACCCAAAATAGCATCTTCACAAACTAGGGTGATTTTGTTGTTTGGACTCCAAAATGCTCCTAGTATGTTTCAAAGATGTATCCATCAAAATGATGCTCCTTAATTGAGTAGCTTTATGTGAGTTTTTCTAGATGATATTTCAATTTCCACAAAATAGGTGGACCTTTTGCAACATCTACGACTCCTTATGACATAGTCCAAAGACATTCATCTTTGTTTAAACCTCGTAAGTTAGTCTTTGGGGTAAAACATGAATTTTGTTTTTGGCCATATCATTTCCACGGAAGGTATTGTGGTTTATCATGATAAAGTAAAAGTGATAGCACAAGTGTGGCAATTGTTGGAGGAGATGGTGGACACCTTTCTTAGATGAGATCATGCTACAAATTCCTACTTCACAACAGCCAAAACCCAGTTGAGGAGTGCAAAGTAGACCTCTTGAGCTTTCCAAAAAGCACAAATAATCACCCAAATAATTTGGAATTTGATCCTCAAATCATTGGATCAAAACAGATAACTTGGAGTTTCATTGTCAGCCAAAAACTTGTTATTTTGGTCACTATACTTGTTCAAAGAAATGAATAGTACTCCTTCCCTGATAAAAATTGGACAAAATCTTTTCGAGAATATTGAACTAACTACGATAGCTAACCATCACAAGGTATTTCACTTAAAATGATCAACTCTGCTCAGAGAATGATGCTTAGCAAAATTGTGTTGCATCCCGACATTTTATGGAGGAACAGTATGGAGACCAGAGAGCAATGTTTTGAACATATCTCAAGGATGGATAAGGCAATGGAGAGGAAACTTTGTAACATACAAAGAGACTATTAAATGAATCTACAACAACTTAAATCGTTCAAAATGATCAAGTACACACTGAGGAATAGATCAGAGAAGCTCACTATTCTGAGTGGTATATGACACAATAGAAGATATGAGACATGGGAAGATTATATATATTAATGCACATAAATTACATTGCCATTGGCAATGAATGATTGCACAATGTGAGGGTAATAGAAGAGCTATAATGTGAGCTCAATATGGCACACAAACTCCTCTAAAATATCTTCTATATCTCTTAATGTGACTAGATAGTCCTCTTTTATAGCCTTTTGTTGGAGCCAAGATTGAAGTTTGAATTTGAATCTTTACCTTAAAGTGAAAGTTTTAGGACTCGATTTTCCATAATTCCTCACCAAATAATTTGTGGAAAGATTCTTCTATGAACTTGTAATTGGAAGTGATTCCACATATGCAGCTTTACAAGGAGTAAAAATCAATCTTTTAAAAGAGATCTTTCATGCACTAATACATGAAATTTTAGGATAAATGATCAAGAATTTAGGCTTGGAGTAATTGCAGCAAGAGCTCCCCCTCAAGCCTAATATTCTTGGGCTTCAATTCTCTTTAATCTCTTGCAATCCAATCATCATCTTGAACCTATTCAATTTAGTTTGTTGGAAGTGAGGTAGGCCCTTAGGCTCATGTCACAGGTCCATGGTTCCATAGTTCCATTCATGTACAACATTAATTCTAGCAATCTTCCATATTGACAAAACATGAACATACCACAACTTAATCATACAGATGATGAGACAAAGATAGAGAAAGAATAGATGACATGTGTAAGGTGTTATGTAAGCCATCGCTTACTCATAGTATCATATATACCAATGTTCAATGTACAATGTGGGAGTAAAATTCTCAGCCACTCTATGTGATGAGAAATAGATGAATGAGTGAATGTACAATGTAACAAACATATTCAGATGTGTGGGCAGTAATCTGAATATACATGAGATGTGTGACCTTATAGGTTATAGAAGAGTGAATATGAGTGACTGAAAGAGGAAGGATCAGTGTGAACGGAAATCCTCAAACTCATGTGAACACACCTTCTTAAACACCTCATAAAAATATGCATAAAGCATATAAGTATTGATTCTCTTGTACCTATGCCGAATAGGACTCCTTCTGATATGAACGCCACGACCTCCATAAACTTCAAGTAGTACCTGTGTGCATAAAGAGAATATGTACCTGAATACTTAACATAAGATGTGAATCTTATGTTAATCTCCATCTAATGTCTTTGAAGTAGCCAGATATCTTCTTGTAGAAGACAATCTTCAACCTAACATCTTCTTGTAGAAGATGATCTTCAAATACGCCATGTAGATGGTCCCATCCAATGTCTTTGAAGTAGCCAGACAACTTCTTGTAGAAGACAATCTTCAACCTAATATCTTTCTGTAGAAGACAATCTTCAAATACATCATGTAGATGGGCGATCCTCACCATCAAGCTGCTAATGACCAAGTCTTCTTGCCATGAACAAGAGATGACCTCCTCTCCATGAGCTAGAGTGTGAGCACACCCTTCATCTTCTCCAAGAAGAATCATTAAGAAGAACTCCATAGCTGCTCCTCAACATGCTTCAAGTTAGCACCATGGCTGCCCCATGTGCTAGAAGAAACACTACCTCTACTGAGGTCCAAGCTTCAGAAAGCTTGTGTTGATCCTAGGTGAAGGATGAATAACAATGAGCCCAAGCTCTTGTTATATAGTCTTTGGTTGTCCCTGAAAAGCTCTTCCAGATCGCTATGCGATCTCCAATAACGCACGTTGAGAAAAATCAACTTCGTTCGCTATCCTTGTAAAGCTGTCAATAAGCTTTTATTAAAGCTGAAAAGCATGATCGAAAAGTATACTTCGCGCTGCCGTATCTGCGCCCGCTGGGATTTAAACCCCGGTGGGTTCTTTAGGAGGCTCATGACTTAGCCACGTTGCCCATTTCGTTTGCTTGTACATGATTTAAAAACAGGCGCTACACATGCTGTGATTTGCTGCTGACGGGGCTTCTTTGCGTGGAGAGTGCTATAAGAATAGCTACTCATGCTTTAAAATCTGGACAATAGTGGACCAATAGGAACATTGTTTTCCAACAATCCCCCCTGCAATGTCATATTGGTTCAACCTCAACTGAATCTGCAAACTGTCAAAGATGCAAACTATTACAAGCTTCAAGCTTGTACTGTCGCACTTCAAAACTTTTCTTCAAAAAGTCTTCTTCAAAATTGAATTTGACTTTCCTTCAAAAGAACCTGAACTTGCTGAATATGAACCATAATACTTGAGAAAATATGCAAAGTAGATATCCAATAGTGTTCTCATCAAGCAATCACTGCTTGACAACAAATATAGCATGAACTGTATCTGAACCTGCTATCTCCTGTCTTCAAGAACCTGAAAACATACACTAGGATCCATATATTTGCATTTACCTTCCAAAAAAGGTTTCTCAACGTACTTCTGCTGCGTCATGTAAATACACTAAACAAATCAAGAACTGAATCCTGGAACCTGTGACTGTCAACTCACAACTTAGTGTATTATGAACACTGTTGGTTCATCTTTGACTGTACTCAACTCAATATGAGTCAAAAAATCTATGATATCATCATGTCTTCATCCTTTAAATCCTTCATACCTCTTTCCTTCAGAACTTGGTATAAACATATATGTGCGCACCTCTGAAATATACCTTTCTGAAATATCAAGCTTCTCTTCAAATAGAACTCTGAAACCTTCTCCTGAACAGGAACATCCTAACAGGAACTTTCTCCAAACATTCTTCTTCTTCCTTCTTCTTTCAAAGCTGGAATATAAAGAGAACCTGACAAAGGAAATATAGGAATACCTGAAATAGGAATAATTGTAGGTATGACTCTGCATTCTTTTACATATGGCTTGAAAATAAGTCTTCATGTTTCATCACCCCCTGGATGACTTAACACTAGTATCCAGTATTCTTCAAATATATCAGACTTTATGAAATGTGGAACGTCTTCCTTCTTTCAATAAATCTGATCTTTAGTAATCCATACTTGTATCTGAAACAAAAGTTTTAGGATCCATATTTTTCTGTAACATAACAAGTATCTTCTTTTTCTCTGCAACACAAATCTGATAGAATCTGAATTTTTGACTTACTTCTCCATTGTTAAGAATCTTTACACACAAAGGATAGACAATTGAATCATAAATACTCAAGATCATATAAGATCATTCAAGATCAATGATCTCTCCTGTGTAGAATCTGCTCTTATCAAACCTTCATGACTGAATGTTTGATTTGCTACCTGAATGTCTCCAAGTGTCCATGCTTCTCAAAAAGTTGTAAAACTTTTCTTCAAACAAAGCCTTTCCAAGAATCTGTAATTCTTACTTGAAACATAAGTGGAAAAACTTCTCACCTTGAGAACTCCAAAAGCTGCAAGTTGATACTTCATAACTTTCATATTTTACCCGGGTGAAATGTGATAGTACCTGCTTGATTTTCTTTTGGCTAACTCCACTTTTCAATCAAGTGTATAGGATCTAATGGAACACCTTTTTGAATACAAGCATGTATCCAAAAATCAAGACAATCATAGAAAGTAGATTCTTTATCTGACTGGTACATCAACAAGTCTGAATTTTCTGAAGTTTTCTGAAAGTACTGAATATGAGGTAACCTTTTCCAAACATAAAACCTCAACCCAAGTCTTCAACATCTGCTACAAAAAACTCTTTTACCTCAAGAGTTACATAAAGAAGAAATATTCTTCTCTGCAACTTGTCATATACCAAGTAGCTCTTTATTGACATTCCAAGAATTCTTTGAGGGAACATATAAGCTGCCTGCTTAAAAGCTTCATAACTCATATACATATGAGTCAAAACATATATCTGCTGCTTTTCTTTCTCTCAATGCAATTCTTTGTCAAATCTACTAAATCATGACCAAGTGTAATGCAAAACAAGAAACTGCTTCTTCTTTAAACAAGATGTTCTCGTAGACTTGTCTTTGGGTGTAGAGGATAATATAGGAAAAGTATATGGAAAATATATGAGAAAAGGAAGTCTTACTTTTCTTTTGGAAATGATGAACTTTCTTCTTCTGCATCTTTCTTCCACCTGATGATGTCAACATCTTCAAACTTCTCTTCCATACCTTTTGTTCTCTTCATGTTGAAGTAGCAAACACTCTTGACTTCTTCAAATGAACTTTTCTCTTCCTCTAATGTAAGAGTAAGAGATAAACATAGTATACAAATGGAAGTGAATATAGAAACATGTTTTACCATCTCCTCATATCTCTGAATCAAAATGTTGTTTCAAATGTCTGAAACGACTAAATTCACCAATCGTTGTCTGAATGATGAATTACCCTTCTAGAGTTACCTTCTCTAGATACATTTGTACCTTGATATCCAACCAACTTGCAACAGAAAATTGGCCGAAAAACTCATCCCATCTTCGCATTTGTCTTCTTAGATGAACTTTCTTGCCATGAAAGAGATCTCTCAAAACTCTCTAGAAGAAACCTCTAGATACCTGTTTTGATGTAGCCTTTAACTTTCAAATAATGAAAGTGTATAAAAGTACTCCTTGAATCTCTTCAAATCTCTTCATAACTGCTCTTCTAAGATATGACCTGCAAATGATAATCTGATAGTAGAAAGTGATACCTGTGATTTGATGTTGATCTGATTTCTTCATCTTCTTTAAACCATTGTTCTTCCTTGAATTTGAAGTAGTCTTCTCTTCATCAAGTCTGGGTCTTCAAATAATACTTTTGTAAAGTATTTGCATACTCTTCAAAAATATTCGGCTGCTAACAGATCATCAACTTCATACTCCACACTGATGAATGTAACTGAAGTGTCTAATTCTCAAATCTCTACTCATCTAGATTAAGTGTGTATGTCAAATGTCAAATATTAGAAGATGCCTTTAAATTATATGTTGTAAATCTGGAATTCTAGGAACCTGGGATATGAATGAGCCTTAATGCATTGATGCCAAAGATCTAAAGTTCTGAAACCAAAACCTTAGTGCTCTGATACGAAATGTTGGAAGTGAGGTAGGCCCTTAGGCTCATGTCACAGGTCCATGGTTCCATAGTTCCATTCATGTACAACATTAATTCTAGCAATCTTCCATATTGACAAAACATGAACATACCACAACTTAATCATACAGATGATGAGACAAAGATAGAGAAAGAATAGATGACATGTGTAAGGTGTTATGTAAGCCATCGCTTACTCATAGTATCATATATACCAATGTTCAATGTACAATGTGGGAGTAAAATTCTCAGCCACTCTATGTGATGAGAAATAGATGAATGAGTGAATGTACAATGTAACAAACATATTCAGATGTGTGGGCAGTAATCTGAATATACATGAGATGTGTGACCTTATAGGTTATAGAAGAGTGAATATGAGTGACTGAAAGAGGAAGGATCAGTGTGAACGGAAATCCTCAAACTCATGTGAACACACCTTCTTAAACACCTCATAAAAATATGCATAAAGCATATAAGTATTGATTCTCTTGTACCTATGCCGAATAGGACTCCTTCTGATATGAACGCCACGACCTCCATAAACTTCAAGTAGTACCTGTGTGCATAAAGAGAATATGTACCTGAATACTTAACATAAGATGTGAATCTTATGTTAATCTCCATCTAATGTCTTTGAAGTAGCCAGATATCTTCTTGTAGAAGACAATCTTCAACCTAACATCTTCTTGTAGAAGATGATCTTCAAATACGCCATGTAGATGGTCCCATCCAATGTCTTTGAAGTAGCCAGACAACTTCTTGTAGAAGACAATCTTCAACCTAATATCTTTCTGTAGAAGACAATCTTCAAATACATCATGTAGATGGGCGATCCTCACCATCAAGCTGCTAATGACCAAGTCTTCTTGCCATGAACAAGAGATGACCTCCTCTCCATGAGCTAGAGTGTGAGCACACCCTTCATCTTCTCCAAGAAGAATCATTAAGAAGAACTCCATAGCTGCTCCTCAACATGCTTCAAGTTAGCACCATGGCTGCCCCATGTGCTAGAAGAAACACTACCTCTACTGAGGTCCAAGCTTCAGAAAGCTTGTGTTGATCCTAGGTGAAGGATGAATAACAATGAGCCCAAGCTCTTGTTATATAGTCTTTGGTTGTCCCTGAAAAGCTCTTCCAGATCGCTATGCGATCTCCAATAACGCACGTTGAGAAAAATCAACTTCGTTCGCTATCCTTGTAAAGCTGTCAATAAGCTTTTATTAAAGCTGAAAAGCATGATCGAAAAGTATACTTCGCGCTGCCGTATCTGCGCCCGCTGGGATTTGAACCCCGGTGGGTTCTTTAGGAGGCTCATGACTTAGCCACGTTGCCCATTTCGTTTGCTTGTACATGATTTAAAAACAGGCGCTACACATGCTGTGATTTGCTGCTGACGGGGCTTCTTTGCGTGGAGAGTGCTATAAGAATAGCTACTCATGCTTTAAAATCTGGACAATAGTGGACCAATAGGAACATTGTTTTCCAACATAGTTCCATCAAAAGATTTAGTTAGCATATTTGCACATTGCAAGTTTGTTGATACATAGGACATTTGTATGTCCTTACTAAGTAGCTTCTCTCTCACATAATGATAATGCACTTCAATGTGCTTAGTCCTTGCATGATATACAGGATTAGCAGCCAAACATAGTGAGCTAGTATTATCTCCAAAGGTCAATGGAGTGTATGTATGTATCCCCAAGTTTGAGTAGAGTAGCTTTAACCATATTGCCTTTTGTGTTGCATTTGCAAGTCCCCTATATTCTACTTCAATTGATGACAATGCCACAGTTGGTTGTTTCTTTGATCACCATGACATTAACTTAGATCTTGCAAAAGATGAATAGCAAGAGGTGCTCCTCCTATCATCTTTTGAGCTAGCCCAATCTGCATCAGAGTATAGCTTGATATCCAAGTTAGATGTGAATAGATAAAATAGCCCTTCATTTATGGTACCCTTCAAGTACCTTAAGATCCTTTTGGCAGCTTCCATGTGAGGTTTTCTTGGTGTATGCATGAATTGAATCAATGTACTCACCCCATAGCATATATCCACTCTTGCTAGGGTTGCATAATTGAGACTCCCAATAAGACTTTCATAACTTGTAATGTCTTCAAGTAGATGTCCTATGGATGTATTTTCTCTGAGTAATGGAAACACAGAATCTGTATAAACAATCTCTAAACTAAGAAAATATGTAAGCAATCCAAGATCATTGATCTTGAACTCCTCCTTCATCTGACCTTTAATCGTCTTGATGCCATTGGCATCATTTCGTGTAATGATAATATCATCCGCATAAACACATAGATAAATAACCTTTGAATTAGTCTTCTTAATGAACAATGAAGAATCTTCCTTGCTTACAACAAAATCTTGGTCGTGCAAGTATGTGAACAGTGCCTTCCTTAATTAAATAATCAGGTTTGTCTTTGTCTTCATATCCTGGTGGTTGAATGATGTAGACTTCTTCAAAGATCCACCCATTAAGGAATGCATTTTTAACATCTAATTGGTAGAAGTTCCAATTCTTTGAAGCATCAATACTTACTAAAACTCTGATAGTTGGCATTTTGGCTACAAATGAGAAGGTCTCCTCATAATCCACTTCATGTGTTTGAGCAAATCCCTTTGCTACTAGCCTTGCTTTTTACATGTTTATTGTGCCATCTTAATTCTTTTTCACTTTGTAAATCCACTTGGGTCCTATTACCTTCATGAATGGTTTTTTAGGAACCAAATCTCAAGTGCTATTCTCTTGAAGTGCTTCAATTTCCTCCTACATAGCTTGTCTTCCTTCTTCTTTCTTGTTGGTTTCTTCAAAGGAAGATGGTTCCTCTGACATAGAATCTTTAGCTATGTATATGGAATGCTTTGTGACTATTGATGTTTCATAGCTATACCTTATAGGTTTCTTGCTTTCCCTTTGCGATCTTCTAAGTTCTTGATTGGATGACTTTGGAATTGCTTCCAATTCTTTGATCTTGGAATTCTAAGATTCAAAATCAATTTGTTCATCTTCTGAGTTGACATCCTCTTATGTATGTGGTTCTTCCCTGGTCAAATTTGGAAAATCATTCTCCAAATCATAAGGTAGCTTTATTTTCCTGCAACCATCCTTAAACCAAGAGTTATTTTCATCAAATACCACATCCCTCCTAATTGTAAATCCTTTGTTAGTGGGATTATATAACCTATATCCTTTTTTATTATGCTCATAGCCAATGAATATGCATCTTTCAGCTTTTGGATCAAGCTTTCCCCTAATCTGAGAGGGTATGTGTGCATAAACAATGTAGCTAAAGATCTTACAATGATCTAAAAAAGGTCTCCTGCCATTCCATGCCTCATAAGATTCCATCGCATCCAGAGACTTGGATGGAAGCCTTTGATTAAGTAAGTGGCTGTGAAAACTGCCTTTTCCCATCGATAAATAGGGAGTTTAATTCCATTCAACATTGATCTTGCAGCCTCTACTATTAATCTATTTCTTCTCTCTACCACTCCATTCTATTTAGGAGTGTACCTTGTTGTAGTCTCTCTCTTTATGCCTCTGTCCTGTAAGAAAGAGTCAAACTCATGTGAGAAATACATACCACCTCCATCCCATCTGAGCCTCTTCAAGCTTTCACCTATTTGATTCCCAGACAATGCCAAATACTTCTTGAAACAAGTGAAAACTTCATCTTTATGCTTCATAAAATAAAGTATTGCCCACCTACTGTAGTCATCTATGAATGAAACATAATACCTTGATTCTGAAGTTGATGGCTCTCTACTAGGACCCCACACATCTTTGTGTTGGGGCAAGTCCATGACAAGCCTAAGTATTGGCTTGAGTCTCACAAGGTCATAGGAGAAGCTTTAAAGAGAAAACAAAGTATGGAAATTGAAGGGTTCACTTCTGAACTATCCCTTGTAATTTTTTGGAGTCTTTACTTGATGTAAAAGTAAAGGAATCTAAGTGGTTGAGTCCACTTGATGAAAAAAGGAAAGAAAACCCACGGATTTTTGATTAGGTGAGTAGGAGAATCAATCACTAAAAGATTGGAGAGTGATTATAGGAAGATTCAAATTCAAATCTTGGCTCCAAAGATCACTTTAAATACATGGCCTTCTAGTCGCATTTTAGAAGACCTCCATGAGCTAAGATTTATGGCATATCAAGGTGTGGTTTCAAGGCACACATATGTATCAGTAAGTCCATTGTATTTTACAATCAATGTACTTTCATTTTCATGATCATTTGAGTTCATATTTTCATGCTCTTGTGAAGTGTATTGTTCATTGCCATATCTCATAGTTTTCTCAGTTAGATTGTAGAGATGATTTGTCTTAGCTCAGTGCAGCATTTTTAGTGGTTCAACTAGTTAAAGTTAGCCCTCTAAGTCTATTATATACTCACAAAGTTTCATTATAATTGGATGCTTCAATCGTCAACTATGTTCATTTGAAGTTGACTGTATCATTTCATTTTCTACTTCTCTGTGAGCACTCTCTTAGAATAGTCATTTTTTCAGATCTGTTTCTTAGTGTGTATGTCACCATTTTGCATGATTCAAAGCTTTTTAGAATCATAATTTTGTCTAGTATATGCCTACAGAAGTTCATAAGCATTCCATTCTTGAGTCAAGAGATATTTCTATTTTTCTTTCTTATGGGTTAGAGTACTGCTATAGCCCGTGAAAAGCAAGATGGTCCTATGACTTGCTAAGTTCTTTTATCCTTGTGTAGTCCATCATTTGTGATAAGATAACTCTTGATTGTTAGCTTATTAAGCTATTAAGAGTTCCCCAAAAGGAATCAAGTCAATTGTTGCTATGGCTAGAGAATTGTTCAAAACGTTCGACAGGTGTATGAACATAAGTAGCAAGTCTTTGGCTCATGAATCTACTTCAACTTATCTGTTTTGATTCATCTTTTTCAGAATGATCATCCAAGGTACATAGGGTGTCTAATACATCGTTTGGCAAGCTAAAGCAACCCATCACATATCTTTGAAGTTCATTTGGCTGGTGTAGTGCAAAGTTTCTTGCAACACCACTTCATCTTCATCAACTACAAATCCATCTCTTCACAGTGGTATTAGAGCAGGGTTGGACAACATGGCAAATGGATTTCCTTCATCAATTGACAAATCGGACAGAGGCAACTACTTAGCCTGGTCATTAAGGATAGAAGCTTATCTTCAAGGAAGGAAATTATATGGTTATATAGCTGGAGATGAAGTTATGCCAAGTTGCAGGAACAAAGGTCAAGCAACATAAGAAGAGCAAGAAAAATTGAGCACATGGTGCTCCAAGGATGCATTTGCAAGGTCTTATCTCCTCAACTCTATCTCAGATTTTTTTGTTGCCTCACATTAGAAGTTATAAAACATCTCAGGAAGTGTGGAATTCACTTGAAGCCTTCCTCTCTTCAAGTACAAAGGTCAGGAAGCATCAACTATGCCTAGACTTCTTAACTCTCAAGAAAGCTCCCAAACAAAATGTGATTGATTTTGTCACAAAGCTCAAGGACATAGCAGATCATTTGGGAAGCATTGGAGAGGTAATAGATGAAGAACAAATTGTAAGGCAGGTCATCAATGGCTTGAAGGCAAATGACAATTGGGAAGCATTCACCACAGCTATGGATCTATACATGGATATGCATGTACCAGATTTCAACGCACTCATAGGCAACTACTTATTCAAGAGGCCAAGCTTATCAAGAATGGAGAAAACTCCAAAGGTAATCAATATTCAGCTTTGTATATTGATAAAAGCAAGTCAAAAGAAAGCAAAGGAAGAGGAAAGAAAGTGGATGATGAAGCATGTACACATCAAGCTAATTATGCAGGTAGAGGAAGACATGGTAGAGGTAGAGGCAGAGGAGGAAGATAAGGCAGGGGGAGATCCCAAGACTCTAATTCATGCTCTATTTGTAGATTAACTAATCATACAACTGAAAATTGCTTTAGGAATTCTAGGAATCAAAGAGGCAGAGGCTACAATAGAGGGAGCTATGGCTACTCAAGAGGAAGGTTCAACAATTACCATAGCAACCATAACAATTATAACCATTCAAACTATCAAGGAGGCAATAGAGGAAGAAGAGACTTTAATAACTACATAGAAGACTCAAATCAAGAGGATTCATTGCTAATCATGAATATGGCCATGCCACAAGGTAAATATCAGGAGCATGTTTTCTACATAGATTTAGGTTGTTCCAATCATGTGGCAAGAAATGTGGCCCTCCTATCAGATTTAGAAGATCCAAGGAACAAGCATGAGGTACAAACAAGAGATGATACAAGACACATTGTGGAGAAAATAGGATATGTGAAAGCACCTAATGGAAACATCAACTTACTCAGTAAGGTACTCTATGCCCCTACCATTACAAAGAATTTGATAAGTGTTGGGCAGATAGTAGAGAAAGGGTTGCAAGTCAGCTTCACAAAAGCAGGAGCATTTGTTGAAGATCCAAATCAAGGATTGAGGAGAATTGCAAAAGGTGAAAAGACAGGTAGATTGTTCACATTTGAATTACAAGACACTAGAAAAATTGCTCTCTTTAATTATGGTAGACAGACACTCACAGAATTGGAAGTATGGCACACAAGGTTAGCACATATTGGTGAAAGATCATTAAAATGAATTTGAAGCGAGCAAAGTTTACTTGGACTCCTTAACTTGTCGAAACAACACATGATTTATGATTTTAGTGCATGTCAATTTGGACAAGTTACCATTCATGAAGAAAGGATATATGCATGGAGATCTCTTGGATTTGGTTCATACAGATGTATGGGGACCTAGCAAGGATGCTTCAATATCACGATCATGGTATTATGTCTCCATCATTGATTATTGTAGTAGATGGACTATATTATATTTTATGAAACACAAAGATGAAGTCTTTTCATGCTTCAACAAATATTTGGCTCTTGTGGAGAGTCAAACAGATAAGACATTAAAAAGGCTAAGGTCAGATGGAGGGGAAGAGTACTTCTCCCATGAATTTGACTCCTTTCTTCAAGAGAGGGGAATCAAAAGAGAGATCACTACAAGGTACACTCCTAAGCAAAATCGAGTGGCAGAAAGAAGGAATAGGATAATTGTTGAGGCTGCAAGGTCTATGCTAAATGAGAAGCACTTACCTAATCACTTATGGGCGGAGGCTGTATCCACAGCCACTTATTTGATTAATAGGTTATCTTCAAAATCAATTGATGGCATGACACCATATGAGGCTTGGAATGGAAGAAGACCTAGCTTGGATCATTGTCAGATTTTTAAATTGAAGCTCTTGAAGAGAATAACACTTGGGAGTTGGTTCCCAAGTCTCCATCAATGAAATTGATAGGCTCAAGGTGGATTTACAAATTGAAGAAGAACTCAGATGGCTCCATTAACAGGCATAAGGCAAGGCTTGTGGCAAAAGTCTTTGCACAGACTCAGGGGATTGATTATGAGGATACTTTCTCTCTTGTTGCAAAGATGCCCACAATTAGGGTTTTTCTTAGTATTGCCTCTTCCAAGAATTGCAAGATACTGTAATTGTAAAAAATGCATTTCTTAATGGATGTCTCCTTGTGTAGTCCATCATGTTTTATGAAATAACTTTGATTGCTAGCTTATTTAGCTAGTAAGAGTTCCCCAAAAGGAATCAAGTCAATTGTGGCTGTGGCCAGAGAATTGTTCAAAACTTTGGACAGGTGCATGAACATAAATAGCAGGTCTTTGGCTCTTGAATCTACTTCAACTTATCTGTTTTAATTCATCTTTTTGAGAGTGATCATCCAAGGTAGATAGGGTGTCTAATACATCATTTGGCAAGCTAAAAGGGCTCACCACATATCTGTGAAGCTCATTTGGTTGGTGTGGTGCAAAGTTTTTTGCAGCACCACTTCATGTTCATCCACTACAAATCCAGCTCTTCACACTATGTGTACAAGCTCCAAGTAGTCTTCGTACATGTATCCTCTTTTGTTGAATGGTTTCCTATGTGACTTGCCAAATTGGCATGCTCCACATTTGTAAATCATGTGTTGTTTGGACACATATGGGAGTCCAAGCACACCCCTACATATTTGCTTCAATGTCCTTGCACCTATATGTCCTAGTCTCTTATGCCATATCTCCAATTCAGATAGGGTTTGGTCCTTATATTTGAAGAGAGAAATATTTCTTGTATTTTCAAATTCAAAGGTAAAAATTCTACCACATTTCTCACCTTTTGCAATCCTCCTAAAGCCTTGTTGAGGGTCCTCCACATATGCTCCATGCCTTGTGAATCTAACATCTAAACCTTTCTCAACAATCTCTCCAACACTGATTAGATTTTTGGTTATTGTTGGCACATACAATACCCTACTTAGAAGATTTATGTTACCACTTGATGCTTTAACATTTCCAATCTTCTTTACTGAGTGCATAGTTTCATCACTTGTCTAAACTTCATGCTTTCCTTTGGGTTCTTCACGGTCAGATAATAATGCTACATTGCGTGCTACATGATTGGAGCAACCAAAATCCATATAGAATAGGTGCTCATCATCTTTACTTTGCTTGGCTGTCATATTCATCAGTAATAGGGGATCCTCTTGATCTTCTATAAAGTTGTTGTAGTCTCTCCTTCCTCTAAAGCCTCTTTGATAGTTGTTGGTGTTGTAGCCTTGGTTGTAATTGTGATGGTAGTTGTTTCCTCCGTTATTGGACCTGCCTCTTGATTTTCCATAGCCTCCTTTGTGGAGCCTCTTCCTCTCTGATTCTTTGTGTTCTTGAAGCATTCACCTATGGTATGATTGGTCTCAACATAAATGTTGCAAGGTGAAGAATTGTATGGTCTCCCCCTGCCTTGCTTTCCTCCTCTGCCTCTGCCTCTAGTACCTCTTTCTCTACCTGTGAAATTCACTTAAGAGGTACTTGCATCTTCTTCATTCTTCTTACCTTTACCTTTATCTTTACTCTTATTTTTATCTATGTAAAGGGTAGAAGTTTGATTACCTCTAGAAGTGTCTCCATTTTTGTTGAGCTTTGTCTCATGTGTGAAGAGTTGCTCCATCAATGTATTGATGTCAGGTATCTCCATGTCCATATATAGGTCCATTCCTATGGTAAAGGACTCCCATTTTCATCAGCCTTGATGCCATTTATGATATGCCTTACTATCTGCTCCTCTTCTATGTCTTCTCCAATACTCCCAAGTTTATCAGTTACATCCTTCATCTTGGTCACATAGTTAGCTACACTTTGCTTTGGTTGCTTCTTCAAGGTTGTGAACTCCATTCAAAGCTAGTTCTTTGTAGCCCTTGTATTTGATGAGAAGTATGAAGATAGTACTTCCCAAGTCTCTTGGGAAGTCATAAAATTCCTAATATGAGGTAACAATAAATCACATATTGAATTGAGTATATAAGACCTGGCCAGAGCATCCTTTGCACACCATGCAGCTACTCTCTCTTGCTCTTCTCTTGTAGGTTGGTTTTTGCTTCTAAATGTTGACATTTCTTCATCTCTAGATATATATCCATAGAAGCTTCTTACTTGGAGGTAAGCCTGACCTTAGGGACCATGCTAGATAATTGCCCCAATGAATGATGAAAATCCATCTCCCATTTTACATTGATGCTGCTTTGATACCATTGTTGGAGGAGATGTTGGACACCTTCATTAGATGAGATGATGCTGCAAATTCTTGCATCACACCAGCCAAAACTACGTTGAGGAGTGCAAAGTAGACCTCTTGAGATTTCCAAGAAGCACAAATAATACCCCAAGTACTTTGGAAGATGATCATCAAATCATTGGTTCAAAACAAATAACTTGGAGTTTCACTATGAGCCAAAAGCTTGCTATTTTGGTCACTACACTTGTTCAGAGAAATGAACAGTATTCCTTTCCTGATAAAAATTGGGCAAAATCCTTTTGGGAATATTCCATTGACTAAAATAGCTAAGCATCATAAGTTATGTCCCTTAAAATGATCAACTATGCTGAGAGAATGATGCTTAGCAAACTGAGATGCATCCTGACATTTTAGGGATTTAATAGTATACAGACTAGAGAGCAATGTTTTGACCATATCTCATGAATGTCTGAGGCAATTGACATGAAACTTTGTAACATACAAATAGAATATCTAATAAATCTATATCGACTTAAATGACTAAAAATGCCAAGAACACACTAAGAAATAGATAAGAGAATCTCACTATTCTGCATGGTATATGACAAAGTAGAAGAGATGAGACATGGGAAGATTATATGCATTAATGCACATTAATTATATTGAAATTGGAAATGAATGATTGCACAATGTGAGGTCAATAGAAGATCTATAATTTGAGATCAATATGCCACACAAATTCCCCTGAAACCTCTGCTCTATCTCTCCCTCTTTTTCTAATTCACTTGACTAGATAGTTCTCTTTTATATCCTTTTGTTGGAGCCAAGATTCAAGTTTGAATTCGAAGCTTTACCTAAACGTTCTCCAAATTTTTAGGACTTGATTTGCCATACTTCCTCACCAAATAATTCGTGAAAAGATTCTCCTATGAAACCATAACTGGAAGTGATTCCACATATGCACTTTTACAAGGAGTAAAAATCAGTCTTTTACAGGAGATCATTCATGTGCTAATACATGAACTTTTAGGATAAGCGATCAAGCATTTAGTCTTGGAGTAATTGCACCAACAACAATCCTCAAAGTCGTCGTTCAAATTTTTGGGCAATTTCAATGACATAGCAATCACTTATGATGTCTAGATCATATTAGAATACTGCTCAATCACTTGGCTGAGGTCAACTTAGATTCTCAATTGGATGTTGAGTGTGATTTAGCCTTCTGCATGTGATAGATGTTATTAATTAAGGCACCCATGTTGCATGCTCTAGACTAGAATCATCAATTCCATGTCTTTGGTGATGTGGTAGATGTGGTCATTGCTACTATTTTGATGAAAAAAGAAGGACGTTCTTAGTCTCCTCCAATTTATTATTCCATCAGAAGATTGACTAATATGGAGAAGAACTATTTAGTGATGAAAAGAAAATGTTTGTGATTGATTTACTCAATAAAAAAATTCCCTCATTATTTATTAGGTGTGCAATTTACTTTTCATGTGGATCATTTGACTTTATCGTACTTCGTAAAGTAGCATAACTTTGTAGGTCACCTTGCATGGTAGATAGTACTATTGGAGGAACTTGACTATGATGTTGACCATCAAGGAGGGCCTTCCCATGTGGTAGCAATGTCTTATCTTCCCTCAATAATGGTGTGCATGTAGAGGGAGTTGATTATTCTTTTACAGATGTTGAACTTTTCCACATGGCTGATCCATTGAGCTTGAGCTGAGTATTCTAACTTAGTATGATGCAATAATGCCTTTTTTGGCCAAAGGTGTGTCTCTTATGCATTTATGATCTATAACCCAAACAAAGCTAGCACTTTAAAGCCAATAACTTTCAATCATTTGACATATATTATATTACAAAGAATTTACTAGAGTATTTCTCGGATGTGATCCCCCTCATAAAATTTCAAATGTGATTTTAGAAGATCATTTCAAACTCAGTGATGGACATTTTGGAGGTCACCTTGCTACATAGAAGATTTTACAAAGTGGTCCTTCGTGGCCTATGCTCTATCCAAATATTCATGACTATGTGTGACTTTGTGATCCATGCGAGAGGATAGGTGAACCTTGAGAGACACATCGATTTCCTCTATAGCTAATGTTTCCATTGGATTCTTTCTACAAATGAATTTTGGATTTTATTCATCCCATTCATCCACTTGCAGCCCAATGCCAAAACATTTATTTTGAACTCTACAGATTATTATACTCATCGGACAAAAGCTTGAGATTTGAAACGTGCCACTATGGGTAGTGTTTCCACAGTATTGTTGATAAAATATTTCCCTAGATTTGGACTTGTCACACTTAGTTTCAAACTAAGGAAGTCATTACTTAAATGAGCTAATTAAAATGGTCACGAATAATTATCACATTGAGATTGAACTTAATTCTACATATTATCCTCGTGTGAATGTTTTGGCACAAATTACTAATAAGGTTTTATTGAAGATTGTCCGTGCAAGAGAATCCAAGCCCACACACTTGGATGATTAGCATATATCTCATGGAGTCATATATGATCAATCCCTTGCAAAATGTATTACCTTTTACCTCTATAAAAGTACCTTACTTCCACGTGGAGTTAGGAAGCATCAAATTTCGATTTATTTGGTAGATGATTGATGAGATAATATATCCTATATTTTAGGATTTATTTTTAGGTGAACATTTGAATTTAAATTCAAGATTCGCTCCAAACTAAACTATAAAGTTGGATCAAAAGACTCACCTGAATGTCCTTAACTTTTAGAGATCAATAGGGAGGGAGTCTATGTGGTTTGAGAGCTCACTCCATAGCTCAATCACTACTCTCACATTTTGCAATAGATTAGTTCCAATGACATTGTATTTGTATGTGATCTAATACATACATTTTGATTATATCTCTACTTCACTTCTCTGCCATAACTACATCAGTACAATGATCTTCTCAGAGCTTGTTCTTAGTGTATGATTGATCATTTTTCATGATTTAAAGCATCATAGATTCAATATACTATCTAGTTTATAGCTACGAAATCTCATTATCATTGGTCCTCTAAATCATGACATATCAACACATCTTTACTCTCTGGTTTGTTTTCTGATGCATCCCAAAAATATCAAGGAACTACTATGATTTGCTAAACATCATAATTAGCATGTAGTTCATCTTTTTTATTGAAATCATTCATGATTTGTAGCTGTCTTAGTTTATCAGACACCATCAAAAGAAATTAGGCTAATTACAAGCATGCTAGAGCACTATTAATTATATTGAACAAGTGTAGAGAATAAAATAGCAAGTCTATGACCTTGAATTAATTTCCTACTCATCTGTTTTGATCCATTGATTAGTGGATCATGTTCCAAAGAACATAAGCCAAAGAGGCCCACTATACTCTCCATCACATGCTCTTGGTTGGTGTGAAGCAGGTTTTAACAACACCACTTCATCTCTGAAGACTATCCACCATCTCCTTGAATAGTGGTATTAGAGCAACAACAAGCAAGATGGGAGATGGATTTCCATCATTCATTGATAAATTGGATAGAAGAAACTACCCAGCATGGTCACTAAGGATGCAAGCCTACCTCCAATGGAGAAGTCTATATGGATACACCTCAGGAGATGAAGAGATGCTACCATTCAGGAGCAAACATCAAGCCACAAGATAAGAGCAAGAAAAGTTGACCACATGGTGTGCAAAGGATGCTCTTACTAGGTCTTACCTACTAAACTCAATATCTGATTTCTTATTACCTCACATTAGGAATTGCAACACCTCCCAAGAGACTTGGGAAGTACTTTCTTCATACTTCTCATCAAATACAAGAGTTAGGAAGAACCAGCTATGGATGGAGTTTACAATCCTTAAAAAGCAACCAAAACAAAGTGTAGCTAATTATGTGACCAAGATGAAGGATGTGGCTGATCAGTTTGCAAGGATGTGGCATAAAAGCTAATGATAAGTGGGAGTCCTTCACCATTGCAATGGACCTTTATATGGATATGCAGATACCTTACCTCAACACCTTGATGGGGCAACTCTTCACCCATGAGACAAAGCTCAACAAGAATGGTGACAACTCTAGAAGTAACCAATCTTTTGCCCTTTATACAGATAGAAATAAAAGTAAGGATAAAGGTAAAAGCAAAAAGAATGAAGAAGAGGCTAGTACCTCTCAAATAAATTTCAAAGCTAGAGGAAGAGGTACTAGAGGAAGGGGTAGGGGAGGAAAGCAAGGCAGGGGGAGATCCTACAACACTCCACCTTGCAACATTTGTGGCCTAACCAACCACACTACATAAGAATGATTCAAGAACACAAGGAATTAAAGGGGAAGAGGCTTCCATAGAGGGAGCTATGGACAATCTAGAGGTAGGCTCAACAATGGAGGAAGCACTTACAATCACATCTACAACCAAGGCTACAACAATAACAATTATCAAGGAGGTTTCAAAGGAAGAAGAGATTATAACAACTACATAGAAGACCAAGAGGATTCTCTACTCATCATGAACATGACATCCAAGCAAGGTAAAGACGATGAGCATCTTTTCTATATTGATTCTAGTTGTTCCAATCATGTGGCTGGGAATGTAGCATTGCTATCTAATCTTGAAGAACCCAAAGGGAGGCATGAAGTGCAGATAGGTGATGACACTAGACATTCTTTTAAGAAAATTGGAAATGTCAAGGCTTTTGATGGTAACATGAACCTCTTAAGTAAGGTTCTGTATGTGCCAAATATAACAAAAAACCTAATCAGTGTTGGACAGATTGTTGAGAAAGGTTTATAGGTCAGACTCATAAGACATGGAGCATATGTGTAGGACCCTCAACAAGGCTTCAACAAGAGTGCGAAATCTGGTAGACTCTTTACATTTGAGATTGAAGACACCAGAAACATTGCACTGTTCAATTACAAAAATCCAACCCTATCTGAACTAGAGATATGCCATAAAACACTAGGTCATATAGGAGAAAGAACACCAAAGAAAATATGTAGGGATCAGAGTGTGCTTGGCATCCCAAATGTGTCCAAGCAACAAATGATATACAAATGTGGAGCATGCCAATTTGGCAAAGCTCACATGCAACCATTCAACAAAAAGGGGTACATGTATGAAGACTATTTGGAGCTTGTGCACATTGATGTGTGGGGTCCTAACAGAGAGCCATCAATCTCAAGTTCAAGGTACTATGTTTCATTTATAGATTATTACAGTATATGGAAAATTCTTTACTTCATAAAGCATAAGGATGAAGTATTTACATGTTTCAAAAAGTATTTGGAATTGGTTGATAACCAAACAGGTAGAAGCTCAAAGAGGATCATATCTAATGGAGGTGGTGAGTATTTCTCACATGAGTTTGATTCATTCTTACAGGACAGAGGTATAAAGAGAGAGGTCACAACAAGATATACTCTTGAATTAAATGGAGTAGTAGAGAGGAGGAACAAATTGATAGTAGAGGCTGCAAGATCAATGTTGAATGATAAGAAACTATCAAATTACCTATGGGTAGAGGCAGTTTCCAGAACCACATACTTGGTTAAGAGGCTCCCATCCAAATCCTTGGATGGAATGACACCCTATGAGTCATAAAATGGCAAGGGACCCTCATTGGACCATTACAAAATCTTTGGGTGCATTTCTTATGCACATATACTCTCACAAATTAGAGAGAAGCTTGATCCTAAACCTGAAAAGTTTATATTCATTGGCTATGACCAAAACCAGAAGGGATATAGGCTATACAATCCGACTAAAAAAGGATTTACAGTTAGTAGGGAAGTAGTATTTGATGAAAATAATTCATGGTTCGAAGATGATTGCAAGAAGATCAAGTTACCTTATGATTTGGAAAGTGACTTTCCAACTCACTCAAGAAGATCAACAAGTACGAGAAGATGTCAATTCAGAGGATGACGAGCAGATTGACTTCAAGGCTCGAAAGTCAAGGCACAAGACTAAGTTCAAGCAACTAGACTACATACTAGAGTCCTCCAACCAAGCACTCAAAAGATCTCAAAGAGAGTAAAAAGCAATTGTAATTTGTATGTGACATCATTAATCATCCTAATTATTATTGAAGGTCCACAAAATCTAAGGTACAACTTGGGTTTTTGACCCACTATTAGTGACGATTCAAGTGGAACCTATAAAAGCGAATGATCACCTTCTTGAAACATTCTTGGTGTGTGATGTCGATATACAAATGTTTTCATCCTCTCAGCATTGCTAAATATTAAATTGGGTTATTTTCAAGTTAGCTTGCATATCTTTAATGAACTATGAAGCACTCAAAGATTCCAAGTAACTCAATGGTAGCTAGACTATGGGGAATAAGCCCACAAATCATCTTAAAAAGTGCCAACTTCATAGTCTTATTCTTCCAACTACTATAAGAAAACTCAACTAATGGGAGGAAACAATCTCTATATATTTGCTTTTCTAAAACATATGTGCATAGTCTATCTTCATGTATCTAATGAACTTTTTTAGTCTGACCATTTCTGTATGGATGCTCTCCAGTAATCATCTTGATTTCAACTTGAAATTTATTGCACAACTATTTCCAAATGTTTCTTTTAAGCTTGTGATCCCTCTAACTATGGATTTAGGTAGAGCATGTAATCTAAAAATATTCTAAATGAATAGTTCTGCAACTTGTTGAGCTTCCACTAATTCCTTTGTAGGAATAAACATTCTGCTGTCATGCTGTCCTAGGTAAACTCATTATGAATTCTATGGAAATATTGTCCCAATGTACACCTAGATTATTGATCTTGTCTACTTTATTCACTAGACATTAAAAACATGGACTTACCTAATTTTTTTACATCTCTCACCATCTTTGGAAGCTATTGTGGGAATTGAACTCATGATCTTTTGGCTAGGACCATGAAGGGATAACCACTTGCCCCCAAAATCAGTGGTTGAGGATTAGTTCCTAGTACTCCCTCTTAGGGAATAATTCAACCATCCCCTACCTATCATTTCTTGAGTCTAACACTCTCCTCCCCTTCTAGAGATCATTTTCCTCACCAATCAACACTTGATCTTCACTTGAGTTGATGTCCCCACCACTGCACAGTTTCTTAAGCCTTTTTTTTCTAAACCTTGGTCTCTTGAACCCTTTCTCTCAAAATTGGTGTCTTGAACCTTTCCTTCCTCCTTCTCGTGAACTTGCCTTGTTTGCAACTTTCGGTGTCTTGAGCCTGTTTTCTCAACCTCAATATCTTGAACCTATTTCTCACCCACGGTGCTAACTTGTATCCTCTTGTTTCTTCATTGGAGTATTCATTTCGAGAGCTTTCCAATGATACCTTACAAATCTAAATCCGAGTTGCAAACTTGGAGATACACTCTAATGTTTGCAGATTGTATACACACACGCACACATGTATGTGTATGTATGTATGTATGTGCGTGTGTGTATGTACGTATGTATGTTTGTATGTATGTATGTTTGTATGCATGCATGTATGCATGCATGTATGTATGTATGTATGTATGTAGGTATGTACGTATGTATGTATGTATGTATGTATATACATATATATATATATATATATATATATATATATATATATATATATATATATATATATATATATATATATATATATATATATATATATATATATATATATATATGTGTGTGTGTGTGTGTGTGTGTGTGTGTGTATGTATGTATGTATATACATATATATATATATATATATATATATATATATATATATATATATATATATATATATATATATATATATATATATATATATATATATATATATATATATATATATTCGTGTGTGTGTGTGTGTTTCTCTCTCTCTCTCTATCTCTCTCTCTCTATATATATATATATATATATTTATATATATGTATGTGTATATATATATATATATATATATATATATATATATATATATATATATATATGCATATATGTGTATATATATATATATATATATATATATATATATATATATATATATATATATATATATATATATATATATATATATATATATATGCATATACACATATATGCATATATATATATATATATATATATATATATATATATATATATATATATATATATATATATATATATATATATATATATATATATATATATACATATACATATATATAAATATACATATACATATACACATAGACATACATACACATATACATATACATATATGCGTACAACATATCATTACATACATACATACACACACACTTACATGCACACACACACACACACACACACACACATATATATATATATATATATATATATATATATATATATATATATATATATATATATATATATATATATATATATATATATATATATATACACACACACGATAACTATACATATAGGCCTTAGTACATATGGCCATAGATTTGGAATCTTATGGGCCACGAGGATCATATGTTTAAGAAGAAAATTTATTCCTAAAACATATTTATTAGAAACCTTCATTTATTTTACTTTCATGTATAAAGGTTTAGAACCTTAAAGTAACTCACTAATAAGAAAAAAAGTGAAAAAAATACTTTAAGAATTGTATTTGAACTCAGATTTCAAATATCTTTTTGGAAAGACTATTGGAATCGTTTGCTAAAGTTACTCACCACCAGTCATCTTTATTCAAGAAAACTTGATTATATAAACACAAGTGAAGAAGTCCTGGATATAGACTGACCTCTCACACACTTCAAGAGTGCTTATTTATCTCTCATCATAGCCACTTCAATCTGACATCTCTAAACATTGTTGGTTACATATCAATACATATACTTGAAGTTTCATCAACATCTTTAAGCTATTGTCTATTGTTGTTTGTCTACTTTCATGTCAGGTGACTACTTAGAGCCATTGAAGTGAAACTATGGTCCCAATCTCTCAACCAATGAATGAACAATGAAGGTAAAACCTTGTGAACTTGTGTATGCAAGGATTTTATGATTGAAGTTATGTGTATAGAGATATGAGTCATTCTCTATGACTCTCTGTATGCATTGTGTTCCTTCTAGAATGTTGAAACCACATATGTGACTTCTTATGAATATTTCTTTTCTCCTAGGAAGTCTAAATTAAATTTACAAACTTTGATAGCTCACTTAACTCTTTATTTGAAGCTCCACAAATGTTTTTTTCTCACTTAATTCTAGGTTTAAATTATCAATATTATTTGTGAATACCTTTTTCCATAAATAGAAGGTTTTCTAGACATACTCATAATCTACAAATAGTCTATCTTGGCATAATGTTTTGAGTACATTTCTCCAAAGTAATATGGTCATTTATATGCATCATAAGCAATCTTAGGTAGTGCGTTATTATCTCAATGTAAGAAATAAGCAAGTCTAGAAGAGGCTTTTGCAAAGATCCTCTAATCATTGTACTTTGTCATCAGCTCCTAACAGTGATATCAAAGAATCATCATAGTGTATAGATTAAGGTTTCCTTCTTCAATGGACAAAATTGATAGAATGAACTACTTAGCATGGTCTTTGAGGATAGAAGTATATTTTCAAGCAAAAAACATATATGGATACATATCTAGAAATCTGTTGATCTCTATTCTAACAAAAAAAGGATAACCAAATCAAGAAGAGTAAGAAAGGTTGAGTTTATGGTGTGCAAAAGATGGGTTGGCATGGTCACACATCTCAAACTATAACTTTAATCTCTTACTTCCACACATGAGGCATTTTAAAAGTACACAAGAGACCTAAAATACGTTGAATTATTCTTCTCTTCAAGTACCAAGGCCTAGAAGAATAAGTTTTCGATGGAGCTAGCCTCCCTTAAGAAGAAAATCATGCCAAGTTTCATTGACTTTATCACCAAGATAAAGGACCCAGATGATCAATTAGGAATCATTTGAAAGATCATAGATGAAGAGTAGATAATCTGATAGGCGATCAATTGAATCAAGATCAAATGATAAGTGGGAAGCATCCACCATTGTTACGGACCTATACATGGACATGCAAGGAGCAGATTTTAGTTTACTCATGGAACAAATCTTTACCCATGAGGCAAAGATTATGAAGAATAGAGATGCATAAAAAGGTAATCAATTTACTATCCTCTACAATGATAAAGTTAGAAGTAAAGAAGCTAAATAAAAAGGGAAAAAGTTTGGTGAAGAAGCAAGTACCTCCCAAGCTAACTTTGGAGGTATAGGAGGAAAATCAAGAAAAAAAGGTGAAGGAGGTAGACAAGGTAGGGAGAGATCTCAAAACACCTCACCCTATGCCATATGTGGACTTTCAAATCATATCATTCAACATTACTTGAAGAATCCAAGTAATTATAGAGGAAGAGGATATAATAAAGGAGGTTATGGAGCTTCTAGAGTCAAATATAACAACTATGGACTGGCAATAAAAAATTCAATAAAAATTCTCAAGGAGCATAAAACATAAGGAGAGATTAAAAAGACTACACTGATGATGAACCCCAAGAGGATTCACTTATGCTCATGAATATGCCTATGAAATCAGGTAAATTAGATCAACATATATTGTATATTGATTCAGGATGTTCAAACCATGCAGTGGAAAATTAAACACTACTCTCATAGTTAGAAGACCTTAACAACAAGCAAGAAATACAAACAAGAGATGACACAATACAACCTATAAAGAAGATAGGAAATGTGAAGACCTCAAATGGTGATATGAACTCATTAAGAAAAGTTCTCTATGTACCTAGCATCACTAAAAACTTGACAAATTTAGGATAGATTGTAGATTCTATCAGGGATTTAAAATGTACGGAGCCTATGTCCAAGATCCATAGCAAGGATTTAAGAAAATTTCCAAAGGATTTTAAGTAAAAAGAATCTTCACCTTTGAACTCCAAGACACAAGAATCATAGCATTGTTCAATGATGGTACACAAACTCTTTGAGAGTTAGAAGTTTGGCACAAAAGGTTAGCTCACATTGAGACAGAGGACCGTAATACAAATCAAAAGATTTCAAAGTATACTTGGACTACCAAATGTCACAAAGAAACACATGATTTACAAATGTAGTGCATGCAAATTTGGCAAGTCTCATAGGCAACCTTTCACAGAAAAGGGGATACATATATGGAATAGCTTATCCACACTAATGTTTGAGGACCAAGCAAGGAACCATCTATCTCATAGTCAAGGTATTATCTACCTTTCATTGATCATTGTAGAAGATGGACCATATTATATTTCGTGATACATAAAGATGAAATGTTTTCTTGTTTGAAGAAGTATCTTGTGCTTGTAGAAAATTTAATAGGTAAAACATTAAATATGATAAGGTCTAATGGAGGGGTTAATATTTCTCCTACAAGTTTGACTCTTTATAAAATAAAAGAGGGTTCAAATAAGAAATTGCAACTAGAAAAATGGTGTAGAAAAAACGAGGAACAAAACCATTGTAGAAACATCTAGCTCAATGCCTAATGAGAGAAGTTAGCCAATCATATTTGGGAAGAGGTAGTATCCATTGCCACATACCTCTTTAATTGTTAGAATCAAAATCCTTGGAAGTAATGACACCTTATGAAGCCTCAAATGTGAACAAGCCCAAGTTTGGGTCATTGCATGATATTTGGATGCATTACATATGCACACATAGCTCCACAAATCTCAGGGAAACTTGATTCCAAAGTAGAGAAGTATGTGTTCATAGGATATGAACTAAATGAAATGGTTTATATGTTGTACAATCCTAGCACTGAAGGAAAATAAGTCTTGGTTTCATTATGATTGTAGGAAAATCAACTTATTTTATGACTTCAAAGATGACTTTCCACGTAACGTCTCCTAATCTTCAATCAAAATCCCACATAAAATAATAGACTTCGGCACAAAAAATTATTAAGAAGAAAAACAAAGTATACATAGAACAAGAAGAGAGAAAAATTTATATCTGTGGAGATTTATTATCAGTTTTGATGTGCATTACAAAATCTTTCAAATAACTTCAATGTGAAGCCTCATCCACTCGTCACCCCCGAGCTTCTCTTTATCCCAATCTCAATCACAATCACAATCACAATCTCAATCCCAATCTCAATCTCAATTGCAATCTCAAAAGCCAAAAATGATCGGGATCAATGTACAACCATCCTCCCTCCCTATGTCTCAGTCTTTGTCTTTTTGGATCTCCACCTTTTGCCAATGCATGACCCAATCACGCCTTCCTAGACATGCACTCTTAGAATTTGCATGCTCCAAGATAGCATCTTTTCACATGTCTCATGAAAGACTTCCAAACCACCCATGCGTCTACTTCTCATGTCCACCTCAAGAATTGTACCTACAAAAATAGAGGTGGTCCCTGCAACACACTCACACACATGTCAATCGCCCGAAATAACCCACATACCCATGTGCGCTTTCTAAATCTAAGAACATGAACAAGATGAATCAAGGCTTCCCTTTTTTTTAAGTGCAAAAAAACTAAACTTTTCCAAGCCTAGTAACTTAAAAATGATGATGAATTAGTGTTGCAGAGCAAAGGAGCATAAGAGAAGAGCCCCAAAATTTTCAAAATAATGGGCATAATTTTTCTTCTTCAAGGTCTTCAAGAATTCCCTCAAGCCATGTAAATGCACTAGAGGAGTCCTCTAGTTGCACAATCCAAATTCATTGTAAAATATCCTTTGTAAATTAGTAGGAAATTCACCTTTTTAGTAATAAAGTGCTGGTCTCTTGTGTGAAAGGACCAAACTTAGGGCACATGTATATAAGTCACTTTGTGACTCTTTGTAGAGACTTTTTGCCATTGTGAAGAAGGAGCACTCCTGAATTTTCGAATTTGCCTCTTTCCTGCAGATTTCTATCTTCTTTTTGATCGTGCATGTGTGTGTGATGCTTGGAATGTGTGTGTGGGACTGTTGTCTACCCCTCCCCACTGTTTTTGATCTACTATAGTGTGTGTGTGAGCTTGTAGGAGTTGTGGTGTGAGTGTGGGTGCTTCCCGCCATTCACCATTTTGGCCATAACTTGAAGCAGGGTTGTCAGAATCGAGTGAAACCACTTCCAATAGATGCGTCTCATCGAGAGCTTCAAAATGAGTACCCTCCTATTGACTATATTTGGAGTTTGGAGCTAGGAGAAATCCTTGATTTTTTGAAAACTATTGTAAGAGGTATCGCGGTAGACACTTTCAGCATTTCAGTGAGAGTGAGAGATGGATTAGTCTTTTCTCATGCATGCAAGCTTTGCCACTTCATTTTCCATCACGTGTGCACACGTCTTCATACACTTGGTTAGGTCGTTCGATCGGATTGACATTTAAATGTGTGTTAATTTCCCACTATACGCACTTGTGTGGCAATTGAGGTACAGTCTCATTGGCACAAGTCCTTGAGTCATCTTGACTTAGGTACACACGTTTTTGGCGCCGTTTCTGGGGAACACTCTGCCGAGGTGCCTTCGTGATGGTTATAGATCGAGTGTGATAGGATCGTACTTGTGGAAGTAAATTTTTCCTGTGGCAAGTAGTCAATCACTTCAGCACTTGTTACTTCACATCCCAAAGGTGTGCGTGATAAGTTTTAGGTTTAGGGTTAGGAGGAAGGGAGAGAAGGAGGAGTTAGGGTTAGGTTAGACGGAGAGGAGGAGTGAAGAGAGGTGAAGTAGTAGTAGGATAAGACCACCAAAAATGTCCAAAAAAGTCACCTAAAATTAGCTAGGATCAAGTTCTGTCACAAAAAGTATAAAATCCAAAAAAGTGACTCATTTGACACTTCACTGTATTCTGGTATCGTGTGCGAGCAGCGACCGATATCGTGGATTTGGTATCGGGTGCTTCAGGCCTTCAAAGCTAGAGATTGAGCTCCAAGTGCAAGTAAAACAATACACGAGTAAGATTTCACAAAGATTATCTGACAAAAATACACTTAGAGTGCACAAACGAGTGATTAAACGCATGCGCGGTATCACGGGGGGAAAACTGGTTGTTTTTTTGAACTTCTTTGAGAAGAACAGAGGCCTAGGAGTGAAGAGGTAGGTGAGAAAGACAAGGGGGTGAAAAATTTCTTGAGTTTAGAGGTATTTTGGCTTGAGTATCGCGATCGGTTGAGGTTTGGTATCGCGATACCAAAACTCCCTTGTATCGCGATACTCGCCGTAGTATCGTATCGCCAGGTACCAGTGCTGGTATCGCGATACCATTTTGGTATCGTGTC
Organism: Ceratopteris richardii; assembly: GCA_020310875.1. Taxonomy (NCBI): domain Eukaryota; kingdom Viridiplantae; phylum Streptophyta; class Polypodiopsida; order Polypodiales; family Pteridaceae; genus Ceratopteris; species Ceratopteris richardii. The sequence continues at coordinate 90,600,611 of CM035440.1, forward strand.
ATCGGATTGGTATCGCGATCACACTTTACTGCTGAGGTATCGTATCGTTACCTACGGTGGTATCGTATCGTCTTACTTGGCAACTAGTATCACGATACCATTTCGGTATTGTATCATCCGCTCACCTGGTTAGCATCGCGATACCTTCATAAGTATCGTATCGTCTTGGTTCTCCGGTATCGTATCGTGAGGAACGGGATATCGTATCGTCCCGTATCTCAGTATCCTATCGTCGACCCCTACAAGTATCGTATCGTCTCATTGTCAAGAGGGACATCACGATACTAAGTTAGTATCGTATCGACCGCGTAGGTGATATCGTATCGTGTGAGGAAGTTGGTATCGTATCGAGTGGGTTGATCAAGTATCGTATCGTGAGCAGCCTTGGTGTTGCGATACCATTTTGGTATCGTGTCCCCAAAGTTGGTATCGCGATCTCACTTTGCCTAGGTATCGTATTGGTACATCTCACAGTATCGTATCGCCTGCTTTCCTAAGTAGTATCACGATACTAAGTTAATATCGTATCGTGCAAGCTGGTGGTATCGTACCGCCGCTTGTTCTGGTATTGTATCGTCTCCTTACCTGGAATTGTATCGCGATACCACTTTTGGTGTCGTATAGTGGCAGTCATCCGGTATCGTATCGCCTGCTGCAGACAGTATCGTATCGTGTTAACATCAAGTATCGTATCGTGGCCGAGGCAGTATCCCCTAGTGCAGTATCGCCTGGAAGTGGTATCGTCCAGATTTGCACTAACATTCTGTCAGGCAATTTGAGGCATTAGGAGAGCCACTCAAGGAGAATCTCTGATACATATAGAGAGACTTAGGAGGGTGAATGAACTTGAGGTCAGGAAGAGTGCTAAGTAGCCGAAGAAGCGTCATATCTTCTGTGGGAAGTGCTGCCCAGGTTAGTCATCACTCCATCTACTCAGAGACTTCTAGTGATTCAGAGGAGGAAATACCCATGGCTTCGGAAGACATGCAGGGTCCAACACCCAATAGGAATTTCATGTCTACTGTTGAAGGAGATTACCGTACCTCCTTACAGTATGTGTCCACTAATGCCCAGGAGATCCCCATCTACCTGGATGGCTTAAATAGATATGTGGCTAGGATGGTAACTTCCCTGAATGCCACAATTGTACCCGGACCTGCTGTCAAGTACGAGGGAGGTGCATATGTAGACAAAATTGGTCATATCTATATTGTGACTGAATTTCCTGAGAGGATCAACGAAAGGGGAGAGTTTGTGGACCCAGATAACTCCGAAAGAACACAGCCTGAAGAGTTTGTGACTATCCCTAGGGGCAGGTCTCAAGTATCACGGGTCTTGAGAGGAGATTTGATACCTCAAGACGACTACTTGTTGGAGGTCTATATGATCCACGGATCAGACTTGTTGCTTCAAACAGACTTACCTGCTCCAGGGAGAGAAGAAAGCCCCATGACATTCTATGAGCTGAAAGACCCAGATGATGAAACTAGACTCACATACTTGGATAAGGATCAAAGGAGATATTGGCCTGTGAGTGCCTTAGACAGGGATCGGTTGAGATATATGGGTGCGCCTGTATTTCCTCAGAGAGATCAGGCAACTACCTCACAAAATCCTTTTGGGAATCAACAAGAGACGGAACATACCACATTAGGACAGACCAGCCAACGAAGTGTGCCCAACCGTACTCACGTACAGTTTGCAACTCCAGGAGTGCAAACACACAATCAGGCCCACGCAGGGATAGGGAACCATTACCGACCACCAATCAGACCACGACCACCGGTAGGACGACAGCCTGGAATACCTCCAATACGACCAGCTGCCCCAGTCTTCCCTATAATGCCCAGACCGCCTGAACCAATGAGAAGATTGAGACCTATCCAAGTGGCTAAATGTGTGAGAAACCATTATGATGGATTGGGGGAACCCTATGATCATATCGCTGAATTTAAACAAGTTCTAAGAGCGGAGCAAGTAGATGACTTCTTTGTGCAGTATGAGTCTTTTGGACTCACCCTCACAGGGACAGCTCTAACTTGGTTCCAACCCTTAGACCCAAATCAATTTGGAAATATGGAACACTTCTTTCAAGAATTCATTGGGGAATTCACAAAGAGAGGGATTAAACACAATTTTGCGTCTTTAATCCATAGCTTTAAACAAAACCCTAATGAAACTGTGAAGACTGCTGCCCGAAGATTCAATCAATATGTGGATAGATTCCCAATGGCTGAGAGACCCACTCAACAAAAGATGATTTCATTATTTTTAGATGGGCTCACTAACGGAACTCTAAGAACACTAGTGTATGTGAAGAGGCTACAAACATTGAGTGAGTGCCTTCAAGAGTGCATTGATTTGGAAGATAACCTAGCCGAGGACCTTAAAAGTACATCTGACCTCACTAAATCAGAAGATTCAAGGAGCACCGTCACATCCAACTCCAGTAACATGGAAGAATTAGCAGAATTATTAGCAAAGAAACTAGGAGTCCAGGGACAAAGAGCTTACCAAAACCCAGCTCAAAGAGTGCCTATGCTACGGAGATGTAACTTATGTGGAGGAGAGCACCCCACACACTTGTGTGTCCGAGGAGGGGCTGGTGCACAACCTATGTATCCATACCACAAACAGCAACAACAAGGAACTTCTTGGTACTGCCACATAGAACAAAAATATACCAACCACACTACTGAGAATTGTCCCTTCAATAGGCAAGCACGCCCTTTTCAACCACCGCAATATAGACCATATGGATACCCTCCTAGGGAGCCAGGCAGAGAGATACCAAGATACAACCCGTATCCCACACCAGCAGAAGCATCAAGGCCATACGAGCAGGCACCATATCCACCACCACAACCAGTGCTAGGACCCCAACTGTCAAAACCTCAACATGTAGTATCGGTAAAGTATGCCCAACCAGAAGAAAACTTAGAAAGAGCCCTAGTACCAGCATCAACAATGACCAACGTAGAATCAATAAGCACAGGATATGAACCTCTTCCAGGAGATTACTAATCGTACAAAGCCAACATGTTAGAATACGAATCCGCATATGATGCTGCTTACTATGGATATGAGGGCTATGATCAGACTTATGGAGCAGAGACGGCCACCTTAATGTATACGGCTCCTAAAGCACAACCAACTGTGAGACCACCTATTAGACCACCTATGCAGAGAGGACCATGCTATAGATGCGGAGGAGACCATTTCATTAGAGAATGCCCTCGACCTTACAACCCTCCACCACCTAGGATCTGGGAAGGATATTGCAGTGATTGCGGAAAAGAACATCTTTTTAGAGATTGCCCTAAGAATCCGGCAAAAACTCAAGATACTGCACCAACCAATGTGATTGAGGTCATAGAAGGATCTGGAAGTGACAAGGAGTACACTGTACCACTAAAGCCTATTACTAGAGCCCAAACGAAGCAACAAAAAGGAAATCAACCAGAAGAGGAACAAGAGAGCAATAAAACTGTAGGCTCTAAAATTCAGGTAGTCGAGGATTCTGAGAACCCACGTGAGAACTCCCAAAACACAAGAGTACAAAAACGGAAGGAAAGACGATAAAAACTCAAAGATAAATGGGCGAGAAATAAGAGTCAAGACAGTAAGAAACAAACTAAGGACTTGAAGGAGCATAAATAACAAAAAACTCATAAGGAGATCCCTGAGCCACCACGAATTAGCTCAGAGAAAGAGAAGACAGGATCAATTCTAGCTGACCCAAAGCCAGACGACTTGGACATGTGGTTGAAAGCTTACCAAGCTAGAATCAAAATGGGCCCAAATATAGAGCAACATGAAAAACTCTACCCTCAAGGGGAATTAGAAAAAGAAATATTGGCAATATGCAGGAAACTTATCGAGGTAGCACAAGCAACCCTAGAAAAGACTATCCCAATTTTACCAAAGACAAGGATTGCACATGGTCTATGCGAAGAATGCATCAAATCCAAGGATAAGGAACCTAGAAAGGAAGATTACCAAGGTGAACGAATGAAAGCACAAGATGAACCAGTGTCGATGATACCAGACCTTGAGGAAGATTGGCCAGAAGACTTCTGGAATAGAATCAGAGAAGAGCAATGGAAGAAGAATGGAGTCAGCCCGCCTCCTTTTGATGAAATAGATGTGGAAGATTGTCAACCCCATCCCAACCTGGAGGAAGTATATGAGGAAGCATCAAGACTCGATAGAGGTAGAGAGGAAACCCTGAGCATTTCAACATTGCCTAATTACATGGGAGAATACGAAAAGGACTCTATAATAATACGAGCACCCACAGTACTTGGGAAGGGAAAAGGAAACTCAGAAGAGAGTTCACACAATCTAACAGAACTAAAGAAAACAAAGGTGCAATGCAAATTGACGGTGGAAGAGTTGCTTCGACTTAAACCACAATTATGGAGTCAGTTAGCAAACCAATTAGAACCACAACCAGAGAGAGGAGAAACATAAGGAAATGAAAAGGAAAGGAAATCAACGATACAAATTCCAGTTGATAAAGTGGGGGAATTTAGTGAAGGAGACGAAGGTAATACATGTTTACTTGTCACCCACAATGGGTACATGACCAAGGCTATTCTAGATACGGGAGCCGGGGTAGGAATTGCCACCAAGGAGATATGGGAAAAGTGCGGAAAACTTGCCTTGCGACCCACACACATGAAACTCCAATTAGCAGACGGTCATGTGGAAATACCCTTAGGAATATTGGAATAAATTAAACTAACCACCTGTGGAGTAGAATTTGAACATACATTAGCCATTTGTAAGTTCGAGAAAGCGAACAACTATGAAATGATATTAGGGCGACCCTTCATGAGACAAATGCGGGTAGTACAAGATTGGGGAAGAGATTCATTATACCTGCAACATCAAGGAAACACCACCAAGATAAATTTGCACACATTTGCCTATCGAGATGTCCCTCCACTACAATGGAATCCAGTACACAAGGAAGAAGATGACCTATCCATTCACAGCGCTGGATCAAGTGACCAATCTTGGATACATGAAGATGCCCAGTTATGGATGTGTAAAGAAGCGAAGAAAGAGGAGTGTAAAAAACAACTGTGGCCGATAGGACACCCTAACTATCGATCAGTAGAAGACCCAAATTACATGCCTCAAATCTTTCTTGATGAGATCTTCGAACCACATGGATGGATGGAAATTTTGGCAACCTTAGATGTGTGCGTAAACGAAGAAGTTTTGACGATGAACGAATGCATAGATGAGGAAGGCTATGATGTAAATCTCTATATGGTTGTTCTTCAAGAAGTAGAAGAAGGGGAAATCCTAGAAAAAGAATGGAAAGAGGAATATGAAAGCATAGAAATGGAACCAGAATTTGACTCCGAAGAAAGCTACTTAAACACTATTCAGAACAAGAAGGAACAGGAACCAACAAAAATCTTAGCAATTGAAACTGCTCCGACAATATACAGGCAGAGGGAAGACTTGAGTAAGGTAGAGCCGAACCCAGATCTTTTTGAAGTTCCTGAACATTTTAAAAAATATGAAGTAGAAGAGATAAAAGTAGCCATGCAAATGCCTAGACGAGAGGCACGAGACGGAGAAGCATACGACAACAAAGAACAAACCAAAAAAATTGTGGTAACAGTAGAAGACGGAGAAGAGCAGTGCACATATATTGGAAAAGATGTATCTGAAGAGGAGGAAGAGGAACTCATACACCTTATCCGAGAGTACCGAGACATATTCGCATGGACCTACAAGGATCTCAAAGGCGTAGAACCCACTATTTGTTCCCATCGAATACCAATGACGGCCGACGCAAAACCATCCAAACAACGCCCTTATACATATAATGAGGTTTATGCAGCAAAAATTAAGGAAGAAATAGACAAATTACTAGCGGCAGGATTCATATATGAGATAGAACATACTGAGTGGGTATCGCCATTAGTAGTTGTGCCTAAGAAAAACGGAAAATTGAGAGTGTGCATAAATTTGAAGAAGGTGAATGCGGTCACCATACGTGACAGCTACCCATTACCCATCACCGACCATCTATTGGAGAGGGTAGCCTGAAAAGAGGTCTATAGTTTCCTGGATGGATTCTTCGGATACAATCAAGTAGCTATTGCAACTGAGGATCAACATAAAACCGCATTCACAACCGAATGGGGTGTGTATGCTTTCAGAGTGATGCCTTTTGGACTCACTAATGCACCTGCTACTTTCCCACGATTGATGTGTCATGTTTTCAAGGAATTTTTGAAAAAAAGCATGGAAGTATACGTAGACGACCTTTGCACATACTCCAATCAAAGATGTTGTACTTAGTCAATAAGCCTTGTAACACGGGAAGGTTGGTACGATGGTTCTTACTACTAATGGAGTTCGATTTTGAAGTAATAGTGAAAAAAGGAAACACACATGTGAGAGCAGAACACCTTTCTAGGCTAACACATGGAGAACCACCAAGTGGAGTACCCGACGACCTGCCAGATACATATTTGTTTAATCTAGAAGTTTGTCCAAAATGGGCAGAAAAATTGATCCCTATACTCACCCATGGCCCTCAACACTCAATCAATAAGGATAGCAAAAAAGAAATTCTTCAATCGAGGAATTTACACATCGTTGCAGGAAGCGTGTACTACAAGGAACCCAATGGAGTGTTACTCAGATGTGTCGAGGAGGATGAACAAAAGCAACTAATCGAGCAAGCACACGTGAACAAATGGAGAACACACTAAGGGACTCATGGAACAATCCGAGAACTAAAGAGGTTAGGAGTGTACTGGCCTGACATGCCCAAGAATGTTCACGACCACGTAAGTAATTGTGCAGAATGCCAAGAGACGATCCTAGAAGATCATATGTCTCTACCTTTTTCGACCATAGCGCCCAATTGGAGCAAGACATTGGTTAAATTCTTAAAAACAAAAGAGCATGAGGCGGGAGCTAGTTTAGCAAGAAAGCGATCCTTAGAAGAAATGAGCAAGGATTACATACTCATGGGAAGACAACTGTTTAGGCGAGGTAAAGACAACCAACTCAGATTATGTGTGCATGAAGGAGAATATTTACCCATATTAGAAATGGCACATGCAAGTGCTGCAGGAGGTCATTTTTCAACGGAGAGAACTGTCAAAATGATTCTCTTTGCAGGCTTGTGGTGGCCAACTCTACATATGGATGTTGAAACATATGTACAAAGCTGTGAGACCTGTCAGAGAGCTAAATACCCAATTAGGAGAGATGACATACCATTAAGACCCATGGTCTGTGCAAGGGCATTCTCAAAATGGGGTATTGACTTTATAGGACCCATCAACCCACCAGCCAAAGGATCACATGCGGAGTACATCATAGTAGCCACTGATTACTTGACCAAATGGGTAGAAGCAAAAGCCACTAGAAAGAATGATGCTCAAACTACTGCCAAGTTTCTCTTCGAGCATATTTTCACCCGCTTTGGATTACCCATCGAGATTGTGAGTGATCGGGGAACACACTTCCTCAATGAAGTAATCGAGTCACTAATGAATGAGTTTTTAGTGATTCATAAAAAATCAGCCCCATACCATCCCCAAGCCAATGGAAAAGCGGAGAGTTCCAATAAGGTACTGTGTACAGTATTGACAGAGATTGTCAATAATGGAAGGTCAGATTGGGACAAACAATTGCATCACGCAATTCGGGCCTTCCGGGTTGCATATAAAACGGCTATTGGAACTACCCCATTCAACTTAATGTCTGGGCAAAATGCAATTTTGCCAATTGACTTTTTAGTACCAACGCTGAAAGTGGCCCAACAATATGAGTGGAATGGACATGAACTATCCCAACAACTAGACCAAATCGAGAAATTACATGAGACTAGGTTACAAGCAGTGGCAAGAATTTATGCAGTTAAAAGGAGACAAAAAGCATATTATGATGCACATATAAAAGACAAGGTACTTAAAGAAGGTGACTTAGTCTTAGTGTACACCTTAAAACAACACGCCAAGAAATTACAAAAACGCGGATATGGACCTTTGATCATAAATCAAATCTCGACTGGTGGAGCAGTCAATCTAGCCACCCTAGATGGTGACATTCTTCCCAACTACATCAGCGGATGTAGAGTGAGACGATTCATGGAGCCATTGACTGATCAAATGCTAGCACGATTAGTAGGTGCCCAAAATAGGAAGAGGGAAGAGGAACGAATTAGAGAGGAAGCTCGACAAGAAGCACTGGAGCACATTAGGAAACGGAAAGAATGGATTAGGCAACGAGATGAACGTTATCTCCAAGGAGAAGAGCCTATCCCTACGGCTAATTACCAAGTCAATAATCCTGATACAACGGGTGTGTGCAAGACGCAACCTTACCTAAACCTAGGGATTGGCAAGATAGAGTACAAGTTGATAGACGCATGGATAGACTCATGAGCAGGACTTAGTTGCATACGAAAGAGGATCGTAAAAGATCTGCAATTGAATGTGAATCCCAGAAAATCCCGATTGATCGGAATTGGAGGACAAACCCTAGAATGTATTGGAACAACAAATGTATCCCTCCACCTAGGCAATTCCTCCATGGAACAGAGAGTCTTAGTGTGCAAAGATGAGGACCTAATAGAAAACTTAATTCTAGGACAAGACTGGATCATTGAGAATGAGGTGTGTATCCATCTAGCTCAAGGCTACATTTCAGCCAAGATAGGGTGCAAGGAAATTTTCAGTTTATGAGGAGAAAAACCTTTACTCCCACCCAACGTCATCGAGAGCTCAGAGATCTGCTAGGAAAAGACACTGGAGAATGATCCCAGTCTTAATATCTCAGAAACAAACCTAGAAGAAACAGAAAGTTCCGACCATACGAGGTCCACAAAAGAGTTGCACTCACCACATTCAGTTGAAGAACAGCCAACCACTAAGGAAACCAACTATCATGGACCTCTTCAACGAGCCAAAAGATCGCCACATTGGAAAACAACAAGCAGATACTCATATCAAGGACAACACAAATACAAATGGGTACGCAAGGATCAGATGCAGAACTAGGAGAAGTCAGCACCCAATCTTAAGAAGGAAGCAAAGATCACAAAGTCAACTACGCCTAAGTCCTCACCAAAAGGACTATTGCAGATATGGATCCCCAAGCCATTGATTGAAGCTCAAAGATCACGACATCAGATATGGATTCCCAAAAAGGTCACAGAGGCAGCTAAACAGGCTATAAGTACTCAGGAAGACGCAATACATCAGAAAAAGCGAATGACAAAACCACATAAGATTCATCCAAGAAACTGGAAAAGCAATGCCAATATCACTCGAACACTAGAGGAAGCAAAGAGAACGCATGAAGCCGGAAGGATCAAAGAAACAAAACGACCTCTCTTAGTAGTCACGAAATGGATCTGGAAACCCAAGCAATTGCGAGGAGTGGACGATCGAAGAAACAAAGATTCCCATTGCACTCATGAAGCCTCTAATGCACCTCAAGTATGCATAATAGGGCCACGATACGAGGCCAAGCATTTGGCACATGATGTACATTATAAAACTAGTGGTGCACATTCTCCAAGAGAGATTAGATCTTAGCTTTACTCTGATAGGAATGGACATACTATGTACATAGATAAATGCTTCGGCTATACTCACTCTTATTTTCTTGCAGGATAAGTGATAACACGATGTGGTAAGAGATCTCACTCATGGAATGATGGGGAGACGGAGTGAAAAACGACAATAATCACTACAATGCACTGAACAGTTGCTACCTTCCTTTGAAGCTAACACACTTTTCCTTACAAGTGCAGATGGCTTCTGAAGATTCTGAAGCAACTGTACAAGAGGAAGTGAGGGAGTTTCCACCCCAAAGTATCACAAAGGCGAAAGGACACTGGTTCCGTGAAGATCAACCGGCTGGGGAATACCTATTCCTCGCAACGATTAAAATTATGGATACGGATCATCAATTTCCAATCATGTCCCAGGATTTCGGAGTACTACATACACTCCCTTCCATCAAAGACATTATGCAGAAAGCGGGCATTTATAAGTATTTTGAATTACCTATATATAAGCCCGATTTCCAAAGGTGCACGCAGGTCATGAATACTTTGCAGCCAGCACTGCATGATCCCTTGGTACTAGAGGCTCGCGTGATGGATAAAGCAGGTGAATGGGTGATCATTCAATTCACACATGACTTGATTAAGGAAGACTTTGAATGGGAAAAGGATGGAACTACAGTAGTGAAAGAAGAAAGCCGCGGTGCAAAGACCCGAACATTTACAGACATTAATCGGGTTGACATCGAAGAGGGAGTCAGACTAATCCACCAGCATTTCTGCTTTTCGAACATGCACCGATACACAGCACCACAGAAGATTATTGTCCAATTGCTCTCCCATGCCATCAAGCAAATCGGAAATCAAATTAATTTGACACCATATATTCAAGAAAGATTGTTTGAAGCAAAGAAACAATGGAAAAACAAAAAGTTTCTCAATGGCAGTGTGGCCTTGACAATTTTGATCTACCATACTTTGGGCATGAGAGAACACCTACAAGAAATGCCATCGTCAACGGCTCTTGTGCAGTACGTCAAAGTCGCCACAGTCCCTAAAAAGAAAAAAGGAAGTAAGATGGTGGACGTAGCAGAAACCAACTCTCAACCCTAAATGAGAGGCACAAAAAGACTCCGAGAAGTCAAGCAAGCTGAAGAGGAAGCCCCAATGACAAAGAGAATTCATGTGCTCCCCAAACAACTATTGAAGGCCAAGCAAAAATCACAGAGGACGACTTAACGAGAGCCCTGGAGGAGACCCATCAATATACAGAAGGGCAAATCAATTTATCGGTACAAGGTCATCAGTATCAGCAGTCACAACAAGCAATGGACACAAAAAGCAAACTTACAAAAGTCCATAGGTATCGGGAAATAGGATTGGATAACTCTAGTTCTTCATCGGAGGCCCAAGAGAAACCAGAAACTTCATTATAAATGTCGATATTCAAAGTGAATCGAAAGACGATGGACAATGGGCTGAATTGAATGAGATTGACTACAACAAAGATCAAGAAGGCCTCAAGAAGGATGACCAAGCCACACATGTTGAGCAAAGTATCACGAGTAAGAATGCAGAATAGGAAGGTACGCATCATATAAAACGTAATGAAAATTCCAACATCCAAATCAAGGAGGCCACACCACCTCGTAAAATATCCATGAAGATAGCCAAGAAGGAGACGCAGGAAGAGAAAACAGACAATGAGGAACCCTTCACACCAATAAGGGTTGTGGCAGAACCCTCCCCAATGGATATCACATATCAAGGGAGTGCCACAAAAGTTAATAAGTGTGATGAGCAACCTAATGTCCAAAATGTACAATTACAAATTTGGCAACCACAAAACGAAACTATTCATGTCGAACAAGGAAAAGATGTACAAACGAGAGAAACCCCGAGCATACCAAAGACGTGGTTGAATGTGGATATTGCTCAACTAAAGCCCGTGGTGCAGGAGATGATTAGAACCGCTCTAGATACGTAGCAACTCATGCTTGAAGCGGATGAGGACTACGACCAAGCAATGAACGACAAACATAAGCTTCAAGAAAAGAGTAAGAATCTTTTGGACGAGTTGGCATTGGCACGAGAGCCCATCAAAAACAAAGAACAAGAAGTCCAAGAAGCTAAAACGCAGTGCATCAAATTAATATCCGAAAACAAAAGTTTACAAATACAACTGCAAGAAATCAAGAGCAAATATGAAGCTAGTGAAAATGAAAAGGCAAGAATGCAGGCTAGGAGCAAAATGTTGGAATCTCAGCTCAAAGTCTGCATGGAGGAAGCTGAAAACCTAAGGAACCGCAAGAAGGAGCTCATGACAGCTCTCCTCAGCGATCAGCCAATAGTGGCTACTGACAACTCAGAAAGCAATGTCAAAGAATTGCAAGAAAAGATAAACAAAATGGAAGATCAGCTCAGACAGGAGCGAGAAGTCATTGCAGACTGGGAAAACAAGTACATGAATGACACTGCAACTCTTCGAAAGAAATGGAAAAAAGCTGAGAATGATTATTTCCGGCAGTGTAAAGAAGAAACAGAAAGATGACTGCATTAAGCAGCTTCAGGAGCAGTTAGAACAAAAAGCAAAGCAGGGGACAACAGTAGTTCCACGATCTGCAGAAGATATTGTGGAGACTGAGGTACGTCCTCTCTCTCCCCCATCATATCATTCATCGATAAGGGAGGAAAAGGAGGTTCACATTGAACCTAACACTCGAGAATTTGCAGAACTGAGCCGACCAGAAAGGGCACTACTCGTGTCCCAACTCACTGCTGATTTTGAAGATCAGATCATCAGGATCATGAAGGAAGCTCAAATAGAAAATAAGCAATTAGAGCAAATTTTGAAGCCATTCAATGTACCATACGGACTACTTAAAGAACAAACGTGAAATTATATAAGGTCTACGACAAATAAAGATCCAGATCACAACCTCCACTTCAGGCATGATACCTTCAAATATACCCAAGAAGAGTTTGAGAAGGCGGATCCTATATGGAGAAGAAAGCTGTTGGAAAAGAATCCTACACTGCGGGTACAGTGGGAGGCATCACCTTATGAGCTTCAAGTAAACCCGTCTTTTTGTCCACTACCCCGTAGAAGAGCCTGGATGCAATTTTGGGAAGGTCAGCGCTAGGGCAATCTAAATAATCAGTGGCTAAACTACCCATTAGTCCGCCTCATAATTACCTACCGAAGGAGGAATATATGGTAAAAACTATGGAATTTTGGATTGCACGATATGCTACAGTACCCGATTTAGCGGTCAAAATGACAAATAAGATATTCAGCATGATGCTTACGGTACTCAAAGTATTCCAACATGCCAAATACACCGTTTTGATTTTCATCGGCATTACACAAGGATCGAAAGCACTTATTTTTTATCTATCCACTATTCCAAGCCGCTTAACAATTATGGCATATTATTCTCGCTTAATGTTTTTGCCGTCGCCCTATATGCAAACTTTTGAAGAAGCATTTTTCATCGGCTTCTTTGAAATTGACTCCAAAGTTTTTGAGAAAATGACTTCTAATTTGAACGCACGCCTGGTTGCCTATGAAACAAGTTTCTTTGCGGATCATCGACAGGCGCCAGAGGACGGAGTAAAGTCCCAACAATGGAAGGAATTCATGATTTGTCACGCTAATCTGCTAAATCAACGAGAGCAAAAAGCCATACAGACATACACACGTCGCCAGAAAAAGCCTGTTGGGGACGACAGAGTTCAGGAGGAGGGACGTGTAGAGGGACAATCAAGCAAAAAGAAAAGAAGAAGGAAATCAAAGTCCAAAACTGCTCATTAAACATCAAAAGAACCACTCTCTGCACAGAGCCCCGCAGGGGCACACACACCAAGGAAAAGCACGCAGCCGGAAGGAGGAACCAGGGCCAACAAGTATCCATGAAGTGCAAGATGATATCAGGCGGTTCCATAGCCATGAGGGTGCTTCAACCTCTTGAGCAACAGAAGGTTCAGACCAAGGCTTAAGAGCTACATCCTCATATGTCTACTAATGGCGTGCGCGGCAACCAGATTTAACAGGCAAACCAAATGCATCAGGCCTAGAGATGTCAAGACAAATATCGAAAAGGGCCTTTAAAACGTAATGCAAGACTGATGAACAGGCAAAACTGACCAAGGGAGGTGTGCGATGACACAGACAAACAAGAAGTAAAGCCTGTCAAGGGACGACAGAGACAAAGAGGGGGAGAGTGTTGCAGAGCAAAGGAGCATATAAGAAGAGCCTCAAAATTTTCAAAATAATGGGCATAATTTTTCTTCTTCAAGGTCTTCAAGAATTCCCTCAAGCCATGTAAATGCACTAGAGGAGTCCTCTAGTTGCACAATCCAAATTCATTGTAAAATATCCTTTGTAAATTAATAAGAAATTCACCTTTTTAGTAATAAAGTGTTGGTCTCTTGTGTGAAAGGACCAAACTTAGGGCACATGTATATAAGTCACTTTGTGACTCTTTGTAGAGACTTTTTGCCATTGTGAAGAAGGAGCACTCCTGAATTTTCGAATTTGCCTCTTTCCTGCAGATTTCTATCTTCTCTTTGATCGTGCATGTGTGTGTGATGTTTGGAATGTGTGTGTGGGACTATTGTCTACCCCTCCCCACTGTTTTTGAGCTACTGTAGTGTGTGTGTGAGCTTATAGGAGTTGTGGCGTGAGTGTGGGTGCTTCCCATCATTCACCATTTTGCCCATAACTTGAAGCAAAGTTGTCAGAATCAAGTGAAACCACTTCCAATAGATGTGTCTCATCGAGAGCTTCGAAATGAGTACCCTATTGACTATATTCGGAGTTTGGAGCTGGGAGAAATCCTTGATTTTCTGAAAACTATTGTAAGAGGTATCGCGGCAGACACTTTTAGCATTTGAGTGAGAGTGAGAGATGGATTAGTCTTTTCTCATGCATGCAAGCTTTGCCACTTCATTTTCCATCACGTGTGCACACGTCTTCATACACTTGGTTAGGTCGTTCGATCGGATTGACATTTAAATGTGTGTTAATTTCCCACTATATGCACTTGTGTGGCAATTGAGGTACAGTCTCATTGGCACAAGTCCTTGAGTCATCTTGACTTAGGTACACAATTAGCTTAAGCTTGTGAGACCCAAAAATATTTTGTTCTTCAATCTCTACAATAGTGTTAGAGATGCCTTAGGTCCAAATCTGCTTCCAAATATCCCTTTTGAGCCCTGAAAAATAAAAAATTCTAGAGAGAGATGAAAAAACATGAAAAATATCTTCATTAACCTATCTTCATGCGACCAAATCAGACATAAAACATAGGGACTTCAAAAAAATTGATCAAGTAAAGTTTTTCTACTAAGAGTACTCTACCTTTCCCTCGTACAAGACTTTTTCAGATTCCTTCATCTTCATGCTCAAATTTAACACACAAATTTCATGTGACAACTTTCTAGAGAGAGAATGTAGAAACTTATTGCTACAACATTTTGCAGACAAGATCAAAATATCCTAGACATAAAATTTCATTATTACCTACACATCTTTTTTTTATTTTTGGGAAAATCAATGTGGCATCTTACAATTCTCCTCCTCTTTTAGAACTCTTTCCTCAGAGTGGGAAAGAAGGATAATGTTCCATAAACTCATCTAAACCAACCCATGTTGAATCTTTAATAGGATATGCAAACCACTTAACTGAAATTTCTACTATTTCACGATTCCTAAGATGTCTAATTCTCCTATCCATTACAACTTCTAGTTCAAGCTCAAAAGTGACATCTTCCTTCAACTTAGAATTGTCCTACAAAACGTGATTAGCATTAGGAACATACTTTTTAAGTAATCCAACATTGAAAATTGGAAGAATTTTCAAAGTGTTAGGGAGATCAAGTACATCTGCAACAGAACCAACTTAAGGATCAACATAACATGGAGACAATCGATGATCTTTGCCTTAAACCAAATTTGATTTAGAAAGATTCACTTTTGAGAAACCAGATCATTCGTTCTAAATTCCAAGGGGCTCTTTTTGAGATCATGATATATCTTTTGATGTTTTTGTGCATCTTTCATCTTCTTTCTTACCTTACTCAGCTCCAAGTCCATGTTTTTAAGCATCTATTCGGATACCTCAACCTGATTTTGTGAATTAAAAAATGAATGAGGTAGCAAAAAATTATAGCCATACATTGCTTCAAAAGGTTTCATCTTAATAGATGAATGTCATGCACTATTATATGCATACTGAACTAAAGACAAATACCCATTCCAATTGTTGTGTGTATCATTCACATGCATATGCAACATATCCTCAAGCACACTATTAAACCTCTCGATCTCACCATCAGTTTGAGGATGAAACACAGTACTCATGCATAATTTTTTTCCTATGGATTGACATATTACTTTCCAAATATTAGATGTAAACCTTGCATTCCTATAAGAAATTATACTTTTAGGTATACCATGTAACCTAAAAAAAAGAATTTATGAAAAATGTAGCAACATGCAATGTTGTATCAGTTTTCCTCATGGGAAGAAAATGTGCCATCTTTGTAAGATGGTCCACAACAACAAAGACGGTATCATGCCCACTTCTGGTCATACGCAACTTTGTTATGAAATCCATAGGGATGGATTCCCATTTTTGATCAGGCACATCTAATGGTTGTATCGTACCAAGAATCCTTTTTAAATTCAACCTTAATCTATTGACATTTCAAATATTCTTTCACATACCTCCCAATATCATATTTCATATGTGGCTAGTAATATAAAGCTTTCACTTTTGCATAAATTCTAGAAAAACCAGGGTGTGTAGAGAAAGGTGCATTATGATAGTCATGTAGAATCTTTTCTTTCAAAATTGATAATGAAAAAATACATAAATGAGAATAACAATACAAATCATATTTTTCAAATGAAATTTTCCCTGAAACATGGAATCTAGATTTTTGTCCAAAAATTTCAAGATTGCTTCATAAAATGAATCTTCTTTTAATTGTTTTTCAATATCAAAGTCGGACGATAAAATAAAAATTGAATTGCGTAAAGGTTTATAACTCAAAGTCTCAACCACTTTGATTTCTTTTCTTGCTAAATATTTAATATCAAAATCATATTCACTTAGCAATTCGATCCATCATTTTTGTCTATTGTTAAGTAAGGGTTGAGTAAATATATATTTAAGCATTAATGATCTGTTCTTTTTTTTTAATAAAAGGAAGTTTGGCCATAGCCTACCCTCCCGGACTTGTATTAAATAAAGGAAAAGGAAAGTACAAGTGAAGGGGACTAGTGCCCACAGGACCCCCCAAGTCCCATACAGCGGGGCTAGATCTTACAAAGTTTAGATGGCACTGCAAAGAAGATTAATCACCCTCTCATCACCCTCATGTGGGGACCGCTTGGGTTTAAGCTTGTTGTTAATTAGGAGAAGCACTTTATGATGCCTGAAAGGGGGGGATTTCTTATAATTGTCCATTCTTTTATAGAGGAGGATCAACAATCTCTCAATCGACCACTCTATGATGGAGTCACCCAAGTTATAAGCACATCTTTCCCACTAGATCTTCCACATGACCTCCCCTCTAATGGCATTTGAGAGGGTCGATGAGCAGCCAATTGCTTCTCCCAATAGGGCTTGTTTCTAGCTGATATTCTTTTGCAATCTAATTTTCTTTTCGATAATCTACCAAAGCATGTTAGAGTAAAGAAGATGTGAACAAAATCTTGAATGGACCGGTAACAGTGCTTGCACCAAAGAGACACCCCACAGATTTTGCTAGCCTTTAGGTTGGTCCAGATGCCTCGATGAAGAATTTGCCATAGGAGGACAAACGTTTTGTTTTCAATGAGAAGGTGACATATAGCCATGAACTTCCTTTCACATCATAATGGCATCCATGAAAAGCACCACTTCTTGTTGAGGTTGACCTAATAATCAATATTTCCTTTGATATTTAGGATATCTATTAGGCTATTGCCATTATGCCATCTAAGACCCAACAAACTCGATGAGTCATGTACCATGAAAAGATGAGCTTTCAAACGTTCCCACACAAGACATCTGCTTTGTAGAATATTCCATTATTCATAGGTGTCTTGGTTCCATAAATGTTTCCATTCTGTAAAGCCCTTGTTCCACAGCCTTTTGGTGCTTTGAATGTTCCAAGATTCCACATTCCTGATGCCATGGATTGGAAACCAAATCGAGTCATTCTTTCTGATGTCGGCCGCCCACTTCCAATATTTCTAGATTCTTATAAAGCTTTTAACTTTATTCCAACTCTTCAATAGGGAGCACACAAGGTTCGAGCATTTTGGGAAAATTGCGAGCGAGAAAAACAAAAGGGTCAGAATAACCAGATTCTTCCAATTCAGGAATCCCACTAGATTCACAAGTTCTTGTTTATGAGGATTAGTTTGGCCCACGAAATCTCCCTATTGCACCACGCCTTAATCATCCATTTTGCTGCTAGTTTGGTAGCCATGCAACCCATGTCCAAAATACCAAGGCCCCCACTATCCCTTTGGCTAGTGTAGGTGGACCATTTGATTTTAGGAACCCTGTTCCTGTTGTGGTCGCCCATCCAAAGGAAATTTCTGCAGATACTTTGCAGTTTGGATAGCTCTTGCTCTTTCGATCTCCGACAAGAGAGGAAGTAAATGGTCAAAGAAATGAGGAACGTGTTAATAACCATTGTGCAACCCACCAGATTGATTTTCATACCTCTCCAATAGTTTGGCTTGCTTTTGAGTGTGGTCAGGACCCAGTACCAGCACTTCTCCATCGAGATACCAAAGCCCACAAGAATCCCAAGAAGCGAGAAGACTTGACCTAGCATAATGTTTTGGCGGCCACGTTCAAAGAGAAGTTCATGTTGGATCCTGACAATAGCCCTAAAAGTGATCTTTGAGTGGTTGATTTTGGATCTAGAGGCTTCACAATAAGTGTCTAGGCACCTCCAAAATGTCTCTAGACTGGATGGTTATGGGGCGATGAGAGGCCTCTGATGTTACCAACTTCCACTTGTTGTTCCACAAGCCTGCTAAGCCCTTTTGTGGCAATGGCAAAGAGAAGGGGAGCCAATGGGCACCCTTGTGTGATCGAGCATTTTAATTTGATCACGTTCAAGAGTTGGTCGTTAACATTAATTTGAGTTGATGCGTTTCCCAAAAGTCTCAAGATCATATTGAATTTTTGGTTGCACCCGAGATCTTTAAGTGATTGCAAAATAAATTCCCATTCCAGTCTGTTGTAAGCTTTGTCAAAGTTGATTTTGTTGAAAACCACATCTTGTCTAGACTCATCCGCCAAGTCGAGACCTTCCCAAATATCTATTATGGCTTCCAAAATAGACCTACCTTTGATGAAACCCTTTTGGTCCTCGCTTAACCAAGCTCTTAGATGGCAAGAAATTCTATTGGCTATGACTTTAGTAATGATCTTGTAGCCTGTTTGAAGCATCATAATCGGACGCTTGTTCTTAATCTTGTCTTTTCCCCTTTTTTGTGGATTCATTTGATGATGTTGTTGTTGAGACAAGTTGAAAGCGTGCCAAACTTGACACCTCTTGCCACACCAAGTGAAGAAGGGTGGCCAAAACCACCTTGAAGGACTTAAAGAACTCATTAGTGAGCCCATCCAACCACGGGCTTTTCCCACTAGGAAGGACATCAATGACTACAATGATTTCTTCTTCCCAGATAGGGGTGTCAAGCAAGGAACAAAGATTGTGTGGGATCCTTTGGGAGGATACCCTAGAGGTGTCCACCATGTAGTCTCACCTATGAGGGTAGAGAGGAGTCGAAATCCCCAAGAGTCTCGTGAAATGTTCCTCAATGATTCTGATATTTTCTTCATCCGTTTTGCAAGCAACGCCATTTGAATCTAGCAATAGGAGGATCGATTCCCTATTTTGTTTCCTTTTAAGGATGTTGCATCTCTTTGGTGGGTTTGTTGGCTTTGCGAGACCACCAGTTCTTAAAGAATATTTGCAAATGTTTCCTTTGTATTTCTTCCTCATATCTCAATAGCGCTCTGATTCTTCGTAGACCCTTCTGGATTGAGCTTTTCCTTTGTTCACTTCCACTTTGAGCCTCTAAATTCAATGATATAGGGCCTCTCTACGCCCATGCCAAATAGTCTGGAGCATCTTCCTGGTTCTAATCATGATCTGCCATAACTTAACGACTACACATCTCCAGCTCTTGGCTGGGGACGAGCAGGAAGCAAAAGCCTCCTTCCACACTTCGAGGATTTCTTGATGGGTGGAGGGGAGAGAGAAGTAAGTCTAGCAAGCATGAAACCAAGGATCCTTGTGATTTTGGAGAGAGGTTGGAAAGAGATAATGATCAGGTAGTGATCAGAGATGGCAAGGTTGGTGCGTTGCAAGAGGGAAGGATGATCCCCACTCATTGATAATACTTTGAGCAATGTAGCTTCTATCGAGTCTAGATTTCCTGAGGTCCTCACCCGCTTTGAGATTTGACCAAGAGAAACCATTCGAGTCTTTGAATTTGACCAGATCCAAGTGTAGTTTGGTTTTATCGCAAGTTTCTTTCTCTTGACCGTCAATGATTCGGCCCTTGCCATTCCATCTGTTTGAAGGGTCCTCAACCATGTTGAAGTCACCACAAATTAGCACGTTGTGGGGGAGCAAGTCGAAGGAGGCCCAGGTGTTCAGTCTCTCCAGTTACGTGTTTGGGGCGTACATAGAAACTAAAGTAAATAAAAAAGGGGCATCAAAGGAGACAGAAATCCATCTATGGCTCTCATCTTTGGTGTAGTGCTCAAGCTTTTCAAACCAAAATTGATTTATACCAATTGTTGTCCATCGGACCCCCTGGGGTGCAACATTGAGATCCAAACATGGGTTGGGGAGACAATGTCTAAGACATTTCTAGAAGTCTGCTCCATCAATTTTAGTCTCTTGAATATAGATAAATTCAGGGTTTAGGCTAATGTCACGAAACCATTGACCAATGATGATCGCTCTTGAGGGGTGGATCAGCCCCCTTGTGTTTAATGAGATGATGATCATTCTTGTAAGCTACAATCCTTGCAAGGGGGAGGGAGCTTTATCCTTTCTCTTCTTGGATTCATCTTTCTTTTTTGCAGGGAGAGGATCCCGACTTATCAATTTGTTCTTGTGGGGGCTTTTCTAAGGTATCTCAATAGGTTGTTTTCCCTTGTAGGAGGTGTCATATTGGAATGACAGGAAATCACTTTCGGAATCCTTGATCCAATGATGGAACTTTTGCTATCCCCGTTGTCTTCATTGCTGGTGGTAAACTCCTCTTCTTTGCTTGTAGTGTAGCCCTCATGAATGGTTTCTTTGTTGTCAAGGATCTTTTGTCACTAGTATCTACCTCAAACTGGTTCCTACTTGGGTAATCAAGCTCATTAATCTCCTTTTCCAAATTGTAATATAAGTTGTTTGGAGGGCTATCTGGCATACAATTTCTCTCAAAGATCGCCCTAGGGCTTCTCTTACTTCTTCTTCTGACTTTTCTGAACTAGTCTGAGTCGATTTCTAGGTTTTGGGGGCGTTCCTCTTCGTTTATCGGGTGGTTCAATGTCCCATTTTTGCCTTGAGCTTTGCTGGGTGCTTCTTGCTTTTGTTTTTTTTGTCGTAGTGGGCAATCTTTAATCCTGTGGTCTTGTTGGCCACAACAAAAGCACACATTCGGTAGGTTTTTGTAAGTAACATCTTGTTCCCAAACATCCCCTATGCCCAGGTCCACTTTGATCATTGATGGAAGCGGCATGCTGAGGTCAGCCTCGACACAGATTTGTGGGTGGCACGGAGTGTTAAAGGAGTGTCTCACCCCTTCATAAATGAGACCACCAACAACCTCTTGCAAATCCGCAAAGCCAGCGGCTTGTCGATAGGAGATACAATGTACCACACAAAATTATACAAGAAGTATGGCAGGTTAGTGAGCTCGACTTAGAGAAGGTAACAGAGAGGTTTCAACTTTTTAGGAATAAAATCAGGGGACCATCTAAATATGCACAGGGTCATCTGCTCGAGTTGCCAGGTTCTGATGCTAAGGGCTTCCAATGCCATATCTTCATTTTCAAATACTAGCAGCAATTGACTAGCTAGTAGGAATTGATACTTACTGACAATCAACCCACAGGGAACCACTCTTTTCGAAGCCACTGGTGCATGGTCTCAAGCAGAGTCCTAGGGCCAAATGCTTGGCCAATGAGACAAACTTTTTTGAGATTTTCTTGCTTTGAAAGAATTGTAGCTCTGCTAAGAGATACTAAGGGAGGTTCAACACCCTCGGGAGCTTCATGAGCGACGCACGATCCCCCCTCCAAAATAGACCCTAGTTTACCAATCACCCCCTAGGTTGGGGTTAGGTTGCTTATCACTAGGGAGGGGGCCATCGAAACCAAGACAGGGCCCCCAAAACGATAAGAAGCTTCGGTCAATGAAAGCCCCACATTGAACAAGAAATTCTCCCACCAAGACTTTTGCATTGAAATAGGAGAGCAAGAACACAATCGGCGAGGGCAAAGATGGATCACATATTAAATGTTGAATCTTTCTCTTCAAAAGATGTTCTACAAGCCTTTGACTTGTTGAAGAGGTAAAATGCTACTACAACGCGATGCTCAAACATTCATTGTTGAAGATGGCGACGACCGTGTCGAAGAGTTTTTTTTTTTAATATAAAGGAAGTTCGGCAATAGCCTACTCTCCCGGACTTGAATTAAATAAAGAAAAGTACAAGAGAAGGGGACTACGGTGTCGGAGAGTTGAAAAAAGTAGGCGGGTGAAGAATAATCTCCAGGTCGCAACCCATTTTTTTTGGTGGCGAGTGAAGACTCTACCACCTAATAAATTCATATTATCAGGACTTAAGCATCGGAGTGGATGTTGAATGAGATTATTTTAGATTATATCAAAGACGAAAATTGAGATGTAGCGTGAAGCAATGGAGCCTGATGGTGAGAATGCAGTAATGGAATGGATGTTGTTGTAGCTAATGATTGAAAATTCTTGGGCCTCAACAATTTCTAGCTATTGTGCTGAAGAGAGCACAAAGCATGCGGAGAATGACTCTAGTCAGCCACAACATTGAGTGCCCAAGTGCAAAGAGGCAGAAGTCAATGTGATGCTGAGGTGGAAACGTAGATGCTTGACAAGACTCTCCCGACGGCAAGAAACCCCAAATGTCGCAATGCCCTCAGGATGACAGCACTGTCGTGATTCCCAAAGGCATGAACAACTTTACTCCAAGCAATAAGTGTCTCCAATGTTAAAGTGCATCAACAACCACAAGCATTTCCTAGTCATGTGTTGTATAATTTAATTCATGTTTCCTTAGTTTCCTTGACTCAAAACCCACTATCCTTCCTTCTTGTGAAAGTATGCATCCGATTTGACTTCCATTAGCATGACATGCAACAATAAATGGATTCCCTAACTCAGGTATCTTTACAACACAATTTTGGATAATTTTATGTTTTAATTCTTCAAATGCATTTTGACACTCATCATTCCATGTGAAGTCTCTACTTTTCTTTGTCAATTTTGTAAGAGGATTTGCAATTCCAGAAAACTCCCTAATCTATGCCCTCTCATATTGTGCCAAACCAAGGAAGCTTCTCCCATCTCTCACACATTTGGGTGTAGGCCAGTCAACTGTTCTTTTAACTTTCTCATGATCTATGTGAATCCCTTCCTTAGAAACAAATCTCCCCAAATAAGTGGCTTCTCCCTTTGCAAAGAAACATTTACTCATCTTACCATATAGTTTATGCTCTCTCGATTTCTGTAAAGTCTTCCTAAGATGCAATGCATGTTCATCAGCATCTGTAGAATACACAAAAATTTCATCAAGAAAGACTGATATAAAGTCATTGAGATATTCACAAGGCTCACTTCCTAAATAGAGGTCTATAGCATGGTCAATTTTCGTAGAAGGAGGTAGGCTCAGAAGATCATCACGAAATACATCTCCATACTGATCTAAAATTTTTCTAACATATTCGAGTGTTTCTTCTTCTTTCTTCTTCTCCTAAAGGTCATTCACATAAATCAAATATGTCTCACAACCTAGTCGAATACACTTAATCAACTTTATAGCAGAAATAGGAGAGAAACATGAATTACACTTGCCTACAAGATGATGTTCTGTCCCCTCTATTTCCAAAGTAAGGATCCCACTTTCACAATCAATCGTGACACTGTTATCAATTAACCGGTCCATTCCAATGATTACATCACATTCTCTCATTTCAATTACATGGAAGGTACCCAGAAACTTATGTTCACCTAAAATAAAATCAAGAGTCTCAATACAACCTCGACTATAGTGTATCCTTCCATTAGCCATTTGTACAAGTCTTTTGGTCTACATCTCAATATGCAATCCTAAGGCCTCTACCAACTTAAGTGAAAAGAAAAGAATTTGTACTACACGAATCAATCAAGAAACTAACCTTATGTGAGGATATTTCCCCCATAATCCTAATGATTGATGCCCTTGAATGAGAAGAAGTTGTCATGCATTGAATTCTAGGGTTATAACACTTACCTTGATCATTCGCTTCCTCCATTGTTACGTTTTCCTTTTGTAGATGAGCTATCTTCGCTTGCATAGAATGGTTCATGGCCTTGTTTGAACACTCAAAAGTGTGATGTCCATGTGCTCCACATCAAAAGCAAAATCCCAATCTTTTAGCTCACTCCAAGAAATCAAATTCACATTGCCAGTGCACAGGTTCTTGCTTCTTAGGTGTATCTATCTCCTTCGGTTTAGTTTTTCCTCCTTCACCATAAATGGAGTTAGTCAATTTTTGTCCATTTTGATTTGTTGAAATAGGTCTTGGGGGTCCATGTCCTGTTAAGATAAACCTTGATTTTGATGCCTTTTCCATATTAAACTTCTCCATCTTTCTCAATTTTTTCTGCTTTTTGCAACCGCAACAAGAAAATCTACACATCCGGACCCCTTTACTTGATATCAAAGCTCTTCCCATAGACCCTCAATAAATTTTCTCTTTAGGGCATCTCTAGAAACTTCTAGTGTGTACTTATGTAAACGTGAAAAATTGTCCCTATATTCTTCAATAGACAAGTTATGTCTATCATCCTCATGTTGCTTGAAGGAGTAGAATTCCATTTTCTTTTCCATCCGATAATGTGGAGAACAAGAACAATCCTCTAGTTTTTCTCAAAATTCTTTTGAGAGGATCATACCTTCACGTGTTCGTGTCTACATGTATGTTTTGCACCATAGTTTTGTGGCTCGTCAAAATTTCCATCTTTGCTTCATTCCTTACTAAACACACACAGATCAAAGAAATCTTCGAGTTCCTTGATCCATGCTTCAAGATCCTCTCCAATTTTCTTCTCACCACAAAATTCATTTAATTTTGCTCTTTTAAATGCTTGCTTAAGTGCAGATTTGCCTGCATCATCGTTATCTTTAGGGTCACGTTGTTGTCTAGCTCTATGTGTATTCAATGTGCCCATGCCATTACCACCTTCATCATTGAGGCCATGAAAGCATTTGCAGTACCCTCTTTTTTTGGATGGATCTTTCTTTATGTAATTTTGCATTCAATCTACAGATAAGCTCCTCTTGTTCTTCTATCTTCTTCTTCAAAGCTTGCATCTTGTCCCGGAATCCAACTCCCCATTTATATAACTTGTAACAAGTCTCCTAATCTTCGATCATAGTCCCACACAGAATAATAGACTTTAGCACAACAAGATATAATGAAGAAAAACAGAGTATACATAGAACAAGAAGAGAGAGAACTTTATTATCTGTGTAGATTTACAAGCAATTTTGATCTCTGATACAAAATCTATCAAATAGGTTCAATGTGAAGCCTCATCCACCCCACCAGCCCCAGTTCATCTCAATCCCAATCCCAATCACAATCACAATCTCAATCCCAATCTCAATCGCAATCCCAATCTACAAAGCCAAAAATAGTCGTGATCAATGTACGACCATCCCCCCTCCCTATCTCTCAGTCATCATCTTTTTGGATCTCCACCTTTTGCCATTGCATGACCCAATCACGCTTTCCTAGGCATGCACTCTTAGAATCTACATGCTTTAGGATAGCGTCTCTTTGCATGTCTCATGCAAGACTTCCAGACCACCCTTGCATCTACTTTTTATGTCCACTTCAAGAATTGTACCTGCAAAAATAGAGGGGATCCTTACAACACACTCACACACACCTCAATCACCTGAAATATCCCACAAACCCATGTGCATTTTCTAAATCCACAAACATGAATACGATGAGTCAAGGCTTCTATTAGTGGTAAAAAATTGTTTTTTTGCAAGCCATATAACTCAAAAATGGTGAGGAATTAGCTTAAGCTTGTGAGACACAAAAATATTCAGTTCTTCAATCTATACAATAGTGTTAGTGATGCCTTAGGTCCAAACCCGCTTCCAGATATCATTTTTGAGCCCTGCAAAATCTTGAATTCTAGAGTGAGATGAAAAAACATGAAAAATCTCTTCATTAACCTATCTTCATGCGACCAAATGGGGCATAAAACATAGGAACTACAAAAAAATCAATCAGCTAAAGTTTTTCTACTAAGAGTACTCTACCTTTCTCTCATACAACACTTTTCTGATTCCTTCATCTTCATGCTCAAATTTAACACACAAATTTCATGCGAAAACTTTCTAGAGAGAGAATGTAAAAACTTATTGCTACAAAATTTTGAAGACATGATCAAAATATCCTAAACATAAAATTTCATTATTATCTACACATCTTTTTTTCATTTTTGGGAAAATCAATGTGGCATCTTACATTCCAACTCTATCGAGCAAATATTTGCATACATTTGAAGAATTGAGTGAATCACAGTATGGCCAAATGAGATATTGAAGGGATATCAAGTCATGGTTCTTCAAAGTTAAAGCCAAGTTCTAGGATTTGAAAAATATAGCAGAGTCATCTAAGAAAACAATCAAAATTTCTACAAGAGAAAAAGAGAAGCCACAAAATTCTAGGTATGACACCTCATTGTTCACTAAGCATTCTATAGATATGGTTCACAACACAAATTCCAAACCCTCACCACATGAGGTAGCCAAAAAGAAGCAAAAGTGGAAGCATGTCATGGAAGAAGAGATTGAAGAATTACAAGAGGATAATGCCAAGGAGAATATCAAAAGCAAAGAAATTGAGCTCTCATACATCTCAACTCAACAACATTGTGTAGAAATGATGACGAAAGCTTTGGATGGAGTACATCTAAGCATATTCATATCAATGTATTGATTTCAAGAGATCGTGAGTGTTTGAACACTTAAGAATCTTAGGATTGAAGGGGAGTTATGGGTAGGTATGTCAACTCTAAGAGATGGACCATACATTTGGAATTCTATGAGCCATGAGAATCATTTGCTAAATAAGAAAATTTATCTCTAATACATATTTAAGAGAGACTTTCATTTATTTTTCACTTAAAGAAGAATAAAAGAAGCAAAAATATACGAGTTCTATTTGAATTAAATTTTCAAATAATTAGTTGGAAAGATTATTGAAAACGTTTCATAAAATCACTCACCACCAACCATCATGATTCAAGGAAATGTGATCATATAAACTCTTGTGAAGAAGTGGCTGATATAGAAGGAGATCTCGCTCTCTTAAGGATTTCTTATTGATCTCTTTTCATAGCCATAGTATTCCCCCAAAATATACAAAAACTTTACTTTATATATTAATACATAAAGAATGGTCGATTGAAAAATTGCTTTTCCTTTCAGGAAATTTATTTTCCAATTGTAAGTGTTGACCAGATCTTGTAGACGCGCTGCCCCTTTCTAAGCAATCTACTACTTTTAAAAAAAATATCTTGTTGATATATTTAGGTAGTGATGTGTGTGAACACATTAGGACCCCCGGGTCACTTTTTTCCTTCTTAAGGAGGTTTTTTCCCCCAGCTTGTATCTATGCCTGTTACCCTAATACGCTACTTATCTTTGTACATTCTCTAGTAATACATTCAGTATTGTGTGTTGTGCTCCAAGCTTCTTCTTCTTCCTTGTGCTATTCGCGTGTTTCCGCAGGCATCTAACTCAAACAATTGGTATTAGAGAAAGTTTCCGCTTCATCTAGGGCATCATCAGCACCTCTCCCATTGTAGTCTCAGAATCGCACGAATTTTTCTTAGCATACTTAGCATGTTTTCGAGATCAAAATAGCTTCGTTCTATGGTGTCGAAATCACGATCTGAGGTCGTTTCGGCCTCTAAATGCACTATCACAGTGCTTCTGCAGGCTATTTCATCTTTTTGTGCCAAAGGTATATATTAGTTTTGATTCGCTAGTATAAGCATCTCAAAATCTGCTACAGATCTAGTAGAATTCATCTAGGTAATTCTATTCAACTTTTTGAGATATAGTCAATTTTCTACATCAAGGTATTTTAGCCACTGGACATGGCTGAAAGCAGTGATGTATTTTGTATGTTGGTAGTTGAGGATAAGTTGGATGGTACCAACTACCCATTATAGGCTTATATGATGTGACATGTATTGGTTGCAAAAGGACCGTGGAACATTGTGGAGGGTGTTGAAAAACGTCCTATCACACCTGCAACTATTACAACTACAGGTACTGAAGCTGATGCAAAAGGTGTCAAAGATGATGATATTCTGCATATTCTTGTTTGTGCTATGGTTTCGCTTACACCTATTGTAGAGCAAATTCATTGGGATGGCAGAGATGCCCAGGGACATGCATTGATAGCGTTGTTTGTTAAACGTGTCATTATTCCTCACATTCGCTCTTGTAGAACAATTAAGGATGCTTGGGATACACTTACCACATTGTACCAAGCTAGGAATGAGGATCGTGTTGCTTACCTCCAAAAACAATTGGAGAGTGAGCACATGAATGACAGTGATTCTATGGAAAATTTTTTAATAAAGATCAAAGACTTGAAGGAACAATTGATTTCTACTGATGAGGTTATACTAGATAGCTCACTTGTTCAGACTATTTTGAATGGTCTTCGTGATTCATATTGGAGTTTTGCTTCTACTCTTTGTTTGATGATGAAAGGAAATCCAAATGCCTTGTCATTTGAGGAGTTAGTCTCTGTTCTATTGCAGGAAGATCAATGGAGGCAGAACATGTCCATTATGCGTGTTGCAGATCAAGCTTTCCTGGCTAGTCAGAAGGGCAAAGAAAAATGAAACTCTTCAATTAGTAAGCAGAAATCTACTACTTTTGCACAATCGAACAGAGAATACAAAGAGGAAAAGAAATCAGAAAAGCAGAAATGTTTTTGCAAGTACTATAAAGGAAATGATCATATCATAAGGAACTGATTGCTAAAGAGGCAAAGAAGAAAGAGGCTGGAATGGTTGTTGTAGAGGCCTCTACACCAAAAAATCTACTAATCTTGTGCAGGAAGAAGAATGGGCATTTACTATTGTTTGTAGTTTGGACCCATCTTCTCATGAGGAGTGCATGTTTGTAGTGGACTCAGATGTTTGGTACTTTGATAGTGGGGCGACCAAACATATTACCTCGCAGCGCAGTTTCTTCTCTTCACTTGAGCCTGCCCCTACAGGAAATACTGTCACATGCGCCAACAACTCCTCTTATCCTATCATAGGAGTTGGTAAGATCATTTTGACTATTGCTAATGGTAGTTCTTCCACTTTGTCAAATGCTTTATTTGTTCCAAGGATTAAGAAGAATATGTTATCAGTTTTGAATTTAACCAAAATTGGCTTGGTTGTGAAATTTGTTGATGACGGGTGTATAGTTCATGATCTCTCAAATGGCAACATGATTATTGCTTCTGACATTTTATGTCATGGGTTGTATAAGCTCATAGATTATGAAAGATCTTTGAATGATTCAATATGTGCAGTACATGATTCTCAAGCTACATCAGATGCAAAGCTTTGGCATGCACGCTTTGGTCATCTAAATTTTGCTAGTTTGCTATGCCTGCAGAATCCGAAATGGTGTCCTCTTTGCCCAAACTTGAGGCACCCGGTAAACATGTATGTGAAGGCTGTATTTTGGGCAAAATGCACCATCCATCATTTCCAAAACATGG
>CM035440.1:90635250-90695250 GCA_020310875.1 Ceratopteris richardii
AAGAAGCATGTGTTTTGTTTCGTCAAGAAATTCAAAGCGCTACTTGAAAGGGAAGTTGGAAGGTGTATAAAATGCCTTAGATCAAATAGAGGTGGTGAGAAACGGCATCATGTACATATACATAAACATACACACACACACACACACACACACACACACACACATATATATATATATATATATATATATATATATATATATATATATATATATATATATATATATATATATATATATATATATATATATATATATATATATATATATATAGAGAGAGAGAGAGAGAGAGAGATGTACATATACACACACATATATATACATTTACAAATACTACATTACAATAATGATAGGCCCTTCCTAGGAGCAAACATTTCACTACCATAGTCCACCGAAAAATTGAATTGCACTTCCTAGGAGCAAATATTTCACTTTCATATTCCACCTATGAAATTTTTCAAAGTTAATAATGAACTTCTAACCTTTCCAATAAGATATAGGGCATGCAATTTGGACAATGTGACCTATGCCAACCTCCTTGCACAAGACAAACCAAAATCTACCCAAACAGATAGTGTATACTTATGTGTACATTCCAACACACATATATTCGAGAATATGTAGAGATAGACCACATAGGTTTCAAGCTCAATATAAAAGAGGATAAGCAAGACTTGAGAATAATATTATATTCTAAAGTAAGCTGACAACAAGAGCTTCAATAAGACCTACCTTGCACATGAAATAAGCAAGCACACAAAGAGATATGGATGATAAAAAATATCCGACTAAAATGTGCTATTTGTCAAAGGAAGTATGCTTTGGTGAGGATGACTTTGCTGTTGTTGTAGCTTGATTTTAGGATACATTTCCATGTTCCTACTTCTATACGATATTTTTTAGTGTAGTCAATGCTAGGAAAAAAGGATTTTTTGTATCCTAAGTTGCGCTAGTTACCATCAGACTAAAGGCACCTTGATATTATATGCCTATTCAAGAAATCTTGTAAATATTTTAGTTTCAAATAAAGGAGGAATGAAAGGATTCTCTTCTAAACATTGCAACTTCTCTCCTTCATTATGAATGTCTTCTTTTTTATCAATTGGAAACATGGGAATTGTAGCTAGTATTGTATGAAATTCGGTCTACTAGAAGAGCAGGATTTAATGAGTTTCTAATCTAAGATGATCAATACTTCAACTATGTTGAACAGTTAAATAGAGGATTAATTGGTTGTCTTGAATATGTTTCATAATTATAAAAATATTATATTCCAAGTTTCTCTTAGTATTTTATGATTATGCAAATATAAGGTTGGTATTTTGAAATAAGGACCATAAATCAACTAAGAGGAATTTGATAAAATTAGGGAAATATGGATTGAAATATGAATAGTACTACAAAGAAAACATTACCTAGAGTGCTAATTGAAGTCTTTCCATCAATGGCAGCTTCAAAGTAATCAGATGTTTTTGCTTGGCTTATTGTTGATAAAATTATTTGATTCTGATAACATACATATTGAAATGTTTTGAATGAGTAAGGCAAATTGCATTGAAAGCACAAGGACGTTAAACAATTGAGAAATCCTAGTTGATATTATTATGGGACAATAAGACCCATTTGCATAATCTAGATCATTGAATAGTTCTTGACATAACATGTTTGAGTGCTTCATCCATCTTTCTATGAAATTGATATGGCGAGTATGCATATATAGTATTTGTGGTAAGATGATGAATTTCTTACATGATGTACTATGAGGATAATATATTTGAGTACAATGTTGACTGTTTTGGCTTAGAGATATAGCAGATGTGATAAAGAACAATTCTGTTGAATGCTTTAAATATGTCCTTCGAAGTTGTATTGAAATGATGATATCTTTGCTCAATGATGTAAAATAGCTTAAGTGCTAATTTTGAATTTTGATTTCCTTGAAACATGTTACCATGATGACAATGAGTCCGAATACTTCCATCTTACCTATAAATAATTTTTAAATGAGAAATACCTTCATGTGATTTATGCATTAATTTGTTTTATAATGCAAAATAGGGGATAACTAGATGTATCAGACAATTCTCATAATGACTGTAAGTTTATTGTGGCATTGAAACCTGACTATATGAGGATTTTTACCTTTAACTATTGGTATCTTGGAACGAGGATGTAATTTTGCTTAAGTGTTACTTAATTTTGAATATTACATTTTCTGACATAATTCACCATTACGATAAATTATATGAATACATGGTTTTCTTGGTTGGTATATAAGAAATCCTGATTTCTTCATATTTATATTCTACCGTTTCTTGATACTATGATGAAAGCCACGTAACTTTTTCATTGTTTATGATCATGATAATTCAGTGTATAAGACGATTGTAAGCATATTATTACAATAAAGTCTGCTTTCAATTGATCTTCCATTTATGGACTTTTGGTATATTGGCACAAAGATGAAAGATGACTTGAGTGACGCCTAATTGGGAATACTACTTTTTACGACATAACGTACTATGGTGATGTACTAACTGACTGCATGGTTGGCGCGGTTTGTACCATTATCATAAAGGATAAACACGCATAAGTAAATTTAATTGCAATAAGATGATTCATTATATAACTTCTATAGATCATGGCAGGAGATATGTGTGTG
Source organism: Ceratopteris richardii (assembly GCA_020310875.1). NCBI lineage: Eukaryota > Viridiplantae > Streptophyta > Polypodiopsida > Polypodiales > Pteridaceae > Ceratopteris > Ceratopteris richardii. The sequence continues at coordinate 90,637,910 of CM035440.1, forward strand.
TGTATAGATACATACACATACACACAAACACACACACACATACATACATACATACATACATACATACATACATACATACATACATATATATATATATATATATATATATATATATATATATATATATATATATATATATATATATATATATATATATATATATATATATATATATATATATATAAGTTATATAACGAATCATCTTATTGCAATTAAATTTACTTATGTATGTATCTATAAACACACACACACACACACACATATATATATATATATATATGTGTGTGTGTGTGTGTGTGTATATATATATGTGTGTGTAGAAACATACACACACACACACACACACACACATATATATATATATATATATATATATATATATATATATATATATATATATATATATATATATATATATATATATATATATATATATATATATATATATGTGTGTGTGTGTGTGTGTGTGTATGTATGTATGTATGTATGAATGTGTGTGTGTATATATATATATATATATATATATATATATATATATATATATATATATATATATATATATATATATATATATATATATATATATATATATATATATATATATATGGCTAATAGCAAGTAATAAATTGACCATTACAGCTATGTCATATTTAGATAATGTAGAGGTTGTCTTATAAATATTTATCTTTAAATTGGCTTGCTCTACTAATCTTCTTTGGGAAAAAGAGATGGACTTATATATGAATAACGGTATATTGTATTTTAAATAATAGTGACATTATGGAGGATTGCTTTTATAAAATGCTCTTTACCCTTTCTACGAATGCATTGAAACTAATTAAAATAAAGGCAAACCTACTCAGATTGTGGAATTCTTTACATATAAATGTCATTGAGCTAGGACCTTCATATACTTTAAATGAAATTATATTTGTATAAAGTATAAGTAATAGTAAAAACAAGTAATCCATTACTTATATTCACGTGATAATTTTATAAATTATTGGATACATTTAGTATTGCTCAACTAGTGCTAGTACTACAAACATAAGGTGCAATTTATATTTACGTTTTAGATTTGAATTAGGTGAAAAATCATTGTACGGGAGGAGTTCAGAGTGCTTGCTTTTCCAATTGATTTTACAATACTAATCATGTTTTCTCTTGCATTGTGGAAGGTAACAACTTTCCTTATCCTAACTCCTATTTACAAAATAAAACGGTTGGGCAAATAGACTTTGAAGGTATTGCAAGAAGAATCTTCAATGAAATCTCATATTTAGTGTTTAAAATCAACAAAAATAGTTTAAATCACATTCTTTATGTTTATCACCCTTTTTCGCATGGTCTATGAAGTAGAGTTTTATAGCCTATATAATTTGACAACTAAATTTTTGTTCACTTTATACATACAATAGTTTATTTTAATCTTTCTTTGTTTGGTCAAGAGTATCATCACCTAAAAAAAATATTTATATCGTTTACATAGACCAAGAAAAATGTTTTATTTTCCTTCTAGCTACCTACTAGCTTATGCATGTAGAGTTCTTGGATCTTGGCATGAATATATTTTGTTTATGGGAAAACATGGGCCATATCCGTCTACTCATGCCATGTGGTTGCTTGGTCCCTTTGAATCTACATCTTTTCATAAAAAGGACCTCTAAAAGGGAGGAAAATTTCTATTTAAATAAAATCATTTAAAATAAAACAAATTAACAAATGCATATATGTACGAACATGCACACACACATTCATACACACATACATACATACACTCATCATACATACACACATACACATATATATACACATATATAAATACACAATCATACACACATACACACATACAAACATACACACATACATACATACATGCATGCAAACAAACAAACAAACATACATACATACATACATACATAAATACATACATAGATACATACATACATACATACATACATACATACATACATACATACATACATACATACATACATACATACATACATACATATACACATACATACACACATACATACATCCATACACATATACATACATACATACACATTCATACACACACATACAATCATGCACATATACATGAATACACACATACATACCTGCATAAATAAACATACACACATAGATACATGATGGGAGATGCGAAAAACTTCTGTAGTAACTTTGAAACATGGACATCATAGCCACACTCAAAACTACCTTTGATCATTCATATCATTATTTCCTTGAGTTCGTATAGAATTGACCCAAGATCTTGTCACTCAAAAAAATTGAAGGACCTTACTTATGAAAGTTGCTCCACTCAAAATAATTGCTTATGCTTAGAGAACAAATGCCTCCAAGACAGACTACTCGTTGCTTTCACTAGACACACAATGCCCACTTTTCACTTCAGAAAGGATTTCGTTCACACTATGCATAGATAATGCTAGAACTTTGAGGAAACTTCAAAGACTATATTATCTTTCTAACAAGAAAAGTATTAAAAGAAATGGATAACATATGAAGACGAAAATCTATTCTACACATAGCTATCTAACTCCTTGTTAAAAGAGAGTGTAAGATATGGCTACCCAAAGGTGGAAAAGAAGGGGGCTTACTTAGCAAGGGGACTACTAGCTTATTCAAAATTCTAATGAGATTTACATGTGAGAGCATATCAATTCAAGATGCATGGTATTTTACAAAAGTTGGAAAAGTTTTTCTAAAAGGTAGGAAGTTAGTTTCCTAAAAAGTAGGATTCATCACACCTAAATGTGATAGATAATTGAATGCGAGATATGAGGGGATTCAAATTCAAATTTGAAATAAGATTTCTGATGCTTGGATCCTTGCTCCATAATTCTCCAAGTTTGGTTTGTAAGCTCCTAATCTTTGAGCTTGATTTCTATTCCATCTCAAACTTCAACCTCCAAGATTTCATCAACGTTTCATCATTCCAATGCCTCTTTTGATCTTTAGTAGCATGGTTGAGTTCAATGCTTTGGTGAACATGTATGCACACTCATCATTGGTACTTATCTATTGGATGTGTGCCTCCTTAGCTAACACTTTCTTCCTACTACAGTGATAATGTACCTCTATATGCTTACTCTTAGAATTGAACATAGGATTCACAAATATGTACACACTACTGATGTTGTCACACATGATTGGAACAACATTAACCTACAAAATCAAATCAATAATAAGATTCTTGAGCCACATGAGCTCATAAGTCAGTTGGGCCAATGCTCTATATTTAGCTTTAGTTCAAGATAAAGCAATTGTTGATTGCTTCTTTGCCATCATGAGATGAATGTCTTCCCCATCATCATTGCATATCCACTTGTACTTCTCTTATCTTTATTAGTTCCAACCTGTAGAGTGTACAGACACAAAAGAAAAATGAAAAAGAGAGTGTATTCACAAAATGAAAGAGTGTGAGACTCAAATTAGATAGACCATGAAATGGAAAAACTCACATGGATTAGATTGAGCTTGGCAAGAGAATGGATTATGCTCCTTAAGCTTCTAAGCAAGTAAAAATGGGGGGAAAGGACCCCCTTATATAGAGTTGGAGGGGGCTCTCCAAAGTACATCAAATGTGGGATAGTTCCCCTTGAAGGAGAAAGAATACACAGTAGAAGCAAATGGCAAGGTACCCAAATAAAAAAAGATACAATACAAAATGGAAACAAAATGGAAATGGAGTTCCTCGTAGATACAAAATGGAGATGCACTCATGCAGATACAAATGGAAATGATATAGGAGAAATCATGTCATCAACATCCCCTCTGCAATTCCATTTTGGAGCGGCTGAATGCTATAGAAGTCCACCAAGCAGTAGAGTAGAAGTTGAGGTAGGGCCTTTGTGAACATGTTTGTCATGTTCTCCTAAGAGGTACACTACTCGAGAGCAATCTCTTGAGATAGAAGCTTCTCCCATATGAAATGTTACTAGATCTCGATGTGCTTCATCTGAGCATGGAACATTAGATTCTTGGTGATGGCCAAGGATGATTGGCTATCAGTGTGGATGCGTGTCGGAGCAACCTACAAAACACCAATGTCAAACAATAAACATCGAAGCTAGATGGCCTCGCACTGAAAAGTTGAATGCTTGGTACTCGGTCTTGGTGGATGATCGAGCAAAAATAGGTTTCTTCTTACTTGACGAAGAGATGGGTCTTGGGCCAAGCAAGAATATGTATCCAAAAGTAGTCCTTTAAGAATTAGGATCAATAATCCAATCAAAATTTGAATATCTGGCAAGTTCAATACACCCTCTATACCAAAGGCCATGATGTCAACATGGAAGTAGTCTATGAGCAGCATCCAAATGTGATTGACGAGACTGATGTGCAAATTCACTGAGTATACCAATTACATAGGCAATATCTATTCTAGTGTTGGCTTCGTAAAATAATGAGCCAACAAGCAGTTGATAAGTATGCACATCTACGAGTGATTGTGAATCCTCTAGTGTGAGCTTGATGTTTGGATCAAGCTGTGTAGATACTGCGCAACATTGGTCCTATTATATCTAGAAAGAAGATCAGAGAAGTACTTCTTTTGCAATAGGAATATACCTTCTTTGGTTTTCCAAACTTCCATACCTAAGGTGTAGTGAAGTAGACCAAGATATGTCATAGATTACTCAAGGTGAAGCTATGCGATGATGACTTGGATAGGTTCCTTATCTGAACTTGTCAAGATCAATTCATGTAGATAGAGGATGATTATTGCAACTAAGAATTATATTTGATAGATGTATAAGTTAGCATAAAAAATGCTCCTTTGAAATCCTTTATTTTTTAGGAACTTATGGATATTTTCATACCAGGCCTTGATCTTGAAGCTTGTAGACTTGATCTTCCTTTGCTTTCATCTTGAAACCTTCAGGTTGTTCAACGTATACTTCTTCTTGAATATCTCCATCGAGGTAAGCACTTTGGGCATCAAGTTGATAAATGGGCCATTTGAAGTGTGCACTTAGTGCAAGAATGATTCTTATAGTTGTAAACCTTGTAGTAGGGGTAAATATTTCCTCATAATTATTGCCATGCCTTTTCTTATATCCCTTAGCTACAAGTCTTGTTTTGTACTTGTCCAATGTACCATCTGATTTATACTTGAATTTTTATAGCCATGTAACTCCTAAGACTTGATGATTTCAAGGCTTATGAACAAGTGTCCAAGTGTTGTTCTTCGCAATTGCATCCATCTTTGCTTGCATAGTTTCTTCCCACTCAGTTTGATCTTGATTGTCTTTGTAACTAGAAGACTCTAGAATCCATTGAATCTAATGCATAGGTGGAGAGTTTAGATAGTGAATTTTTTCACATTGCTACTTTTCAATGAGGCTTGTGATCTTCTTGGTTGGTGAGAAGTACTTGCCTCAGAGTTTTGATTAGAAAAGATGGTGTCCCCTTTGAAGTGTAGATGGGTGGAATCAAACTTGCGCTTGGATCTTTAGTTGATATGTTGAAGCTTCATTAAATATGAAATCTTTTGAGATAGTGATGGAGTGTTTCTCAAGATCATACAATTTATAAGCTTTAGATTGCTCACTATAGCCAATTAAGATGTTTTTCCTTGACTTAAATTGTAACTTGCTTTGATCTTCCTTTGGCACATGGATAAAAGATTCGCTTCCAAATACTATAAGGTAATTTATATTTGGCTTTCATCCATAGTAGGCTTCAAAGGTAGTCTTGTTATGTAAAGCCCTTGTGAAGCCTCTATCAATGATGTGTAGTGCAATGTTTACTGCCTCTGCCCAAAACATGAATGGTAATGCTTTGTTGTGAATCATGGCATGTGCCATTTCCATTACACTTTGAATCTCTTACTCAAAAAATCCATTCTAGGATGGAGTGTGAGGTTAAACAACTTGCCCCTTAATGCTCTTATGCTTGAAGAAGTTATCGAAGTCATGATTGATGAACTCACCACCTCCATCTGATCTAATAGTCTTGATAGAAATAGAAGCTTCATTTTCAACTTGAGATATCCATTCTCAAAACTTAGAAAAGCTATCTACCTTGGACTTCAAAAAGAATACCCAAATTTATCTTGAGTATTCATCTAATAGAAGAAATAAGTAGATGGATCAGCTTAGAGAGGAGGCATTTGTGGGTCCACAAAGGTCCATGTGGACTAGGACTAAAGAATTCTTAGCTCAATTGGAAGCCTCCTTGGGAATGAGAACCCTATGTTGCTTGCCTTTGGTGCAAGCTTGGTAGAAATCGTGTACTTGCCCAATCTTAGGCAATCCCTTAACCATCTGTGATGTGAAAGTTTTTGATAGTATGAGGTGTGCTCATATCTTTGATCCAAGAGGCTAGAATGGGAATCCTTAGATAGAAAGTAGGATAGCTTGTATAGCTCTCTTTCTTCTACTCCTTGTATGATAATTTCTTTAGTTGTAGGATCAATCACCTTAATAGAAGTGTTATCAAATAACACTTGTTTGTCATGGTTGGTGATGGCCTTAACTAAGATTAGGTTCATGCACAAGTTTGGGAAAAACAATACGTTGGATAAAGCTTTACATTCTCCATGATGGTTGGTGATTTGGATTTTTCCTTTGCCTTCGATGGGGAGACTTTTATTGTTGCCTAAATAAACTTCCCCAGTGTGATCTCCTATCTCTTAGAAGGATTCTTGATCTTTGCACATATGAGATGCGGCTCCACTGTCAAGGATCCACTCTTGGGAGAAACTCAAAGTGACTAGGGCATTGGCTTGTATGGAAATAAATAGGTCTTCACTAGAATACTGAGAGCAATGCTAAAAAGATTTTTATTGGTTCCTAGAGCTAGAGGATTTGGTGCTATTCTTCTTTTTGTAGAAGAATTTCTCAAGGCAATCCGGTTTACCAAATTGCAGATAAACGTCTTTGATGAATTATTAGAACCTTGTTTAGATGTGTTGCTATAGTTGTGAGTAGCATGTTTTTCCTTGGTGAAGGTTCCCTTGGCCTTCATCATGGTTTCTTGTAAGGATGCAAACTTTGCTCGTGAGTCATGGAGCAAAAGTCAGTGAATTTCTTCCCAAGTTAATACTTGGCCACGGTTGTAAAGGGTTGCTAAAAATGTTTCATAGGATCTAGCGGCAATTTCCTTGTCTGGCTCATGCTCAATTCCTTCAACTACTTCATATATGAGCTTGTTATAAAGGTGTGCCCTAATGGCATCCCTCTAGAGATTATAGTTGGTGCCATTTAGTTGCTCATCCTTTGACATAAAATCAACATAAAAGAAGGTAAGTACCATTGACTTGAAGACATCGCATTCAAGATCATTCAAATTGGTGCCATTGAAAATAACTTACCACACTTGCAAAAAATTGGAATTCGCACACAAATTGAGTTGGGTTAGGGGGGGCTGAGTATCCCTACACTTGGTGATGAGATAGACACCTTCGAGAAGGGGATGACTAGGGGGACTTAGAATAGCCCTACACTTGAAGATGAAAGAGACACCCTAAAGAGGGGGAGGGGGGCTTTTAGAATAGCCCTGCACTTGAAGATGAAAGAGACACCTTGGAGGGGGGGAGGAGGGGGCTTAGAATAGCCCTATACTTTTCACAAAAAGTGAGATGATTTGATGTATAGAGAGGGCTTAAAGTAACCCCTTCCACACCAAGATAGCCTTACAGTAGGCTTATGAACTTGAGGAATCTTGTGGGTGGGCTGAGACTAGCCTCCAACCCACAAGTGTGCACAAACACACAATACTCTTCTTATATTCTTGTTGTATAAGGATAGGGAACATAGTGAAAAAAGGAAGCCAAAAGTTTTGAGGATAAGCCCTCATGGGAAATACAGAGAGGACTTCAGAAATGTGCTCTGAGGGAGAGGGTTAAGACCCTTCATCCTCTCTACTAATTTTTTGAGGTGTGTACTTGCACGTAAATTTCCTTTTGATGTCATGACCTTGTAGAGAGTATGAAAATTCACTTGCAAAATATTCTCCCTCTCCATGTGATTCGAGGGTCTATATAAACTTTCACGTCTCCTTCTCCATTACGTCCTTGAACCTCTTGAAGTAGTAAAACATCTTTCACTTTGCCTTCATGCACTGCATCCAAAAAACCTTGAATGATCTTCTACATATGTGACAAAATATCTATTACCTCTAATGGATGACTCCCTTATAGGACCCGATATATTTTTGTGTATGAGATTCAACACTTCATTGCCCACATGTACTGCCTTCTTGAGTGGAAATATGCTTTGTTTCCCTAATTTACAAGCATGACATAGATTTTGCATATTTTAAGATGTAAGAAGAGGTAGAACACTCAGCAAACCCTTCCTTTGCATGTCCTTCATCCCTTTTGAGTTATGTGGCCAACACCCCAATGTAGCAATGGAAGATGGATGTCCTTTGATTTACTGAATGATGTGTTCCCAAAGGACCTCCTTGATAGCTTGCCACCCTTAAGGGGCTTGTTGACCATGCCATCAACTTGATCCCGAGTACCAAGCCAATATGTCAACACCACTACAAAGTACTCTTTATCTAATAGGTCAAGGTATAGAAATAAGTAGAAGAATACCTCGAAATGATACCTCAAAAATGGATTGATCAAGCCTATTCAATCACTTTGAGTGACACCCATCTATCTTGTTAAAATGAGAGTAATGAGAATTTGTGTTAACCACAAGACCTTGAATTATGTGATAGTAAAAAGAAATTTATGATAATGTAAGTTGAAAATTTATTTGATCAATTTTTTGGTGCCAACATAGTTTCTAAATATATTTATGCCTAGGATATTAACAAATTCAGATTAAGGCCTATGAAGTTTGAACGAGTTCCTTTCAAACTAAATATGAGCACTTAGATTTTTTGTTCATACATTCAGTTTGGAAGTGACACTTCCATGTTCAAAACTTTGAAGAACACAATTAAGCAGTCATATTTGGACAAGTTTAAAATGGAGTTTCGAGATAGTATCCTAATTTATAGGAAAAAGGTACTTGAAACATCTTGAATATCTTTGTTAGCAGCGGACAAGGGACTGAAGGACTAACGAGGCATGGCAGTCAGAGAAGAGAGTCAGAAGGGAGAGAAGGCACAAGCGGACAAGGGAGTCAACGAAGATCTGGCAAATAGGCCAATAATTTTCTTCAGGAAGAAGCACGTATGAGCATTCACGCAGATTTAGCACTAAGGCAACCTTAATTTTTCAAAACCTCTACACCAATTAAAAGTGATTCTCATCACTAAACACCATTGTAAATACCATTTCATCTTTTTGTAGCTCCATTTTGTGCAAGCCAAGGAGTCCTTGAGCTTGAGGAGCTTTAGAAGTATCTATCTGCCAATTTTCGTATTTTTTAGATCTCGTTTGAGCCCTCAAATAAGCCCTGGAACCTAATTTTTAACTAGGCCGGACACTAGGTCTGAACAGGGCCAAAGCTAGTCAAAAACTATAAAAGGAGCTAGAGAGCTCATTTTTGCAGTTAGATTGTAATTGAAACAAACTTGTAAGAGCTTTTTGAAAGTAATCTAAGAACTCCATTGATTTTCACTCTTTGTCTTGCCGTGTGTGCGCGTGTGTGTGTATGTGTGTGCATGTTTGTGTGCTTCTCACTCACGCACTTGTGCCGCCACTTGCTCGAGGTCTTCATACCATCCTCATGTCTTCCCGGATTGACATTAAAGGAGGTGCTACTCATCACTGAGCTACACCAAATTTTGGCACCGTTGCCGGGGATCGAATTTTGAGGACGAGCGTGTGATGGTAAGACGTAGAGTTGACGCGTTGGAGTTGTAGGTATTTTCTTCACTTTCACCTATTTTCTTGTTTTTCCCTCACCATATTCATCTCCATTATCATCATCACCATCTCCCACCTCCATCTCCACCATCGCGAAAATTTCTGTTTTTTGATCATATCACCTTTCCCACCTCATTTCCCTCATTTCACTTGTGAGAGAGAGCGAGAGAGCGATATTGCGTGTGTGTTTTCTTGCATGTTTCTTGAGCTTTTTGCAGGACGTTGCTGAATCACCATCACCAGCTCCCTGCGCAGGTACGAAACTCATCGAATCTGTCTCGCAGTCGCCAGCCTCTGTCGATCGCGATCGATAGAAAATTCGGTCATTTGGTAAAACAAAGTTCACCACTAGCACAAGCATGATGAGCACTCCCCAAATCACATGAAACAGTAGAAAAATTCTGAGGATTTCTGTCAATCGCGACCGACAGCCTCTGTCAATCGCGACCGACAGACCCTGTCAATCGCGATCTACAGACCTCACGACCGACGGATTGTCACGTAGGACCCTGTCAATCGCGATTGATACCGTCGATCGCGATCCACAGCCACGACCGACACCTCTGTCAGTCGCGATTGACACCGTCGATCGCGACCGACTGAAATTCAACGATTGATTGACTTTTTCGCGTAGCCACGTGTCCATCGCGACTGATAGGCCCCCGATTGACTGAAATCTCGGCGAAAAATCCGGAAAACGTGTCGATCGCGATTGATACCGTCGATCGCGATCGACAGCCACGATCGACTCTGTCGATCGCCATTGACACTGTCGATCGCGACTGACAGCCCCGACGGACACCTCTGTCAATCGCGATTGACAGACCTGTCGATCGCGATTGACAGGCTTTTCGGCCAAAAATTAGGGTTTGCTTTTGTTCAAACTTTGGGATAAATTTTGGGGCAAATAGTCAATCCATTGGCATAATTGGAGGTTCCTACACTTGTGTTTTGGGAGAAAATCCTAGGATCTGTCAGCCAGATTGAATCCTGTCTTACCCCCCTAAACCCTCAACAGTCATAACTTCTTCATACGAAATCAATTTTTTGAGCTCTAGGGCTTGTTGGAAAGCTTGTGGCATATACTACACGCCCTCAACTGTTTTTTATAAAGATAATGCATTGATTTTCAGATAGGGTATTTTGAAGTTGACCATACCCAGGGGGATAAAAGTCAGGGGTCTTTAGAATTGTGTTCTTAAAAATCACCATGCAAGTTTGTGTTTGTGCTACATGACTGAAAATCATTGGTTCTGTCTTTGGAATCTAAATCTTTAAGCTAACTTTGGAACTCTTACAGATCTATTGAGAGCTTCGAAAGGTGTTCGAAGCAAGTGTAAGTGCAAGCTTGGGAACACACGTCCTGGGCACTCAAGGGCAACCAAGCAGGAAACAAAAGGTTGGAAACTTTAAACCCCCTCTGTCAATTCATAGTTTAGGCTAAGAACGACTAGAGGTAGGAGCAAGTCAGGGCGACGATAGGCAGGTATCAAGTTGAAGACTACCTAAAAACTCAAGTTCCAGCTAAAAACCTAATCTCTGTACTGTCGATAACATAAAGGAAAAGAACCTAACGTGGAACGATCAACCTGAAAGCACGAAGAACATTCAAGTATTCCTGACAACGTAATATCAGACAAGACCTTAAACACGATAAATAACTAAAAAGAATCAAGTGACTAATACCAAGTAACCAGCAACGAGGTTGTACTCTGGGAAAAGAATTGGGCTACTTAGATAGGCATATGAACCTTAGATCAGGACGACATCTAGCAAGGGAGAGACAAAGCCTTAGGTCTTCAGAGGCTAGTGTTAACCACACTGCTAGGTCTTGGGGCCAGCAGTTGAGCCACCACTCGTACTACCCTAGCTCTGAGACCAGTGAGTTAGAGATGTCTCAAGGCATGGACAGACCTATGGGAAGTTCAGGAGTGCCTTACTTGTACAGGGTAGAAGGCCCTTACAAAACACAGTTGGAATACCTTAGGACCAACCGATTAGGTGCTAGCATCTATGAGGACGGCCTAGGAAGATCTGTGGTACAGATTAAGAATCCTGATCAATCCATAGGACTAGAGCACCCAGCAGTCAAGTTTGAAAATGGTGCATACCTGGACAAAGAAGGAACCATATACGTAGTCACCAGTCACCCAGACAGGACAGATGAATTTGGGAATGTAATCTCAGAAGCGGACTTAGGTGACTTGGAACAAGGAAACATGGGAGTAGAACCTAGAACACCCCGAGGCAAATCTGTTCTCACTAGGATTATCACACCTGAATGGGTTCCCCAAGACAACAAGTGCATAGATTTGCTTCTCAATCGAGAAACTGACGAGGCCTTTTGGAGGTATAAACCTGATCAACCAACTGATATAGGAACAATCATGATCTATGAGTTTAAGGATCCTGATAGCCCAGGCAGAGTGACCTACCTAGATCACGCTTCGGAGAGGATCTTTGTGGTGACAGAAAATGATAGGCATGCTTACACTTGGAAGGGTGAATTCGTTTTTCCCCAACCAAGATCGAATGTATCCTATGGTCACCCTGGAGCTGGAACATCCCAAGCTCATGGAATGCAAAGAGACAGAAGTAGAGATAGACCAGAAGTAAGCTTTGCCAACCCAGTGGGCAGAGAGAGAACGAGGACGGAGACGAATAGAGTAGAACCTGAGATACTTAGAGCTCACAGGAATCAAAGAAATGTGGATGAGTTCCCTCTACCACGACCTAGAGAGCACACAAGGACTTTGAGACCGACTCAGCTAGTTAAGTCCATGAAGAACTACTTCGATGGCACCGGAGATCCATACGATCATGTGGCTGAGTTTAGGCAAGTCCTGAGAGCCAAACAAGTGGAGGACCTATTCACGCAATACAATGCCTTTGGTCTGACCCTTAGGAACACTGCCCTGACATGGTTTCAGCCACTAAATGAGAGGCAGTTCAGGAGCATAGACCAACTCCTGGAGGCATTCATTATTGAATTCTCTAAGAGTGGCATAAGGCATAATACCTCCTCGCTGATTCACAGCTTCAAGCAAACCCCTCAAGAGACCGTGAGACTTGCAGGAAGAAGATTTAGGCAATACTTAGAAAGATGCCCTGTTTTGGAGTTACCCACACCAGCCAAACAAGTAGCCTTATTCTTGGATGGATTGCTAAGTACCAAATTAAGATCATATGTGTACTTGAAAGACCCTAGGACCATAGAAGAGTGTGTACGCATGTGTATTGACATTGAGGATAACCTAGGGGAGGAGTTAGAGCTTGCTAAGATATACAAAGATTCGGATAGTGCCTCTAGCCTCTCTTCCACGCAATCCACATCAATCGAGGAACTTGCAGAAAAAGTAGCTCAGAAATTAGGTGTAACTAGTAAACAAATCCCAAGGTTTGGCCCTGTGAAAAGGTGCTACACTTGTGGTGGTGACCACATGGCGAATGTCTGCCCCATTATGGCTCAGCCCCATGTAAATCCTAGTAGCCAGTACTGCACCATAGAACGGAGATACACCAATCACACCGCACAATATTGCCCATACAACAAGCAGGCAGTTAGGCAACCCCACCCTCAGCCATACCCTCAGCAGGGAAGATACTAGAACCCGTACCCTCCACAACCATATGGCAGGCCACAACAAAATTACCAACCACAATATCAAAACCAACAAAGGCCTCAGCCTGTGCTAGCACAACAACCCCCAGCCCCAGCTAATGTGATTCCGGTAAAGTATGTTGTTGCAGAAGAAAACCTGAATAGAGCTATAGTTCCTGTAACACCATTGCTTTCCGAAAGTGACCCCAGTGACCATAGCTTTGATTCTACACATGTCGATAGTCCCCAGGCTTCCTACATGCAGTCTCCAGAACATGGTGAGTCCTACTATAGTGAAGATCCAAATGAACCTAGTTGGGAGTCAGATTACACAAACGTCATGTATGCAAACCCCAACCCTAGGCCTCAACCTAGGCAGGTAAGACCTCCATTCCCAAGAGGACTGTGCTACAAATGCCAAGGAGATCACCTCATTCGTGATTGTCCCTTACCTCCACCTACACAAACTCAGTCCGTGACGATCCAAGGCTTTTGCCAAGATTGTGGAAAAGAGCATCTCTTACGAGATTGCCCGAAGAACCCCAATAATATGCCAAAAATCACTCCTATCAACGTTATTGGGTTAGTGGTAGATTCCACAGGAAGTGTCACTTCCACTGCTCCCGTCCAGGTAGTCACTAGAGCTCAAGCATTGCAGCAGAATCAAGGGGTAAACCAGGATAAGAGCCCAGAGGCTAGTGAAACCGAGAGCATAACAAAGAAAAGGACTAGAGCATGGAAAGACAGTCGAGAAAGAATGAAAAGTCAATGGGCTAAGAAGATGAGTGAACTTGAGGAAAGCATAAGAGAAACCAAAGCCAGGATAACTGAACTCACATCTCAAACTCCCTCTCACACTACCCCACCACCACCATTCCCATCTCCATCCGACCCACCACCTTCCAACCCGCCTCATACGACTCCACCACCCCCCAAAGTAGGATCAGTCCTAGCATATCCCACTCCCGAGGACCTAAACATGATGCTTAAAGCATATCAGGCCAGAATCCAAGAAGGGCCAACCATAACCGATCATGAAAAATGCTACCCTAGAGCCGAGCTAGAGCTTGAACGAACTAAAATTTGTGCTAAGATGGTGGAATTGGCTCAAGCCATGTTCGAAGCTACCCGCCTCTTTAACATCTCTAGCTCAGCTAAGACGCAGTTACACTTTGATGGACTGCTAGAAAGAATAGAGAGGTTAATTGCACAATCAGAAAAGGAACCTGCCTCTCAAAGAAAGGAAAGGGCAAGAGAACGGATAAGCCAGCCTCTTCAGGAAGCCCTTGTGCCTCGTCAAGAAGCTTATCTTCCCCCCCAAAAGGCAGATGAGCCTCCCTCGAAAGCTTACGTACCTCCACAGGTTGTCTACATTCCTTCTCAGGGAGCGTATGACCCTGTTCGGAAAAGTAATAGAATAAGTAATCCTCCTCAGGAAGCTTGTGCTCCAGCCATCTATGAGAACGAGGAGAGAGCCAACGATAGAATAAGCCCTCCTTCCCAGGTTGCTTAGTGTTTACGAAGCCAGACACTTCTTCTTCTATGAATCGGTTTGCACCAGACATCCTATGAGAGATTCAAGAAGACAAATGGGATAACAAAAGTGAAGTCGCCCCTCCCTTTGAACTTGTGGATGAAGCACATGACCAATTCCCACAAGACATCCCATCTATTTACGGGGAACATGAGAGTACTCAGTCTCACGAGAGATTGGACTTTGAGTCTAATTCCATACAAGAGCTACCCCACTTCACAGGCCCATGGGAAGCAAAGTCCACGTGTATGAGAACACCCACAGTCATGGTAAGGAACGACGACTCAGTCATACCTAGGAACACGGAGGTAGTAAAGAACACCAAGGTGCAGCGCGATCTCACTTTGGAAGAACTGCCTAAGGATAGACCAAAAGCGCGGAAATATGTAGCCAGTCAAGTAACTGAAGTTGCAAAACCACGTTCCCGGGTAGGATCCCAGAACATAGTGCCAGAAATACCATTGGACAAGATAGGAGAAATGTGTGAAGGGGAAGAAGGAAACACCTACCTGCCCATCACCTATCAAGGACATACCACCAAGGCAATTTTGGACTCAGGTGCAGGAGTTGCAATTGCCACCACTTCCCTATGGAAGCGTTGGGGCAAGCCAGCACTCAGGCCCACGAGGATGAAATTGCAGATGGCCGATGGTCATATAGAGAGGCCCTTGGGATTGCTAGAAGGCATAACTCTCACCACTTGTGGTGTTGAGTTTGAGCATAGCTTTGCTATATGTGATTTTAGCAAAAATCATGCCTATGAGATGATTTTGGGAAGACCCTTCATGCGACAATTGCAAGTGGTCCAGGATTGGGGAACCAATTCTTTGTACCTGCAACACTTAGGTGTTACAACCAAAGTAAATCTCAAAGATTACTCTCATAGAGATGTACCTCCTATCCAGTGGAATCCCATCCATAGAGCCAAAGATGATACGGAATCTGTGCATTCCATAGGGTCAGGATCCTCATGGATGCATGAAGACACCCACTTATGGATGTGCAAAGTAGCAGTAGAGGAAGAGAAGAGAGAAAAGGCCAGAGAAATAGGTGCAAACGAAACTCATAGACCCATTCAAGACCCAGCCTATGCACCTGTAGTCTTTCCTGACGAGGAATTTGAACCCCATGGCTGGGCAGAAATTTTAGCAACAATGGACGTAGCCATCAATGAAGAACAATGGACACCTCACTGTGATGAGGATGGCTATGATCTTTCAGTCTTCTCCATAGAGCCAATCATGGGAGAGGCAGTTCTAGAAGAATGCGAACCTGGCCCTGATGCATTTGAGGATGCAAGTGACTCCGATCTAGAGTCAATCATTATGGACCCACCATTTGCATCAGATGAAGAATACTTCCATGAAGTAGAATTTCAACCCCAGAGGCATGGAGAGCTTACAAATGATGTAAGATTAACAACACATGTGACCCCAAAGGAAGACGTAAAGAAACGAAAGAAGAGAGAAGTCTCACCAGAAGAGGAAGAATCTTTGTTTGAGGTCCCAGAAAATTTTAAGAAGTATGAGATAGACGACAGGAGAGTCATGATCAGAATGCCGAAACGAGAGGCACAATCAGGAGAGGCCTATGATAACAAAGAAACCACCAAGAAAATAGTAGTGGCCCTAGAAGAAGGAGAGGAGAGATGCACGTACATAGGCCATGACCTAACAGAAGAAGAAGAGCATGCGTTAATTGCCTTGCTAAGAGAATACAGAGATGTATTCGCTTGGAGTTACAAGGATTTGAAAGGTGTGGATCCGGACATATGCTCACACACCATTCCCATGACCTCAGATGCTAAACCCTCTAAGCAGAAGCCTTATACATATAACGACAATTACGCTGCTAAGATCAAAGAAGAGATAGATAGACTAGTTGAAGCTGGATTTATCTATGAAATTGAGCACACTGAGTGGGTATCCCCCATCGTAGTGGTGCCCAAGAAAAATGGAAAGCTGCGTGTGTGCATTAATTTGAAGAAGGTTAATGCAGCCACGATTCGAGATAACTATCCGCTTCCCATCACAGAACATCTCTTGGAAAGAGTAGCAGGCAAGGAAGTGTACAGCTTCCTTGATGGATTTTCGGGCTACAATCAAGTAGCCATAGCTCCAGAGGATCAGCATAAGACAGCCTTTGCCACAGAATGGGGCATTTTTGCCTTTAGAGTCACGCCATTCGGGCTTACCAATGCACCAGCTACCTTCCAGAGGCTGATGTGCCATGTGTTTAAGGAGTTCCTGAGGAAGAATTTAGAGGTCTATGTTGATGATCTTTGTGCTCATTCGAAAATTAGGCAAACCCATATCCCCGAACTCAGGAAAATCTTTGACAAATGTAGAGAATATCAAATCTGCCTGAACCCAGAAAAATGTGTTTTCATGGTCAGGCAAGGCAAGATTCTAGGACACATAGTGTCAAAGAATGGCATATCCACTGATGAAGAGAAAGTGAGAGCTATAGCAGAGCTACCTAGGCCAAACAATGTCAAGGAAATACAAGCTTTCATGGGGCATTGTGGGTATTACCGACGATTTATACACATGTATGCTGTCATTGCAAAGCCCATGTACGGACTTCTGACTAACTTTGAGTGGACGGATGAATGTGAGAATTCCTTCCAGGAGCTTAAACAAAGATTATGTTCAGCACCAATCTTGACCACACCAGATTGGAATAAACCATTCCATGTTCATGTGGATGCATCCAATTATGCCATTGGGTGTGTACTTGCACAACCTACTGGTGAAGGTAATATGGATCTTCCAATTGCCTATGCCAGTAGACAATTGAATGCAACTGAACGGAATTACTGTTGGAGACCTCTTAATCTCCAAAGGTTTGATCTATACTGACTTAAGAACACTTCTATGTCAGTTATAAACCAAACTTTACACAAACAATGTTCTTCTTTACCAAAACTTCAAGCAACACTTCTCTGAGTGAAGAAGTGTCTACTTCAGAAAGTCTGCTTCAGAAATCAACTTCTTTACCTGCACAAACCTCCAAATTTCTTCAAGTAAATGATGCACAAGTATTAGCAATACCTTTGCGCAATCATACTAGTCATTAGTTCTCAAAACTAATCACCAAAAGTTTAATTTGATCATTAAGATCAAAGATATGTCAAAAAATGTCTCTCAGAAGTTGCGCCTTCGACATAGTCAACTTCTTAAGTTGATTTCTCCCAATCTGAAACCCGTTTTGCTAAATGCTTTTAGCCATAGCTTCCTTATCTTCCAACTTAAATTTTAAGTGCTCA
The DNA here is from genome assembly GCA_020310875.1 of Ceratopteris richardii. Classification (NCBI taxonomy): domain Eukaryota; kingdom Viridiplantae; phylum Streptophyta; class Polypodiopsida; order Polypodiales; family Pteridaceae; genus Ceratopteris; species Ceratopteris richardii. The sequence goes on from CM035440.1 coordinate 90,656,112, forward strand.
CTCATCAAAAACTTTACAGTATACACTCAGATCTGATCAAAATACTGAGACGAAAAAGTGCGCTACTTTCAGGCTTCAGTTCCCAAAGTTCACATATGAATGTTCCTAATGATCATTCTCACAGTAGGAGAGGAATTAGATTCTGAAACTCTAGACATAGCTTCATTAGCTTCTCAATTAGATGTGTACAAAAGGATTTCTGATCCACATGATCAGACAGAGAGCACTCAGAGAAAAACCCGTCGCTATTTTCTGGGAAAAAACTCTCTACACATCTCTAACACATTTTTCATCTACAAATGACTCTCTTACATATTTCTTGTCCTCATTAACTTATATATACATGACTTTTGACTCATCCCGCGTCTATGACATTGCTACTAATCATCCTAAAGACTTAGCTATACTCAGCTTACAAGATTCTTCACTTATATGTACATATGTGTACAAGACATCATCCTGAAATCTTCTTCACTTTCACAAGTATCTTCCTTTGCTTCATTCTAACCATAAGCTTTCTTCAAGATCTCTATAATCACCAATTTGTGATTGGCTTGTTCCAATAGCTCCCCCTCAATCACTAATTGTGATTATTCCATTCTTCTTCACTCCTGCCATCTCCTTGAATCTCTGTAGCTTAGGTCCATCCAAGCTCTTTGTCATCATATCTGCCACTTGTTCTTTTGTTGGAGTGTACATCACTTCAATCTCTTTATCTAGTACCTTTTCCCTCAAGAAATGATACTGAATCTCTATATGCTTAGTCCTGGCATGAAAAACAGGGTTAGCTGCCAAATACAAAGAACTCATATTGTCTCCAAAAATTATTGGAGTACTATGATCAGTCTCAAAATTTTTCATTAAGGTCTTCAACCATATCACTTCCTTTGCAGCTTCTGAAGGTATCAAAAGAGAAGTTACATGCAGGTATACTCCACAACAAAATGGAGTCGCAGAAAGAAGAAACAGAATCATAGCAGAAGCATCTAGAAGTATGCTTAATGATATGTGTTTGCCTAATTATTTTTGGGCTGAAGCTGTTAGCACAAGTGTTTACATTATGAATAGAGTTCCGACTGCTGGAGTTCATCATTTGACACCATATGAGGTATGGCATGGAAGGAAACCAAGTGTAAGTCATTTGAAAGTATTTGGTTGTGTATGTTATGTACATGTACCTAGTGAGGTGAGATCTAAACTTGATGCAAAATCAGAAAAATGTATATTTATTGGTTATGCAGATACTCAAAGAGGATATAGATGCTATAATCCTCATACCAATAAGGTTGTTGTGTCAAGAGATGTAAACTTTGATGAATCACTTTCATGGTATGCAGATAAGAATTGTTTGCAGGACATGGATGAAAATGAAGAAGGTGTGGTTGAAGGAGATGAATGCATAGTTCAGCCATCAGGAAGTTTAAATGATGAAAGGAGTGGTCTAGATGAAGAAAGAGGATCACCTTTCAATGGAAGATTAAGGCAAGAGTCACCTCCAAGTGTTAAAAGTAAAGGTAAACTCAAACTTGTTGAAGTTAATGATGAAGGAGAGGAAATTAGTGATGTATGTGAGTATGGAGAATCATCAAAGGTTCCTAATAAGAAAGGAAGAGCATCTACATTGGAGGTAAGAAGAACTTCAAGAGTAAGTAAGCAACCTCAAAGGTATACTTATGAATCTTTCATGAATACTCATTATGCTTTTATGACAAAAGTTGAGCAGGAAAATGAACCCACATGTTATGATGAGGCCAAAGGAGATGAAAAGTGGGAGAAAGAAATGAGAGAAGAAATGGAAGCACTTCAGGATAACAAGACTTGGAATTTAGTTCCAAGTACACCAAAGCAAAAGGTAATTGGTTGCAAGTGGGTTTTTAAGATTAAAAGAAATAGTGATGGTAGTGTGTCTAGATATAAGGCTAGACTTGTAGCAAAAGGATATAATCAAACTCAAGGTGTGGACTATGAGGAAACATTTAGTCCAGTAGCAAATATGGCAACGGTGAGAACTTTGTTGGCTTTAGCTGCAAGTAAAAGGTGGAATATATATCAACTCGATATAAAGAATGCCTTTCTTAATGGTGAGTTAAATGAAGAAGTGTATATGTCACAACCAGATGGTATGTGGATGCAAAATATCCTAATCATGTATGTAGGTTAAAGAAGGCATTGTATGGTCTTAAGCAGGCACCAAGGGCATGGAATGCAAGGTTGGTAAAGTATCTTATGCTGCAAGGATACACAGCGAGTCATGCTGATCCTTCACTTTATGTAAAACATGTAGATGGCATGTGTGTCTATGTATGCATTTATGTGGATGACTTGTTGATTACAGGGAATGATGCAAAAGCAATTGATGAGATAAAAGGTAATTTGGGAAAGGAATTTAAAATTTCAGATCTTGGTTTGCTCAGATACTTTCTTGGGATTGAAATTGTGTATAGCGATGAAGGTATGTGGTTGATACAAAGAAAGTATATATGTGATATGCTGAAAAGGTTTGGTATGCAGGAATGTAAATTTGTTTCTACTCCAATGGAATGTAATGTAAAGCTGAGTGCAAAGGAAGGTGATGAGTTGCATGATATGAATGTATATAGATCCATGGTAGGATCTTTGATTTATGCAACAAAAACTAGACCTGATATATGTTATGCAGTGGGAGTATTGTCACAGTTTATGCATGAACCTAGAGTACCTCATATGCATGCAGCGAAAAGAGTGCTTAGGTATTTGAAAGGTACCATGAACGAAGGATTATTTTATAGTCATGATGTTGATCTAACTCTTAAAGTCTTTAGTGATGCAGATTGGGCTGGAAGCAAAGATGACAGAAGATCCACAAGTGGATATGTGGTAATAGCAGGAAACAAGACATTAACATGGAGTTCAAAGAAACAGCCTACAGTTGCTTTATCTTCTACAGAGGCTGAGTATAGAGGTTTAGCATTGGCTACTACTGAGGTTATGTGGTTTAAAAAGTTGTTTCATGACTTGAATGTGCAGGTTGATGTACCACTGATATATGGGGATAACTTGAGCAGCATTCATATGACCTCAAATCCTATTTTTCATGCTAGAACAAAGCATATAGAGGTTCACTATCATTATGTTCGAGAGAAGGCCATGAACAATGAAGTGCAGGTTTCTTTTGTTGGAACAAAGGATCAAGTTGCAGATATCTTCACCAAATCCTTGGATGGACCAAAGCTTCAAAGATTCAACTATATTCTTGGCATGAAGGAAATACCCTTTGAAACTTGAGGGGGAGAATGTTGCGAACATTTGTTTTATGTAGGGTACAAGTTTCAAATTATGTAAATACCTTTGGGAAGTCTTCAAATACTTCAAGAAGGCTCATATTATTCATAAAATTTAGCAAAAATACCACGTGAGTTCTAGAACATGGTGAGTCAAATTAGTGAGTCACAAGGGAGCTTCAGTGGTGTCCTAGTGGAAGGTCGATGTGGCTAGTTCTCAAAGTCCATCAATACTTTGCTTATTTGAGCACTTGAGTCATGTAATACCTCCATCCAAGTGTCTACCACGAATTTAGATGTATTAGGAAGGTTTTAGATTAGTTTCCCATGCTATAAAAAGAGGAGAAAAGTCGTGATCTTGTGGGATGTCCAAGAGAGTATCTCTATGCTACTCTAGTTTTTGTATGCAGAGCTTGCAGAGCTTGTATCTCCCTCATTATATATCCAAATTACATGTTTGATAGCTCATTTGAAAGCTCTTCTTGTCTACTTTCATAGTACCAATTTTCATAATCATTGGATTTGTGAGCTGAGAGCAACACTCTCTGCAAGTAGTGTGTGTTCTCTGTTTTTTATCCCTGCTGAAGGTCTCCATTAAACATCCAACTTGCAGAGGTCATATCTCCTTGTGTATGTATCCAAAGCATGTGTTCTTTAGCTTGTTAGAAAGCTCTCCAAGTCTATTTGTATTCTGGAAATTTTCAGATTCATTGGAGTTGTGAGTTAAGAGCAGTAGTCTCTGCAAGTGATGTATGTCCTCAGGTTCATCTCTGTTTCAAGGTCTCCATTAAAGCTGCATATTGCAGAGGTCATAGCTCATTGAGTATTTATCCAAATTGAGTGTTCTTTGGCTCATTGGAAAGCTCTTGGTCTCTAGTATATGTGGTTAAAACAGTTTTAAAAACTTTTGAGTGAGTAGAGAGTAGTAAGCTCTGCAAGCATGACTGATTTTCTATGATGAAGTTTATGAGAAGGTCAACTTGTTCCTAGGGGGTTCCACCTACTTCCTGCTATACTTTGGAGGTCAATAAACTCCAACAGCTTCTACCATTCCCTTATACTCAGCTTCTGTGGATGATAAAGCAACTGTATGTTGCTTCCTTGAACACCAAGAAACTAGCTTATCTCCAACATAACAGAGATACCCATGAGTAGACCTTCTATCATCTGAGTCACCTGCCTAATCTGCATCACTAAACACTTTGATTCTTGTGTCAGAAGTGAAACCATAATACAAACCTTCACTTAGGGTTCCTTTGATATATCTGAGTACCCTTTGGGCTGCAATCCAATGAGTCTTCTTTGGACAATGCATGAATTGTGACAACACACCTACTGCATATGATAGATCTGGCCTTGTCAAGGTAGCATAGATTAAACTACCTACCAAACTCTGATATTTCTTCATGTCATTGAATTCTTCACCTCCATACCTGCTTAATTTATGATTTACCTCCAATGGTGTGGTTGAGGTCTTGCAATCCTCCATGTTAAACTTGACTAGAAGATTCTTCAAGTATCTCTCTTGTGAAACATATACTCCATGTTGAGTATACACAATCTGCATTCCTAGAAAATAAGATAAGTTTCCCAAATCACTTATCTTAAACTCCTCTATTTGCTTTTTGAGTTCATTGATTCCTTGAGCATCTGTTCCTGTAACAATAATATCATCAACATAAATGCACATCATTAGGGGAAAAAATGAACCCTGCATGGGCCTTGTAAGGATTCCTAATTTTAAGGGATTAAGCCTAATCTTGTTCTTGCTTGAGGGAACAAAGTGCATTTAATAGAGCACTTTTTAGTAGGCAAGACTAGGCTTTTTTTTAGGCCCAAGTAGGGTCATCTCTCTCTTCTGCAAAAGAAAGAGAGAGAGATTCCACTTTACACATCATCAAATCCGTCCATCTTTGTGAATAAAAAAATGACTTTTTTTTTTTAAGTCACAGAGTTAGTTATTGCTTATTAAAAAGGGCCCATTTTTTGATATACATGTCAGAAGTTACTTTTTTTTATGGATTTTTTAATAAAATCACTCAAAATAGTTCTTTTATCAAACTGCTCCAAAAGTAAAGTGCCACATCATCAAACTCGTAACTTTCCCTACCTCAAAAAATGAGTTTTTCAAAATTTTCTCATTTTCACTCACATAGAATGGAAAACCTCACCTTGACCCATACACATATCAAAAAAGTAATTTTCTCTATGTACAGATACTTCTTAGTCCATTATACATGTTATTTTGATTCTCTTCTATCTTTCTCTCTCTTACCTCTTGAATTCTAGCAGCCATGGGGTTCTCGCACAATTTCCTCCAAGGAGAAGGTGTAACAATAATAGAATCACTCACAAAGAAATTTTTCTCCCATGAGATGACAATATGCATGTCCAAGTAGGTGGTTCATTCTTTCTTTGTGATCAAAGATGTACTATTCATTTTACTTTCCAGTATTCATCTACTATTTTTCAGGAGGAAAAGCACACAATACCATCATTCGAAGCTCTTTCATGTGGAGTTGGAGGACAAAGACACCATATTCTTCTAATGAGGTATATATTTTTCTTGATTCTCATATTTGCAAAAGAATTAAGCCAATATTTCCTTTGCATAGGTAATTCATCTAAGAAATAAGTGCTTCATCAACACCAAAGAAGCACTTTAAATTGTTAATAGTTTCTCTTACTTCTCCTTCTTTTCAAAAGAATTATGACACCAATAGTACACAGTATGGATAGGAAAATGTGTGTGGAAGCATTTCGCCATGATTATAGAAGTTATTCATTAGGAACATGAATTATAAAGAGGACATGATTGATATTTCCACATAGTACTTACACATTAAAAGAAAATATGCCTAGGTATGTTTAGCATGCAACATGACTAAGGAGTCAATGAAGAAATCAAATCCTTAGTTTATGAAGAACTCATATACATATGCTTTTGTTTGTACAAAACAATAAATAAATAAATTTTTAATCTATAGAGGATTCAAAAATCAATGTTCTTCTTCTAGAATAAAATCTACCTCTACTAATATTCTTTTCATATCCCTTTTGAATTTGATTTTATATATGTTTATCTTTTTTCTACATGTTGTGGTTATAGGCTCAAATTCATATTAAAGATACTAATCATCAATGACTTGGAATAGTGAAAGGTAAGGTACATTCTACATTCAGATGTTGTTTGTTTCTTTAAATTGTGCTCATTTTATTCATTGAAATATTACATGTTGTATTGTCATATGGAGAATTTTGATGTATCAATTTTTATCAGTCAAGATTCTAGTACAGTAGTGATGGAAAATTCCCACTATAGATCTAATAGTAATTTCTTAAAAAGTACATGTCATATTAGTGGTTCTATGCCTGTTGACTCGTTGGAATAATACTGACTTGCTTTTCTTCAAAAAACTTCTGCAAGAGTTTGACTATTAAAAATGTTTTCATGAAATTACAACACAACATTGCAAGTGAAAATTGGAGGTTATCAGCAAGTCCTTTGCATCATGATCAATGTCATGCACAAAAAGTGTTTTAGGGTTCAACTTGGAACTCAAGTTACATAAGAGGCATCATTGATTATTTTATACTAACAAGTTGTTGTGGTATATCCTATCCATGCTCAAGGTACATAATGACCACCTTGGATGAAGCTCCATCAGAGAGGATGAAGTGGTCTACATGCAACAGAGGTCACCATACAATCATAGAGTGGCTCAATATGACAGAGTGAAGTCGATTAAGAATATCAAAATAGTTCATACCCTCATCCATAGAATCATTCTTGTGAGCATGATGAAGATCAACTGCCACAGATGTGACCATTCATAAAAAGATTCTAAGGACATGCACAAAGGGGAATAATAGATCCACTAATCATTGGTGATGAACCATTTGAACTCAATCTACCTCCAAATGGAACATGGCTGATGAAACATGCATGAAGTAACCATTCCAAGTCATCCAAAAAGGAGAGCTTCAAGGAATCATCATGAAACATATGCATATTCCAACATCATATCAAGTAGAGGCTATAAAGTCACTACTATAAGGTCAAAGAACACTACCCACATATGAGAAAAGAAACATATGCCATAAATTGTGTCACAATGTCAATCAAGGCATAGATGTAAAATGAATAAGAACTACCAACCACATCATAGATCATATGTAGCACAACCTAAAGTTTCTCCTAATGCAAAAGCAACAAAAAAGTGAGCAAACGTTATCAATCCTTAGTGATTCAAAGTTAATTCACTAAACTTTGGATATAATCAATAGCACTTCAAGCCATCTAAGAGGAAGGAGATGCATTCCTTACTTCTATTTTGAAAGATATTGACGTGTGTAGCTCATGTGAAGGTGATGACCATACAACCAAAGAAACTAGATGGGACCATACATGATTATGTAATCATTCTTGTTGAAGAGATACATTTTGTAAAATCACATTTCCATTATCATAATCTACTTTTCATAATCTTTCTTACACATGCTCAAGTCCACATTGATCTATATCATATGTTCATAATTGTATCAACTTGCGTAAAGATTGTATGTGTGCAAAACAAATCCCTTAGAATCAAAACTAGTATTTGCATTGTTCAACTAGGTTGCGCATATAATAAGGTCCATGAACCTAAAATTTGAAAGAAGGGAGTTGTATTGTCACTAACCACATCATATTCAAATGTCCTAGGAAGAAGATACAAGCTGGGTTTAAGACTTCCACGATCACCATTCCACATCAAAAGATCATCATTTGAGTCAGAAAAGGAGTAATATCCATCATGAGAATCATGCCCTTGATTCTTTAGCTAGATATACTACAATCCCTTTCTAGTACCATCATGGATATCCATCATCATCGTGTTCCAATACAACATATAAAGAACTCTAAGGAGACCAATAACTATGAAGATTCAATTTCCAAAAAATATCATAGTTACATAGCTACTTCGCATGGAACTTATCGCTTTGAGAGGGAGATGATGTCATAAACACAAAGGAAACCATTGTAAAACCATAAATTATATGAAAATATTTATATCTCATGAATGGTTTAGAATTTGGAGAAATGGATGCTACCATCATGTCCAGAACATGCAAAAACCCTAAGATTGACTGTTTATTTGTCCAATTCTGACATCTAGAGCCTTGGAAACCTCAAAAAGCACCAGAAAAGGGTTTGCAGAGGCCAATCCCGCGTTTCTGTGGCTGCCCCTTTTCTGGTGCTTTTTGAGGTTTCCAAGGCTCTAGATGTCAGAATTGGACAAATAAACAGTCAATCTTAGGGTTTTTGCATGTTCTGGACATGATGGTAGCATCCATTTCTCCAAAATCTAAACCATTCATGAGATATAAACCTTTTTTTGGTGCTTTGAGGTCATGCAAACTCATCAAATGGTGGAAATAAGTATTAATTCTTGCAAATTTTAGGAAAATTATGCAACCCAAGAACTAGATAGGAGCATATATGACTATGTGATCATTCTTCTTGAAGAGATGTTTTGTAATTAGAATTATCTCATTGGTAATATATTTTTTCATAACCTTTCTTACACATGCTCAACTCCACATTGATCTATATCATATGTTCACAATCATATGCACTCAAGTCAACATGCTATGTGTGCAGAGCAAATCATTTATGGTTATAAAGTCATTTTTCCATTGGTAAATTGAGTTGAGCACATAATGAGTTTCATGGACATTCAATTTGTAATAATAAAGTTTCATATCCACTAGAAATAAACTTGCATGGCCTCAAAAGCACAAAAAAAAGTTCATCTATATAAACACACAATAGGCCTCTACAAAACTTTTGCGAAGACATATCCCATGTTTCTATGGCTCCTCTTTTTGGATACTTTTGATGCCATGCAAGGTTATTTTTAGTGGATATGAAACTTTATTATTTAGATTTTTAGAGTCGTGGAACTTATTTCTAACAAGTCACTTACTCTATAGTGATCCATGCATATACAACTTCTACAATGGGAGCCACTATAAACAAACATAGTCACATGAAATAAAATAGTTTGCAAAGTATAATTTAGGATAATATCCTCATGTGTAGCATTCTTGTTGTGCCTCTATACCCCACATAAGGCAGAAATCCCCCTTTGAACTCCTCCCATTAAGGTTCTATGGGGAAATTCCATGGCACCAGAGGGCCTTTATTTTCAGCTTGAATGGCATTCAAATTGGCAAAACTTTTATGCCCCACTTACTTCATGGCATCAATCACAAAGACCATTTATTACCATAAATTTTCACATATAAAACTCATATAACTTATAAGTTAAGGTTCCATGGATGTTTGTACTCTCAAAGTGGTTTCTCCTCATAATGGGGGCCTTATAACTTAGAGGACCATGGATCATTTGTGGTACTTGAGGAGTAAGTATTGAGTATATCTAACATGAATGGCATTTTTTAGTTATATCCTTTGTATTTCAAACTTCATAAATGATCATCTATTGAGAAAATTAACCAATAAAATATCAATTATTGTGAACTTGAACGTACTCTATATAAAAGCAAAAATTGAATAATCACCAAGAGAAATTATAAATGCACAGTTGTAGACTACAAAAATGTGAGAGTAGACATGTTTTCATTACAAATATCAAATCTTACAAAATTTACAAATCATTGGTATCAATGATTGTACAACTTGAAGTGCTTGCAAATGCAAGAACGCATCACAAAATTTGCGATGCTCATCCATGATGTAAAGTATTTCTAGAACAATTCTAGATCAAGAGGATTTTTAGATATCTTAGTAGGAGAGAAGGGATCAGAGAAGAAGGTATATACAATATCTAACATGAATCAATTGTCCTACTTTTTACAAGGTTCTTGAAAGTGAAAAAACTATGAGATACAATGACTGGGGCCCAAGAAGTGACATTATCAGGTTGCAAAAGAACTATGACAATGAGAGTTTTGTTCCATCTTTGCTCCAATCTACAGGGACTTTCATTTTGTATTCCATTCTTCTGCCCACCTATAATCAATTTGCAAGAAATTGAAGTCATTAAAGTAAAATAAATAATAATGAAAAGATTACTTTAACAAAAGCCCGAAACATTTCTCACCTTATGTCCTCGAATTTTGAATTTGGATTGAGTTAGTCCTTCAAACCCCATAATCATCAAGTGTTCTCTCAGATTAGCCAAGGCCCAATGATTATTCACTAAAATAGTTTCTGTTTCATTATTGGGCAATCTAAGCTTTATTTCAAATGACTGTAAAGATCCCTCTGAACTTTGAAATGGTATCCATTTGCCAAGTTTGCACATCCAATGATCATAGTAGAATCTGATGTATAATTAAGTACGTTGTTTCAAATATCGAAATCCTATACCTGTTCCACCTATTTTACAAAGATATTTATCACCTTTTGCAATTCCTTCTATCAAACCCCAATCTTCACCAAGAAGACTTTCGACTTGCTCATATGTGATATCTTTACACATGAACATGGTGGAAGTCTCTTGGAATGAGAATCCTTGGAATAAATATACAAAAAAATGAATGGGAAAAGACTAGTGCAAACCTACAGACCTAGACACTTTTGTGAATTTCAAAGAGTTATGTATATCCATTACCATCTCTTGCTTCAAAGATGATACGGACCATATACCAGGTTTTGGCCACTCCAAGCTAAGAAGAGAATGTAATTCAATTCTCTCTAACCTTCCAAAACCATCTATGTGTGTAAAAGAATCTAACATGGTAAAGTTGAGCAGGAGATATTTCTGGAAAGACTAGTGCACCAACATCTGCATGCAATGCCTGGAAAGTACCTGTAAGACTATGAAGTGGTTGATCTTCCAGCAAAGTAGAAGGAAATATATCTGAAACAAACAAAAACATATCTAAATAGTTCAGAAATATATCCGACACAAGAAAACATAAAATATTGTAGAGTAATACTTACAATTCACAAGATATCTCATTCTACTAGAGTTTTCAAGTTTCATAGTTGGCATTGTAAAAACATGTTGTACAATAGCAACCATCCCATTGTCTCTGTGCTTCTTAAAGCCCAGTAACTTTCCCTTCCAATGAAAATCTAAGTTTCCACGATCTCTAACTCGATGAGGCCCAACTCTAGAGGGTTGCATGTACACCCATGCACCTTTGGAGTACTCATGCGATAGCCACTGTCCATTTGTGGCCTTGATATTGTGACATCTTACTCTGAGGATTTCATCTTTCGGTCGCCTAGACGCGTTAGCTATTGCCATTGAAGCTAAAAGTCTTCAAGCTACAATAGTAATTCGAGATAGGAGATGCAGGTAGATTGGAGTGTAGAAACAGGAGCTTCAATGGTGTGCTAGAGAGTGAAACTAGTGGGAAAAGATGACTTATTGGGACCTAGGTATGAAAATGTGACGTTTAGGAGGGAAATAACTCTTTTTTGAGTATTTTTGAAAAAACCCATTTTTTTGAGCTCAAAACATGCACGGATTTTGAATTTGGGGTCAAAAAGAGTACTTTTGACCCTAAAAAGTAATGGGGGGTCCATTTTTAGGTGTTATGATGAGTTTTTTAACTTTTTAGCAATTTTGAATTTTTGGGCCCAACAAAGTTACGAGATTCCTTCTCTCTCTAGAGGCAGCTCATTAAATAAGGGAGAAATATGTCCCCTCTTCCCCCTTCAGCCTAGTATTTTATAGGGCATAGACTGTGGCCACCACCCTCTTCTGATTGGTCCATCACTAATCACTCCTTAATCTAAAAGGCCCATTCAGGGTTCATTTTTTCCCCTAATGTGTAAATGTATCCATTTTCACTTGCCTTCACTAGCAAGCTACTATCTGCCTTTGATGCTTGAAATCCACATTCATTCAAGAACTTGACCAATCTGTAATTCCAAGCTCTTGGGGCTTGCTTCAACCCATATAAAGCTCTCTTGAGCTTACACACATAGTCTGATCCAATTGATTCCATGAAGCCTTCTGGTTGCTCCATATATACTTCATCTGCAATGTATCCATTTAAAAATGCATTTTTCACATCCAATTGTGATAATTTCCATCCCTTACAAGCAGCAATAGCAATCAATGTCCTAATTGTAGACATCTTAGCAACAGGACTAAAGGTTTCATCATAATCTACCCCATAAGTTTGGGCATAACCTTTGACCACAAGTCTAGCCTTATATCTAGACACCTTACCATCTACAAACCTCTTTGTTTTATATACCCACTTACATCCAATGACCTTCTGATTCTTTGGTCTTGGTACTAATTCCCAAGTTTCATTTTCAAGTAGAGCATCATACTCTTCCTGCATTGCCTTCTCCCAATTTTGTTTACCTTTGGCTTCTTCATAAGTGGTTGGATCTTCTTCTGTCTTCACAATGTAGGCATAATCTTTTGTTGTTAGGAAAGATGTATCATAACTATACCTTATAGGTTCTTTCCTTTCCCTTGTAGATCTTCTGATACACTTCTCGAAGTTTCAGCTTCATTTGATTCTGGATCAAATCTTGGCCCTTCTTCTACATGATCCTGCAATCTACTTCTAGAGTCAACTTCATCAACAATTTCTTCACACACTTTTACTTTTGCCTTTCCTTTTCTTTGTATCTCTTCAACACCTGCAAACTCATTTGTTGATCTTGTATACCATATATTTTGCTCATCAAATGTCACATCTTTAGTAACAAGAAATTGCTTTGTGGATGGACTCCACAACCTGTAACCCATCTGTCTATCATCATATCCAATAAACACATACTTCTCTGCTTTTGGTTCTAGCTTATGTCTTAATTGTGAAGGAACATAAGCATATGCAATACATCCAAATACCTTACAATGATCAAGGGTAGGTTTCTTACCCCACCATGCTTCATAAGGGGTTCCTCCATCCAAAGCTTTGCAAGGCAACCTATTCACAAGGTATGTTGCAGTGTTAATGGCTTCTGCCCATAAGTAATTTGGACAATTCTTTTCCTTCATCATGGCTCTTGCAAACTCTACAAGAGTCCTATTCCTCCTTTCTGCTACTCCATTCTGTTGAGGAGAGTACCTGCAAGTTACTTCTCTTTTGATACCTGCATTCCACAAATAATCATCAAACTCTTTAGAGAAATACTCTCCCCCTCCATCTGATCTTAACCTCTTAAGCTTTTGCCCTGTGATCCTTTCTGCATAGGCATGAAAATGTTTGAATGTCTTGAAAACTTCTGATTTATCCTTGATTACATACAAAGTAATCCACCTGGTTGCATCATCAACAAACAACACATAATATCTGGATCCATTTATGCTATAGTCCCTTGAGGGACCCCATACATCTGTATGAACCAATTCAAGCATATTTGAATGCTTGTACCCTGATTTGTTATAAGAACTCTTATGTGCTTTACCTAATTGACAAGCTTCACACTTGTACACCATATGTTGCCCTTCAATATTTGGCAATCCAAGCACCACCTGATTCTTCGACATTTCCTTTATAGCTCTCTCATTGAAATGACCTAGCCTTTTATGCCATAGGTCTAATTCAGATACCTTTTGACTTTCATAGGTAAATAATGCATGTCCCACATTACCTTGGACTTTGAGAGTGAACAATCTTCCTTCCTTTTTACCTGCAATTATGTTTCTATATCCCTGATTTGGATCTTGTACATAAACACCATCATTTGTGAATCTTACCTCATATCCTTTCTCCACAATTTGCCCTACACTTATCAAATTTTTAGGAATAGTAGGAACATAAAGTACCTTGCTCAGAAGTGTACTTCCACTCTTTGTCTTCACTGATCCAATGCTCTCCACTTTATGTTTGGTATTGTCACCTGTTTGAACTGTATGTCCATTCACCCTTGCTTCCATATCAGTCATCAAGGATAGATTCCCACTCAGATGGTTGCTACACCCTGAGTCAATATAAAACACTCTTTGATCTTCTCCCATTGATTCATGAGTTGCATTCAAGATAAGAGTCATGTCATCCTTCTGATCTGATGCATAATTATAATAATTATTGTTGTAGGACTGAGATTGGAAGTTTCTTCCACCTCCTCTACCATATGATGTCCTACCACCTCTTCCTCTGAAGTTGCCTCTTTGGTTTCTGCCTCCTCTACCTCTTTGATTATAATTCTGATTATTGCTTCCACCATTTTGATTGTTATACCAACAATCATTTGCCAAATGATTTGTTCTGCCACAAATCCAACAAGCTTTAGCATTATCTTTGTTCTTACCTCCTCTTCCTTTACCTCTGAAATTCATCTTCCCTTTTGTGAAGTTAGCTTGATTTGAATTCCCTTCATCATCATTCGATTGCTTTCCCTTGCCATTCTTTTTCTTGTCCTTGGAGTACATAGCTTGACTTGTACTTCTATCATTGTCTCCTTTAAGATCCTGCTCAAAGGTTAGCATGTGTCCTAGCAATTGATTAAGATCAGGAGTAAAGTGATCAAGTGACAATTCTATGGACAATATAAAAGGCTTCCACTTCTCATCTCCTCTTAGACCTGTAAGTATTTGTCTTACCAACTTTTCCTCTTCAATGTCTTCATCCACTGCTCCCAAGCTATCTGCAATATCCTTCATCCTTGCCACATAATCTGAAATTGATTGTGAGCTCTTCTTCTTGAAGGTTGTGAACTCAGCCCATAGTGAGGACTTCCTTGACTTAGTTGTATTTTGGAAATGCTCTTCCAAGGCATTCCAAACATCTGTAGCACTTTCCAAACCTCTAATGTGAGGTAGAAGGTAATCATTTACAGCCATGTAGATGATACTCCTTGCTTGAGCATCCTTTCTCATCCAAGTCTTCAACATTGCAAGCTCTTCCCTAGTAGGAATACTAGGATCTGCAAATTCAGGTTTTTCTTCATCTCCTGTAATAAATGCTATAAGGTCTTTGCTCATGAGATGTGCTTCCATCCTCATGGACCATGCTGGATAGTTCTCCCTATCTAGCTTATCAATCTGCAAGCTTTCTCCCATCCTTAACTTTCTGTATCTGCAATTACTATGGTTTATGAGGAGAAAGTGTACCTTTGATATAGTCTTTGTCCTTCTTGATTCTTTCGAACTCGTGCTCTGAACTTCTGCAAGTTATCTTCAATAATTTGTCCTTGTCCTCCTTTGATTTGGAATATCTTCAATATCTGCACCAGTCGGAACTTCAATTGTCTTTTCTTCTCTTGTATTTCACCTTCAGCTCTGATACCACTGTTGGAGACCTCTTAATCTCCAAAGGTTTGATCTATACTGACTTAAGAACACTTCTATGTCAGTTATAAACCAAACTTTACACAAACAATGTTCTTCTTTACCAAAACTTCAAGCAACACTTCTCTGAGTGAAGAAGTGTCTACTTCAGAAAGTCTGCTTCAGAAATCAACTTCTTTACCTGCACAAACCTCCAAATTTCTTCAAGTAAATGATGCACAAGTATTAGCAATACCTTTGCGCAATCATACTAGTCATTAGTTCTCAAAACTAATCACCAAAAGTTTAATTTGATCATTAAGATCAAAGATATGTCAGAAAATATCTCTCAGAAGTTGCGCCTTCGACATAGTCAGCTTCTTAAGTTGATTTCTCCCAATCTGAAACCCGTTTTGCTAAATGCTTTTAGCCATAGCTTCCTTATCTTCCAACTTAAATTTTAAGTGCTCACTCATCAAAAACTTTACAGTATACACTCAGATCTGATCAAAATACTGAGACGAAAAAGTGCGCTACTTTCAGGCTTCAGTTCCCAAAGTTCACATATGAATGTTCCTAATGATCATTCTCACAGTAGGAGAGGAACTAGATTCTGAAAATCTAGACATAGCTTCATTAGCTTCTCAATTAGATGTGTACAAAAGGATTTCTGATCCACATGATCAGACAGAGAGCACTCAGAGAAAAACCCGTCACTATTTTCTGGGAAAAAACTCTCTACACATCTCTAACACATTTTTCATCTACAAATGACTCTCTTACATATTTCTTGTCCTCATTAACTTATATATACATGACTTTTGACTCATCCCGCGTCTATGACATTGCTACTAATCATCCTAAAGACTTAGCTATACTCAGCTTACAAGAT
This sequence comes from Ceratopteris richardii, assembly GCA_020310875.1. Lineage (NCBI taxonomy): Eukaryota > Viridiplantae > Streptophyta > Polypodiopsida > Polypodiales > Pteridaceae > Ceratopteris > Ceratopteris richardii. The sequence goes on from CM035440.1 coordinate 90,672,461, forward strand.
TCTTCACTTATATGTACATATGTGTACAAGACATCATCTTGAAATCTTCTTCACTTTCACAAGTATCTTCCTTTGCTTCATTCTAACCATAAGCTTTCTTCAAGATCTCTATAATAACCAATTTGTGATTGGCTTGTTCCAACAATTACACCACTACAGAGCGAGAAGGATTAGGCATGGTTTATGCAGTTAAGAAATTTAGACACTATTTGCTTGCAAATAAGTTTAAATTTTTTACTGATCATCAGGCATTGCTATACCTCGTGAACAAACCATGCAATACAGGAAGATTAGTGAGATGGTTTCTCTTGCTCATGGAATATGACTTTGAGGTAGTGGTGAGAAAAGGGAGGACTCATTTAAGAGCAGATCATCTCTCTAGGCTCACATCGGGAGAAGCCCCACAAGGAGTATCAGATGACCTTCCTGATGCTTACTTGTTTAATTTGGAAGTGGTGCCGCAGTGGGCTAAACCCTTGGTACCAGTATTGACATACGGGCCTAATCATCCAGTGGTGAACACACGGAATAAAGAAGTTGTAAAAGCCCAAAAGTACCACATCATGGCTGGAAGTATGTACAAGCACACAGATCAAGGGATCTTGGCTTGTTGCGTAGAAGAGGATGAGTACGCTAAATGGTTGCAATTAGCACATGTAGGTGCACTAGAGCAACACCATTCAAAGCAACGAACTTTACAGATCCTAAAGAGACTCGGAGTACATTGGCCAACTATGGAGGCTGATGTCCAAAAGTTGTGCAAGGAATGCCCAATCTGTTGCACTAAACCACCTGTGGAACACGCCACTCTTTATCAAGTATCCATTGCCAGATTGGAGTGAACCTCTAGTATCATTCTTGAGGACAAACACATTCCCTCCAGACATGACTCTAGCTAGGAAAAGGAGTTTAGAACAAGAAGCCCAGGATTACTCACTCATTGGTGATAATCTATATAAGCGTGGTAAAGATGGTTACCTAAGGCTGTGTGTCCATGAAAGTGAATATCTTAAGATCTTGGAAACTGCTCACCAAGGTGTAGCACGAGGACACTTTGGACCAGATCGGGTGATCAAGGCGATACTATTTGCAGGCTTCTGGTGGCCTACCCTTCACATGGACGCACATACCTATGTGAAGCGATGTGATGTCTGTCAGAGAACTCAGTATCCTATACGAAAAGATGAGATGCCATTGAAACCTATGATGGGTGGACGTGCATTCTCTAAGTGGGGAATAGACTTCGTAGGTCCTATTAATCCCCCAGCTAAGGGTTCTCATGCGGAATACATTATTGTTGCAACAGACTATCTCACTAAGTGGGTAGAGGTAAAAGCCACGACGAAGAATGACGCTCAGACAACTGCTAAATTCTTGTTTGAGAATGTATTCACAAGATATGGGCTACCTATAGAGCTTGTAAGTGATCGAGGCACTCATTTCTTGAAGGAAGTGATTGAAAATCTACTCCAAGAATTCTTGGTAATACACAAGAAGTCTGCCCCCTATCACCCTCAAGCTAATGGACAAGCTGAGAGCACTAATAAGATCGCAGTACAACTGGCCACATTAGAGGGTGATGTTCTCCCAAACTATATTAGCGGTTGCAGAGTCAAGTTGTATCAAGAACCCCTCACGGAGGAAATGCTTAGCCGACTCAACACTGCTAAAAAACGCAAAGAGGAAGAAAAGCGAGTTCGAGAAGAAGCTCAAGCAGAAGCTTTAGAACGCATCAGAAGGATGAGGTTACGAAGGCAAGGTAGAGATCAACCTAGAATGAATGACTATGCAGATCAAGGATATCCTATGGCCATGTGTGAAGTCGCAGGAACAAGCTCGCATAGGATAATTGATCGACGCCCTTTCATAACCCTAGATATAGGACAAGGAAAGAGTGCAAGGACCGTAAGAGCCTTGATTGACTCAGGTGGAGCCACTAGTGCTGTTAAATTGTCTTACTGTCAAGAGTTGCAGTTAACTGTCAATCCTGTAGAAGCATATCTCATAGGATTGGGAGGCGTGGAAACCCCTTGCAAGGGCGAGGTGGAACTTCCCCTCTACATACATGATGAGGCAATAACAGTTAAAGTACTAGTGTGTCAAGACGAGAATCTCACTGAACCTCTTGTCTTGGGTCAAGACTGGATCTATGACCAAGCAGTCAACTTAAACCTAAGAAGTGGACTTCTTCAGGTTTGGGTCAATCATAGTCGAATTACAGTAGAGTTAGATAATGGAGCACTCAAGGAACTAGGAAAGGCACAGAATCCTGGTCCTTCCAGGAGTGCACATGAAGTTGACCATGCTGTTCTTGTCCAAAACTATGTGTTGCAGAGGAATGATGTTCGCACAAAAGGAGTCAGGGATGCCACGGAACTCCCTTCTTTTCCAAAGGCCAGAAGGAGGCAACAACCAAAGATGGATCAAAGGCAGAAGAAGCAGAGTACTTCCTATGTCAGAAATCAAAAGTACCTGCACAGCAAAACGTCCCAGCAAGTGAAACAAGTGTGGGTACGGAAAGGCGACCACCCGGTTGCACTCAAGCCAACCACACAGGCAAAACCTCTTATTAGTCATCGACAACACGATACTAATAAGAAGTCTTTCAGAAATTCTTCTGCTAACGTGACAGCTATTTGGGTGCCCAAGGAGTCGATAAAGGCTAGCCCACAATCAAGACATATTTGGGTGCCTAAGGCTTGTTTGCGGGTGCAAGTAGCTACGCCGAGGCCACAACCTATATGGCATAACCCATCTACTCGCACAGCCAGTATTCACTTGTTCTCAACACTCCGGAACACACCAAGGCCCATGAGCACGCATATAATCACTTGTAAATGGGTCCCTAAAAGGCCTCATTTTCAAACCGAGACACCGATAAAGCTCTCTAGAGTCTCTCTGAAACCAAGAGCGAAACCCATCCACTGCATTTGGCAGCCTCAGACTTGTAACAAACCCCCAGACCCCATTTGTAAATCCATGATAACTTACTAACCACATCACTATCACACTACATCATTCCACTTAACTCTTAGGTCTACCGAACGGCTAACCGCACACACACTTGCACCGAGCACTTACTAACCCATTATTCGCCCCCGATCCTCATGTTAATATTGTAATGGGAACAACAACGGTCCTCCCTTGTCCTGTACAATGTTAACACATGTTTGTATATTCTCACAGAGACAGGCAGCAAGAAGTAACATGGCAGATACGGTAGGAACTAGCTCCCAGGCAAGCACCAGCCCCCAAGTGGTGGACATCGAAAGCCTTCCGGTCGAGGAGGAATTAAAGGAAAGACGAGTGGCATTAAGGGCATTACATGCCATACCGATTCAGAATCCTCCACAGGGTCACACAATGCCGGTGGGCAAAACCTCACACTGGTTTAGTGATGTTGCTGGACCTCTAGGTGAAGGCACATACATGTGGGAGTCCGAGGTAGAATTCAATGGACGTTGGGGCAGATACCATTTCTTTACCATGGAGTTTGAAAAGCTACAGAATAATGAAGGACTGAAGTCGATATGGAAGAAGGCTGGGCTTTATGATTACTTCAAGTTCCAACTACCAAAGCCAGATTTTCTAAGGTGCTCATACTTAATTAGTACCCTCACTCCCAGCAAAGACAAGAAAGGATACAGCTCCTTTGTGCTCCCATCACTCACAAGGGGCAACGAGCTGAAGCGTTTCCGCTTGACTATCAACTTGGTGAGAGAAGCACTCGACATGAAAGGTATGCACATCCCAACAGAGAAAGAGACTATGGTTCCAGACAATATGAAGAACAGGAATCTGACGAAGTTGAAGGACATGGTTGCGATGACACCTACGATCGCCATTTACTTACGCATGGTCATGCAACATTTCGCATTCCCCGCGCAGGAGAGGTTCACAATGCCCCCCAAAAAGATCTGGTTTAGCCTCTACCTGGCGGATGCTTTTGATTTGACCATCAATATGCCCCACTGGATTATCGACCAGATTCATATGGCTCATCAGAGATGGTATAAGAAGCAAAAGTCTGTGCTGTATGGTTGCTGTGCACTTACAAGAATTATATACAGATGTCTCGCATATGATGTACCGGTGCAGAGGGCTCTCATTTGGTCTAGAGCACAGGAGTTTCAATGCAGATCGTCAGCTGTAGGGCCTCCCTCAAAGAAGATGAGAGGCGCTATCCAGATGCCTTGTGCACAAGCTCGCGGTGCAACGCCTGAAACAACCCCAAGACTTCCCTGATGAGTGCAACCATTTACTATCAGGTTACCCAGGCACAGCACGGATGGCCCTAACCTTGTGTTTCCACCAGTACCGACTGATCTGGAATTCCCGCATGGATTCACTCTGGAGGATCTAACGGACGAAGAAGTTGCTAGAATCATCGACGCTGTAAATGCGGAAGTTGAAGCAGAGCAAGCTGGTGGACAGCAAACTGCCGCAAACCAAGCCCAGCCCAGCCAAGCGGACGTAGTCAATGTGGACAATCAGAAGCAGAAGAACAAGAGTATGATCAGGAAGCCCTACAAGTACTGGAAGGTGCCCCCACCTATACTAATGCATTAAAGAAGCTGTACGATACGATGAACCGAGTCCAAGAGCAACACAGGCTATCATTAGCTGCAGGTAAAGCCTCATGAACCCGATTCTGGAGGAGGAAGGCGTGGACGAGCAATACCGTGCCACCCTGGAAATGATATCAGATGCTTTGGGAGTACCTGAAACGGTGCATACTGCACTAGCGCAATCACGAAGGACAGAGAAAAGATATGGAAGACGCCCCCCACGAACGGGAAAACGAATGAATGTATTAGGATCAGGACCACAAGGCACCCCCACAACCACTGGCACAGCACACACTGTTCACGACACCGAGGAAGCCCACACATCGAGTGCACCCCCATCACCTCCCTTGCCACCTTCTCCCCCACATCCGCCCCACTCACCTCCCTCTACCACTGTAACCTCTACTGTCACCACCTCCGAACCCACTACACACACCGACGCACAAACCATTAGTCAACCCACATACTCTATTTCCACTGAAAACATAAGTCTAACCACAGCCACGGTAAACCTCACTACTCCGATCACACTTCTTGGGAGTTCACAATTACACACACCTCTATACACGTTCACAACTCTCACCGCTACCACAATCCCCATGTTCACAGTCACTCCCACCACGGCCTCCACTTTTGAATCCATGGAGGTGTCACCCACCTCTGGACCTCTCCCACCCCCCATTTACCCACAATCCCCCACCTCCCCCCTCACTCTTCTCACACCATAGGTGGATCGGCCCATCGGACGACCTGTATGTTCCTTTTTGTGTTCTAATGGTGGATTATAATGCAGAGATCAAGCACCACACCTCAAGGGAACAAACCTCTGCCACCCAGTTTGCACCTGACGACATCCCAGAAAGTGCCAAGCAGGGACATATTCGCCAACCGACATGGAGAATTCGGCTGCTCGAAACCTACCCGGAAATGGTAAGAACATGGAACAACATGCCATTGTACATCAAATATAACCCATGTTATTGCCCTGTGTTTCGACGGAGATCCTGGCCGGCATACACACAAACAGTGCTGACGATTAAAGGATGTGAGAAGTGGCTCAATTATGTGTACTTCGCACCCCCTAAGGGCCCGCCTACTATTGGATATATGATTTCGACGATTCGACATTGGGGGGTCCGGTTCAAGAATGTACCTGATGTCATGACTCAGATGTGCCTGAAGATTTTCGAACTTATGTTGGTCACCTTCAGGACCTTCAAAAATGTCAAGGAACCGCATCTCTCAGCACTAGGATTTAATGAAGGTAATCAGGACCTTGTATACGACATGAGCACAACCCCATCGATTAATGTTGTGTATGCATGGCACGCTCGCATCAAATATCTACCGGCCTGCTTCAAACAAACGTTTGAAGAGATGTTTGTCACAGGATTCTAGGAATATCACTCCGAGATATTCATTCCTAGACCATCCCATCTCTTGCAGTTGTTTGCAGTGGAACAAGCTCTCCATTCCGAAAAGCTACGTATACCACATCCAGAGGTTCCCGGGCCAGTAGATTGGGATGCTCTACTCACAGATTTGGCCAAAGGATTGAGGATTGCCGAACATCACTTAGCGCACGATGTCGTTGAGTACTACATCCAAAAACCCACACAACAAGGGTCTGTCAGGGACGACAGACGCGAGAGAGGGGGGGGTGTTAGCAGCGGACAAGGGACTGAAGGACTAACGAGGCATGGCAGTCAGAGAAGAGAGTCAGAAGGGAGAGAAGGCACAAGCGGACAAGGGAGTCAACGAAGATCTGGCAAATAGGCCAATAATTTTCTTCAAGAAGAAGCACGTATGAGCATTCACGCAGATTTAGCACTAGGGCAACCTTAATTTTTCAAAACCTCTACACCAATTAAAAGTGATTCTCATCACTAAACACCATTGTAAATACCATTTCATCTTTTTGTAGCTCCATTTTGTGCAAGCCAAGGAGTCCTTGAGCTTGAGGAGCTTTAGAAGTATCTACCTGCCAATTTTCGTATTTTTTAGATCTCGTTTGAGCCCTCAAATAAGCCCTGGAACCTAATTTTTAACTAGGCCAGACACTAGGTCTGAACAGGGCCAAAGCTAGTCAAAAACTATAAAAGGAGCTAGAGAGCTCATTTTTGCGGTTAGATTGTAATTGAAACAAACTTGTAAGAGCTTTTTGAAAGTAATCTAAGAACTCCATTGATTCTCACTCTTTGTCTTGCCGTGTGTGTGCGTGTGTGTGTATGTGTGTGCATGTTTGTGTGCTTCTCACTCACGCACTTGTGCCGCCACTTGCTCGAGGTCTTCATACCATCCTCATGTCTTCCCGGATTGACATTAAAGGAGGTGCTACTCATCACTGAGCTACAATCTTCATTAATTATTTGAAGTTCTTTGAAAGAATAAGGTATATGATAAAGAATCCAAGTGTGAAGTCCTTAGGTCATAAGTTAACTATCGTGGCCATGTAATTTCCATAAAGAGAACCCAAGTTGCAAAGATAAATTCATAAAGGAATGTCTGAAGAAGAAGGGGATTACGACCACCACACTCATGAGAGATGGCTCTCCTCCCAACCTTATGCCTTTACATTTAGATCTCTCCAATGGTCTTCCTACTCTAGAAGGTTGATACTATTGATCCAAGTATCTCCCATGTAACTGCATGTGCTACAAGTGTCTAAGTTTACTAGAGTTAGAACCTTCTAGAAGTTTGGGCTTGGATTTGAGCAAAATATACTCTACACTCCTTTCTTCTTGCAAGACTTGAACCGAAGACCTCCCACTAGAGGCTCAAACAACTCAACCACTAGGCCACACCACAGCACTTGATTTTAAGAGCATTAGAACTTATACATAAGTCCAAATTTAAAATTTTCAATCAACACTAGAGCAGCCAAATGATGTCGTTATTTAGGTCTGTCTAAACCAACTAGACACATAGTTAATTTGCAATATTTTGCCCCCCCCCTTGAAAATAATTTCTCCCTTGAAAATAATTTCTCCCTTGAAAATATATCTATAAGAAATTGTAGGCATACTGCAACAATACAAGGATTACGACCACCACATGCTAGAGAGATGACTCTCCTCCCAACCAAATGCCTCTATATATAGCTCTCTCCAGGGGACTGCCTTCTTGGGCAGGTGGATACTAACCATCCAAGTGTCAGCCATGTAACTACATGTGCGCCAAGTGTCCCAGTTAACTCGAGTTAACTCAAGTGGATGCTTCTAGAAGGCTCTAGAGCTCTTTGGGCAAAACACTCTCCCCATGTACCCCATGGGGGTTGAACCCAAGACCTCCTCCTTCACATCCTTGAGACTTAACCACTAAGCTAAGTGGATCACTTGTTCACAAGAGCACAAGACCTCCTAGTAAGTCTAAACTCGAGATCTTTGGTCATACACACGGATGACCAAACGGTGTCCGATTTCAGATCTGTCTGAACCGGCCAGACCCTTGGATCATAGACTTACTTTATTACACATACCTTTGAGCCCGTGGTCCAAATGGTATGGAGTCTGTTTTCATCTTTATGGTTGGTTTTGCCTATTAATTAAAGTGAATAGAGGGGAATCTACATTAATAAGAAGTTACCTATTCTCAAGCATTGTGTAATGCTCACCCAAATGATTCAAACACCATCTAGCTTTGCAATTGATAATTTTAACAGAGTGAAAAGGATGACAAGGGTGGATGAGAAGACATCATTTTCAAATTCATTGTTTTGACTACGTGAAACCTAGTCACTTTAACGTCAAGTGGGGAGAGTTAAGATATTCCTAGACAAATTGAAGTGTATGTCCATGTTTGGGCACTACAAGTGCATGGACCTAGCAAATTTGGTGGGATTTTGAGCTATTTAAAGACTTTGAGAACTATTTAATTTAGTTTCTTGAGGCAAACTCCGATGGGTTGAGAGGGTTAAACTGAATTGAAAAATATTCTTGGAGTGAAGTTAAATCATAGTGAAGTTAAATCATAGTGAAGTTAAATCATCATAACACTAATGTGGTATCAAACATCGGTGTGTCAACCCATCAAAGTTCTAATTATGAAGACTCCTCTTTACTCAGAATACGAATGCTTCAACTATTATTAATTTAAGCTTTCATTTACACAATATCGTGAAACTCCTTCCTGAAGATGCAATTCTAATACAAGTTTCAACCTAGAGATTGGATTCACCGAATGGTACTATCAATTGGGTGCTTCTAGTTGGACTAACTTAGCACATCTAATCTATGGTTGAAGGGATATATTTTTAAGTTCTTGTTTTAGAAATACATGCAACGTTTTTTATGTAGATACTTTACCTTGAAATATCATACTTGAAGTAAGACCATGCTTGTCTTACTTGAACACGAAATTTCATTAACTTCTTATCTACTTTTTGAGCTTTATCTTTAAATTTTGAATCCCTTTGAGGATTTAAGATTCATTCCAAGACTAGAAGATATCTACCGTCTCGAGGATGGATGATCCATAACATATTTCCTATATGAATGTGAATATAAAGTATGGTACCCTATACTACAATACTTTATTATTAACACTAATGTGTGGATCATATTTATCGTGAGGTCCATATACACTATTATAGAGTACATTTTACTCAAATATATATATAATAATTTGAAGTCAAATAATTACATCTATACCTTTACTATGTTTGCTGGTGTTTCTATCATAAGATCATTTCATGATCTTATGCTTGAGATATGGTTTGTTTTGGAAGCATCAAACCTTTTGATGGAATATAGATCTACCATTCTTTTTTAAGGTCTTGAAAAAGAAACCAAGTGACCTGAAATTCTTATGTTTAGGATCGATAAGATATTATTTGTTTCTTTCGATTCCCTTTTTACTAAAGCTATAAGTAGTGACCCTAGGGCTTTGCATGATTATCTCCACTACTTAAGTATAAGCATCTACTAATGCTTCTAGATTTCACTTTTGAGAAATCCCTTTAAGGATAGGTAAACTTAAGTATTGTTCTCCAGACATTTAATTATTGTAACCATAGTTGCAAACCACATACTTGGAACTTTAAAGCTTTTTTACTTTTCACTTCCCTTGAGAGGACTGTAAACTTTGGAGCACTTTGTCTAATTGTGTTTCTACAACCACCTTCGCAAAGTTAATGGGATCCCAACTTCATAACCATATCATGCCATGAAATTGCTTTTTGCAAGCTAACTTTCCAGTTAACTAAACATCTTGTAACTAAAAAAGATGTTTTTTTACACTTTCTAACCCATAGTTTTGATTAATGATTTTAATGAAAATAATTATACCAATTTTCTCTACTTGATGAGTGCCTCCATTTCAAAAAGATGTACTAGAAAAGGGATAAAAGGCATCACTATATGATAGCTTTTTTCTTTAACCAAACTTCTTTGGATATCGAAGTCTTTGATCACTTGTCCTAACATATTCATGAGATTGTACTTGTATTTTGGAAAGCCCATGGATCAACTAAGATCCAATACATGGAGATTATTACATCCTAAAGGATAGGCTCATCATTGGATATGGTAGGGGAGTTTATTAAACTCATGAATTAGAAAAGCTTTACCATTTCATTTACCTTATTTTGTTTAGGAACTATTGGATCTCCTAAACATAACGTATCTAGGTTTTACTCAAATGTATTCCATGAAGCCACAAAATAATTCTCAAACTCTTTTACGAAGAAGATGTTTTCAAAGTTTTATGATTCATTAGAACTATGCATCATTAGTATAGATATAACAATGATGTTACAAAACGTTTATTCAACTTTAAAGTTCAAATTTGTTTTAGGTTTAACTACTTTTATTTCATTTCCATCATTATCTCAGATAGAATTAAATGAGATATCTCAAAAAAGGTGCTTACGAAACTATAAGACTATTGAGTTACCATACTATTTACGATACATTAGAAAATATACGGATCTTAAATGGTTAGAGTAATCATTGAATGTTCTAAATTCTCTTATATACATGATTGGTTGGCCATTGATATGGCAAGAAAACTTAACTTTTTGAATATAGTTTGCTAGCTATTTGTTTACTTTTTCTTACATTTCACTACGCAATACTTACTTGGCTACTTAATGTAGGCTTTAAATTAAGCATCACATACCTAAATATGACCTTGGAAAGGAATGTCAAGATATTTCTCTTGCAAATTTTTTGCTATAGTCAATTTACCACTATATAGTTTCCCTTCACCCCTAATGTCATGCTATTTCTGTGCCTAATCTTTGGATATTCACATTTTAAATATTGATGCATCTTGAGAAGAAAAAATATTTTGTATGATCTATCCCTTAAAAGAGACTCCTTACATTATCGGTACATGGCTTCTAGCTGCTTCCCCCCATGTATATGTATATGTATATGCATATGTATATGTATATGTATATGTATATGTATATGTATATGTATATGTATATGTATATGTATATGTTGTTGGTGCAGATCAATCACCAATTGAATGTTTGAAGACTAAAGAATGAAGGATGAGATCAATTCTTGAAGCTTGGAAGAAGGATACATTCAGAGGATATGAGGAATGTACACATATGTACATTAGTATAGTGATAGTTCATTTAGATCTTTGATTAGTCATAGACTTGTACAAATTTCTCTATATATACCCTAAAAATGTCGAGGCGTTATATGAGAGCATATGGAAGAATAGATAGAAGTCAAGAAAGTAGAAGTAAGATGTCATGAGACATGTGTAAAGTTAGTTGAGTTTCCTCTCATCACTCAACTGTAAACTTCTGAGTAATTGAAGAAATATTGCGCCTGATCTTTTCGCGTTTGCTCCGTCTGTGGTAAATCATTTGTGAAATCCTTTTGAGGATATCTAAGTGCATAGTTAATGAGTCTATGGCTTGAGTTTTAGAGTCTAATTGTAAACATGCTAGGAGAATTATGTGTAGGAACATTCATATGTGTTGAGTGTTCACAGTTCTCTGAAACAGGCGCAGATTTCGAGTCTAATGAAATGAGTAGTGCTCAGTGCACAGTGTAAAGTTTTACACATATGATAGCTCAAAATTTAAGTTGCGAGATAAGCTATCTACAACCAAAAGGATTTGGTAAAACAGGTTCAACATTGTGAGAACCAAAGTTAAGAAGTTAGGAGTGTCAAATCGACTTCTCAGAAGTGCAGATTTGGACATAGGTAACTTGTGAAGTTGATTTCTCGAGTTATACTAAACCTTTTGAAGAACTTTAACTTGGAGGAGGTGTGCAACTTCTAGTTGATACTCCATGCAAAATTTCATAGAAAACTTTACATGTTTGATAGGTCAATGAGAAGAAATTGCGCAGCAGACTTTCTGTGTGTTTATCTTCTTCACAGAATTTTTCAACTTTTGATAATTTGGAGATTGGACCTCTAATTTGGTGAAGGTTTTGACTTAATCTTGATATAGAGGTGTTCTAAATTCAAGAGTAGGTTTTTCTTTTGGAGATTAACACTCTCCATCAGTGGTATCAGAGCAGGAGACATCAAATGAAGGAAAGGAGGGTCCCGACTGCTGCAGATTCAAGAAATTCAACAATTGAAGAACTAAAAGGTGAAAGTTTGAAGGCAAAGCTTGAGGAGGAGACCATACGACATCAAGAAAGACAAAAGGAGTCTAATTTGAAGTAAAGGTACATATATTGTTCATAAAGCTTGAAGATTTCAATACACAGGTGGACACAAGATGGGAGATTCTCTACAGATAGAGAAATTGGATAGGGAAAACTATCCTGCATGGTCTATGAGGATGGAAGCTCATCTTATGAGCAAAGATTTAATTGCTTACATCACAGGAGAAGAAGAAAAGCCACAGTTCAGAGATCCTAGTGTTCCAACTAGGGAAGAGTTAGCAGATTTGAAAAATTGGATGAAGAAAGATGCTCAAGCTAGGAGCATTATATATATGGCAGTCAATGATTACTTGTTACCTCACATTCGAGGTCTTGAAAGTGCAACTGATATTTGGAATGCTTTGGAGGAGCATTTCCAGAATACTACAAAGTCAAGGAAGGCATCCTTATGGGCAGAGTTTACAACCTTCAAGAAGAAGGCCTCTCAATCTATTTCAGATTATGTAACAAGGATGAAAGACATTGCAGATGCATTAGGAGCTGTTGATGAAGACATTGAGGAGGATAAATTGGTAAGGCAAATCCTTACAGGTTTGAGAGGAGATGACAAATGGAAGCCATTCATTTTGTCTACAGAGTTATCACTTGATCATTTCACTCCTGATTTAAATCAGTTGCTAGGTCATATGCTAACATTTGAGCAGGATGTTAAAGGAGATGGTGACAAGAGTGCAGGTCATGCAATGTACTCAAAGGACAAGAAGAAGAATAGCAAAGGAAAGCAACAAGCAGGTGAAGATGAAGGTACAACTAGTCAAGCCAACTTCCTAAGAGGAAGAGGAGGTGGCAAAGGTAGAGGAAGAGGCAGGAATAACAAAGATGGAGGCAAAGCTTGTTGGATTTGTGGTAAGACAAATCACTTAGCTAATGATTGTTGGCATAATACTCAGAGTAATGGTGGATACAACCAAAATTATAACTCAAGAGGAAGAGGTGGCAGAAATCAAAGAGGTAATTTCAGAGGCAAAGGTAGTAGGGGTTACTTTGGAAGAAATGCAGGTAGAGGATTCCAAAGTCAACAATACAACAACACCTACTACAATTATGCTTCAGATCAAAAGGAGGATTCAACATTGATAATGAATGCAACTTGTGAAAGGCAGAGTGAAGATCAAAGAGTCTTCTACATTGACTCAGGGTGTAGTAATCACCTGAGTGGTAATATATCTTTGATGACTGATTTGGAGAGTAAGGTTTTTAATCATGTTGTTCAAACAGGTGACAACACAAAGCACAATGTGAAGTCAATTGGATCAGTGAAGGCCAAGGATGGTAGTACCTTATTGAGTAAGGTCTTGTGTGTTCCTACAATTCCTAAGAATTTGATAAGTGTAGGACAAATTGTTGAAAAGGGATATGAAGTAAGGTTCACTAACGATGGAGTATATGTGGAAGACCCTAGCCAAGGGTATAAACAGATTGTTTCAGGGAAGAAAGAAGGAAGATTATTTACATTGAAGATTCAAGGCAATATTGGTCATGCTATGTTCACATATGGAGGACATAAGATCTCTGAGTTAGATCTTTGGCACAAGAGGCTTGGACATTTCAATGAAAGAGGTATTAAAGACATGATTAACAATGGTTCAGTGCTTGGATTGCCTAATGTTGCAGGTCAACATATGACATACAGATGTGAGGCATGTCAATTAGGTAAGGCTCATAAGCTTTCCTACTCCAAGCATGATTTTATGTACTCAGAGAAGCTTGAATTGGTACACACAGATGTGTGGGGACCATCAAAGGATTTCAGTATAAATGGGTCAAGATATTATGTGATTTATGTTGATGATGCTACTAGATGGATCACTATCTATGTGATCAAAGATAAGTCAGAAGTGTTTAATACATTCAAACACTATCATGCATATGCAGAAAGAATTACAGGACATAAGTTGAAGAGACTAAGGTCAGATGGAGGGGGAGAGTATTTTTCTAATGAGTTCAGTGATTACTTGTGGAATGCAGGTATAAAAAGGGAAGTTACTTGCAGGTACTCTCCTCAACAAAATGGTGTAGCAGAAAGGAGAAATAGAACACTTGTAGAGTTTGCAAGATCCATGATGAAGGAGAAAAATTGCCCTAATTATTTGTGGGCTGAGGCTGTAAATACAGCCACTTATTTGGTCAATATGTTACCATGTAAAGCCTTGCAGGGTATGACACCATATGAGGCTTGGTGGGGTAAGAGACCTACCTTGGATCATTGCAGAGTTTTTGGATGTGTGGCATATGCATATGTGCCATCACAATTAAGGCACAAGTTGGAGCCTAAAGCTGAAAAATATGTTTTCATTGGTTATGATGATAAGCAGATGGGTTATAGATTGTGGAGTCCATCTACAAAACAATTCATGGTTTCTAAAGATGTTACATTTGATGAGCAAAGTACTTGGTATGCAGGTACAATCAATATTAATACAGGTGATGAAGAAGAAGTGAGCCAAAGGAAAGGTAAATCAAAGGTTCAGATATTCGATGAACAAGAGAATAATGAAGTACAGGTTGAAGTGGAAGAAACACCAAGATTTGATCCTGAATATGAAGAACCAGAAACCTCAAGAAGTGGAGAGCTTAAGAGGTCTACAAGGAACAAATGGCAACCTACAAGGTATAGCTGCGCACTTCTGCAGTTACCTGCGCGTTCCCTGAAAGATTCTCTTTGTTCATTTAAGCCCCCTGTCCTCGTACTCTTGTCCTTGTTCGGCAGCCGTCTAACGCTTGGGTTCTTTCTTCATTAAAGCCCTCTGTCTAAGTACAATTGTCCTTGTCGGGTGGCCGTTTAACACTATGATACTTCATTTTTGGCCACAAAAAATTATGCTTATATGATGAAAACAGATGAAGACCCTTCTACATATGAAGAGGGAAAAGGTAAGGAAAAATGGGAGAAAGCTATGCAGGAAGAATATGATGCACTATTGGAGAATCAAACATGGGATTTGGTTCCAAAACCAAATAGTCAGAAAATCATTGGATGCAAGTGGGTTTACAAGACCAAGAGGTTTGCAGATGGAAGTGTGTCTAGATACAAAGCTAGACTTGTTGTCAAAGGGTTTGCTCAAACATATGGTGTTGACTATGATGAGACTTATAGTCCTGTGGCAAAGATGACAACCATCAGGACACTTATAGCTATTGCTGCATGTAAAGGTTGGAAGTTATGTCAACTTGATGTGAAAAATGCTTTTTTGAATGGTTATATTTCAGATGATGTGTTCATGGAGCAACCTCAAGGGTTCAGAGATACAAGGTATCCAGATCATCTGTGCAAGCTCAAAAGAGCTTTGTATGGCTTGAAGCAGGCCCCAAGGGCATGGAACTATAGACTTGTAAAGTTCTTGAAATAACTTGGATTTCAGGTGTCTAAAGCAGATAGTAGCTTGCTTGTCAAAGCAAGTGATAATGGTTTCATATACATGTGCATATATGTTGATGATATAATCCTTACAGGTACAGATGAAGAAGGAATACAAAGACTCAAGAAGCAAATGGAAAAGGAGTTCAAAATAAGTGACTTGGGAGACTTGTCATACTTCTTGGGCATGGAGATTACATATACTCAACATGGAGTATTTGTGACCCAAGAAAGGTATTTGAAGAACTTGTTAATCAAGTTTAAAATGGATGATTGCAGGGTAGCACCTACACCAATGGAAGTGAATCACAAATTGAGTAAGTTTGGAGGTGAAGAATTCAAGAACATGAGACAATATCAGAGTTTGGTTGGTAGTCTTATCTATGCTACTTTAACTAGACCTGATTTATCATATGCAGTAGGGGTTTTGTCTCAATTCATGCATTGCCCAAGGAAAGAACATTGGATTGCAGGTCAAAGAGTGTTGAGGTACATTAAAGGTACACTCAATGAAGGTTTGTATTATGGGTTCACCTCAGATACAAATATCAAAGTTTATAGTGATGCAGATTGGGCAGGTAATCCAGATGATAGAAGATCAACTTTTGGATACATGTGTTATGTGGGAGATAAACTTATCTCATGGTGTTCCAAGAAGCAACATACAGTTGCTTTGTCTTCTACAGAAGCTGAATATAAAGGCATGGTTGAAGCTGCAAAGGAAGTGATTTGGCTTAAGACATTGATGAAGAGTTTTGACATTGTGCATGGGGTACCAATTATATATGGAGATAACATGAGTTCATTGTATTTAGCTGCTAATCCTGTTTTTCATGCCAGGACCAAACACATTGAGATTTAGTATCACTTTCTAAGAGAGAAGGTGTGGGATAAGGAGATTGAAGTCATACATACTTCAACTAAAGATCAAATAGCTGCTATGCTTACAAAGAGCTTGGATGGACCAAAGCTACATAAGTTTAAAGACATGGCAGGTATAAAGAAGAAAGGAGAAACCTCAATTGATGATTGAGGGGGAGTTGTTGGTGCAGATCAATCGCCAATTGAATGTTTGAAGACTAAAGAATGAAGGATGAGATCAATTCTTGAAGCTTGGAAGAAGGATACATTCAGAGGATATGAGGAATGTACACATATGTACATTAGTATAGTGATAGTTCATTTAGATCTTTGATTAGTCATAGACTTGTACAAATTTCTCTATATATACCCTAAAAATGTCGAGACGTTATATGAGAGCATATGGAAGAATAGATAGAAGTCAAGAAAGTAGAACTAAGATGTCATGAGACATGTGTAAAGTTAGCTGAGTTTCCTCTCATCACTCAACTGTAAACTTCTGAGTAATTGAAGAAATATTGCGCCTGATCTTTTCGCGTTTGCTCCGTCTGTGGTAAATCATTTGTGAAATCCTTTTGAGGATATCTAAGCGCATAGTTAATGAGTCTATGGCTTGAGTTTCAGAGTCTAATTGTAAACAGGCTAGGAGAATTGTGTGTAGGAACATTCATATGTGTTGAGTGTTCACAGTTCTCTGAAACAGGTGCAGATTTCGAGTCTAATGAAATGAGTAGTGCTCAGTGCACAGTGTAAAGTTTTACACATATGATAGCTCAAAATCTAAGTTGAGAGATAAGCTATCTACAGCCAAAAGGATTTGGTAAAACGGGTTCGACATTGTGAGAACCAAAGTTAAGAAGTTAGGAGTGTCAAATCGACTTCTCAGAAGTGCAGATTTGGACATAGGTAACTTGTGAAGTTCATATCTCGAGTTATACTAAACCTTTTGAAGAACTTTAACTTGGAGGAGGTGCGCAACTTCTAGTTGATACTCCATACAAAATTTCATAGAAAACTTTACATGTTTGATAGGTCAATGAGAAGAAATTGTGCAGCAGACTTTCTGTGTTTTATCTTCTTCACAGAATTTTTCAACTTTTGATAATTTGGAGATTGGACCTCTAATTTGGTGAAGGTTTTGACTTACTCTTGATATAGAGGTGTTCTAAATTCAAGAGTAGGTTGTTCTTTTGGAGATTAACACTCTCCATCATATGTATATGTATATGTATATGTATATGTATATGTATATGTATACGTATATGTATACGTATATGTATACGTATATGTATACGTATATGTATACGTATATGTATACGTATATGTATACGTATATGTATACGTATATGTATACGTATATGTATATGTATATCTATATGTATATGTATATGTATATGTATATGTATACATATATGTATACGTATATGTATACATATATGTATACGTATATGTATACGTATATGTATATGTATATGTATATGTATATGTATATGTATATGTATATGTATATGTATATGTATATGTATATGTATATGTATATGTATATGTATATGTATACGTATATGTATATGTATATGCATATGTATATATATATATGTAGATGTAGATGTATATGTATATGTATATGTACATGTACATATACATGTAATTTTTCCTCTATATGTACATGTGCATGTACATGTGGATGTATATGCATATGTATATGTATATGTATATGTATATGTATATGTATATGTATATGTATATGTATATGTATATGTATATGTATATGTATATGTATATGTATATGTATATGTATATGTATATGTATATGTATACATATATGTATATGTATATGTATATGTATACGTATACGTATATATATATATATGTATATATATATATATATATATATATATATATATATATGTATATGTATATGTATATGTATATGTATATGTATATGTATATGTATACGTATATGTATAGGTATATGTATATGTATATGTATATGTATATGTATATGTATATGTATACATATATGTATATGTATATGTATATGTATATGTATATGTATATGTATATGTATATGTATATGTATATGTATATGTATATGTATACGTATATGTATACGTATATGTATATGTATATGTATATGTATATGTATATGTATATGTATACGTATATGTATATGTATATGTATATGTATATGTATATGTATATGTATATGTATATGTATATGTATATGTATATGTATATGTATATGTATATGTATATGTATATGTATATGTATATGTATCTCTATATGTATATGTGTATTTATATGTATATGTATATGTGTATGTTCTAAAAGTTAAGCTTCAAGCTAAAAATTCATGGGAAATCATTTAGGACATGTGGAGCAATCAAAGGAAGCCAAAAGACAGGATATTCCATCAAGAACAGTTACTCAGCCACTCCCCAAGTGATGTCAACCAAGTCGGCCAAGTTAGGAGGCTGATTTGGAGAGGTAGTTCCTAGATTTTAGGGGCATAATTCTCAGTATAAAAGGAGCATGTATCCTGAATTCTTTTGGGCAATATTCTTGGAGTTTTAGCTCATGTAAAGTGAGAAATAAGTGATGGAGTTGTGATAAGCAAGCACCTTGCTTAACCAATCCCCTAGCTTGCTTGTTTGTTTTCTTTGAGTAGGCATATCTATGTGTGTGCACAATGTTGCAACTCTCTACCCCTGAGTTGTTAGCATTGGTTCTCCCTCTTTATGTATCCATTTGATGTAATTCTTCTCTCATTGAATAGCTATTAGAGACTAACATATGCTCATCTATTTTCTGCAGTATTGTCACAGTAGGATGGGAGCAACATTCATTTTAGTGAAGGTGGGTGATTGATATCTCTCTCTCTCTGTAGGCTCTATTGGAAATATTTTTCTCTCTATTGTAAGGGTCGGCTCTCCTTCTCTATTTATTTATTTGCTATGGCTTTTTTGTCATCAGTACCTATTAGAGTGCTCTAAAGTTTACCCAATTTTCATATTCATTTTCTTTATAATATCTGAGAAAAGCTTGCTAGAGTGAAGTGAGGTCTCTGTTTGACTAGCAGTTGTGAGCATTCAACTAGCTCATGTTGTAGATATTGTTTCTCTTTGGCCAAGCATCCATTTGGAGTGAAATTTGTTTTTTTGGAAATCTTTTGGTTTCTAGTACACATTTACGAAAGCTTATTGGAGTTTTGTGCATATGCTCTGAGAAAGAGCATTTTTGGTGTGTAGAGGTAAAAGAGGGATAGCTATGAAGGTCATTTGTGCTTCATCATTGCATAGGGGTTGAGATACTTCCCCCATCAGTGGTATTGGAGCATTTTGGTATCTTGGAGGCATCAAATACAATCACGAAGACCTCTTTGAGTTGTTGGTTGAAGATTTGCATCAGAAAAAGCTTGTTGGAGGTAGCTCACATCAAGGGAGAGCCATTCTACTCAAATTTTCAAGAGTGCAAGGTGTCCATCTAAGGAAGGCTTTGGATTAAGGTAACTTCAAAGCCTCATTTAAATTTTTGCACACATTGTAGAATTAGCCAGGGGCTAAAGAAATTAGCAAAGATAAGAGATGGGAGACTTCAACACTCAAATTGAAATGTTAGATAAGGGGAACTATCAATCATGCAGTTTTAGGGTCTCCGACTACCTTATGGGCAAGGGCCTTTGGGGATTGATTAGTAGAAGTGAGTCAAGGCCTAGGTTGGATGAAATCCAATCAATGAACAATGAAGATCCTTTAGGGAATGGAATGAAAGAGACAAGAGGGTTATCTTTATCCTTTCCCAACACAGTAGCAATAGCATGATCAGCCATATCCAAGACCTTGATTTAAGCATGAAGGTATGGGAGACACTTGAGAGGCTTCAATCAACAAGAACCAAAGCAAGGAAGATCCAACTCAAGAATGAGCTCAAAAACCTTAGGAAGAGCTTAGGGAGTAGCATAAATGACTACATACTTAAGGTCAAGGAATTGTCAGATCCATTGGGATCCATTGGAAGCCACATAGATGATGACGATCTTATGGATTATACTCTCAATGGTTTGAGAGATGATGAGAAGTGGAAAGCCTTTACCACTTCAGTATATGTAAGGCACAATCTTCCCAATTTCGAGCAATCGGTTGCTCTCATAATCATTGAAGAGATGAACATAGGTGGAAGTTCAATTAAAAGCAAGGATGCATAAGTTTTCTATGCAGGTAATCATAGGGGCAAAGGAAGAAGAGGACAAGGTAGGGGCAAAGGAATGTTTGGAGGAAGGCAAGGCCACTCAAGCAATGAAGGACATGACCAAGGCACCTCATCACAAAGAGGTAGAGGAAGAACAATAGGAAGAGGAGGATGGCATCAACAAAACAGGAATGAAGATGGCAAAGGATGTTACATATGTGGCAAGTTTGGCTACTATGCTAGAGATTGCTACCAAGGAGGAAATGAAAGGAGCTATAATCAAGGTTCTTCATACAAATTCCAAGGTAATTATGCTCACAATTTTAGAAAATTACAATCTCTTGATGATGCACATGAATGGGAATTCAAAAAAAGTACATAAAACTTCTTTTATTGATAGTGGATGTAGCAACCATATGAGTTGCAATGCTTCTTGGTTTACTAATCTACATGCTCCCAAAGGTAAAGGACATGTAGAAACAAGTGATGAAACAGCCCATGAGATCTCCCATGTTCGATATGTAGCTTTGGATGACAAGGAGGAAGGAAGATGTGTCAAGGACGTCTTGCATGTACCTACCATCACAAAGAACTTGGTGTCCATAGGACAAATAATTGAAAGAGGCTATCAAGTAAGGTTCAAAAAAGGTGGATGCTTTGTGGAGAACCCTAAGCAAGGTTACAAGGTCATAGCAAGAGGAACGAAGCAAGGGAGACTCTTCACTTTGGAGTTAAATTCTCATTCCACTCAATGCCTCTACTTCACATATGGAAACAAGAGGATTTTGGAGTGGGACTTGTGGCACAAGAGGATAGGTCACATCAACATATAAAGAATGAAGGAAATGCAATTCAAGAGGATAATTGAAGGTCTTCCAAACTTCCAAGGACAAGGTTTGAAGCATTTATGTGAATCTTGTCAAACTAGGGAAGCAAGCAAGACTTCCATTCAAGAAGAGTGACTACATAAGCCAACATCCATTGGAGTTGATACATACAGATGTATGGGGGCCAACCAAAGAGCAATCCATTAGAGATAACAAGTACTTTTTCACTTTTATAGATGATTGCACAAGGATGGTTTGGATTTATTTCATAAGAAACAAATCAGATGTGTTTACATGTTTCAAAGCATTGAAGGCAATGGTAGAGACAGAAACACGTACATATATCAAGGAGCTAAGGTCCGATGGAGGGGGAGAATATTTCTCAAATGAATTTTCTAATTTTTTAATGGATCAAGGCATCAAGAGGAAAGTAACATGTAGGTACACACCGCAACAAAATGGGGTAGCAGAGAGAAAGAATAGATACATTGCTTAGATCGCTAGAGCAATGCTTAACGATATGAATGTACCTAACATGTTTTGGAGTGATGCAGAAAATATCACCATGTATCTTATGAATAAGGCTCCTACCTCAGAGATCCATGGCTTGACACCATATCAAGCCTATTATGATAAGAAACTGGATCTTTCCCACTTGAAGATATTTGGATGTACTTGTTATGTACATATGCCATGTGAATTGAGGCACAAGCTACAACCAAAGGCGAAAAAGTGTGTGTTTCTAGGATATTCAAATGATCATAAAGGTTACATGTGCTTCAACCCAAACACAAAAGAGTTTAGGATATGAAGGGATGTAACATTTGATGAGCTACTCCCTTGGTATAAAAGTATTATTGTATGCAGGAATATGAAGAAGGAAATCATGGACATGATGAAGAACAAATTGACCTAGAGCTAAGTAGCCCAAGGTGTTCCATCAATGAAGATAGTTCAATCATGACTTCACCGTGGAGGGGGAGATCTTCATCAAGCTATGAAGCACAATAAATCAACAAAGGCAAAGCAACATTGCTGGAGTTGGATGAAGAAAGTAATGAAGTTGAAGATGATGAAGAACACATGATGGAGAAAGAAGCCACATCAAAGAAAGAGATCAAGTACTCAAGGCAAAGGAGGTTTATTACTCTGAAAGGTGAAGAAAGGAAGTCTTCTACGGTTAAGTATCCAACTCAGCAGTTTACTTATAATTCCTACATGGAAATGCATTATGCATATATGAACAAAGTAGTAGAAGATCATGAGCCCGATTGCTATGAAGATGCAAGTAGGTACACCGAATGGACAGAGGCAATGCAAGAAGAGATTGACACACTTGAG